>CM042012.1:44343440-44490940 GCA_023525715.1 Cichorium intybus | reverse complement strand
ACATCTCAAGTCATCTCAAAGTTCACAAAGTCAATCTCATCCTATATGCAATGCACAAATAGGATGCTCATAAACTCTTTCAAAAACAAACATATTACTCTTTATATTGAAAACATCATTAAAAATCATTTCATGTAATGCATAATTCATACATATATAACACATTGCTCATATATAGAATGCATGAAAATACTTAATGCACACACAATACTCTCGGTAAACTCACTTGAGGTCAACTGACGAGTCAATACTAGCTCCACACAAAATTGTTGTATTTGGAAGTGTTCCTAGACATCCACTCCTCAATCCCAAATTCTCTTAGTTGAGTGGTAACTCAAGTCCTCGATCTCATCTCCAAGTTTCTACAATCTACCTCCTTTCTACAAGTCAATAAGAGAAAGTGTCACACTCAATTCATCCAAAATTCGCACCACCTATGCTTCACTTAAACCAAGAAAAAGAACCATCATTTTACATCCCAAGATGATATTTTTAGGTTCATAATATGAGGTATATCTTGGGAAATTTCCTAAGGTTGGCATCAACATAAGAAGCCAAAGCCCAATATTGTTAGCTTCTTGATAACGCCTAGTAATGTCAAGCATTTATAGTCGTTATTGAGCCAGGTTTTGATTAGATTATCTTCCTAAGATACTAATATTACTCACTTTTAGTGCCAAGGGATTGTGTTGTGTTTTATTGATAATACAGGGTAAAATGTGTACAAAATTGATAAAGTTGGGAAATGAAACTAAATTCAAGTCGAAATGACACACGCGGCATGTACGAGTGAGGGATGCGATGCGGCCAGGTGTTTAACCCGGTGAAGATTTCAAATTCAAAGTGTGAACAATGGGGGATAAGGTTGACCCGCGTCGCGTAGAAGACCATCCTGTAACGCGTAGAGGCCAAGTCCGCAACTATAAACAGAGGCTCCCATTTCGTGATTCTGGAGCTAAGATCAGACGTTTGAGAGACACCCAGGCATCTTTGACTCGAAATTTCATAGCTTTGTCGTTAGAATCAATAGTTGGTTAGTTTACATTACTTTTGTTCATTTTTCGGTTTCATTTTGTCTTGTGCGATAGAGGGTTCTAGATTGTAGAACACCACAGACAACATAGATCTGGATTGATATCTAAATTCAGAAGCATTTGGCTCTGATCAGATCTAGTTTTAATGCAAGTTACATTTGGTTCCATTGTCATGCAAGTTTACGTTTTCGGTATCAACCGTTGTTCATCGGGTACTGTTTCTGATTTGTTTTGATTCTGATTTCCTGAGTTTGATCTCAGAATCAGATTAGTTTGGTTATGATTAATTATGATCTATTGTTTCGGTTAGATCGATTGATTTAGTTTTCGTTTTTGTGTTAATTTCGGGATCAAGTGTAAGAATAGAAGGTGTCTATAGAGCGACATTATAGATCGGTCATATTTGACACAAAGGCGTCTATAGAGCGACGCTAACTGAAGATTTAGCGATGCTAACATGCCGATTTTGGGCCAAAACCCTCGATTTTAAAGTTTGGGTCATGTATAAGGGTGAGGAACCCTAGGACAGCAACCAAACACCATTTTTCAGCCTCCAAAATGTTCATACTCTCTCTCTCTCTCTCTAAAGCCTTCTTGAATGGGTTTTTGATGATTTTGGTCTCTCTAGATGGATTTTTGAAGACTTGATGATGCTAGAGGATGTTTGGTGTTGCTAGAAGGCTTTCTTCAAGTAGAAATCAGATAAAGCTTATTGTTTCTGGACTATTATGAGTAAAGTTCCTACCTTTTACAGTTTTAAGGTTATTCTTGTGTTGTGTGTGGGATTTTATGGATTGAAATGAAGTGATGGATTATTTTTAGTGTTTTCCATGATTAGGAAGGATACAATTAGGAACTTTATGCCTTTAAGCCCTGTTCTAGAACCATTAAGTTGTATAGAGATTAAGCCAAAACTCTTTTTGGTGGTTTTGTTGAGTTTAGGGCCTTTTTAGACTTGGATCTTGTTCTTGAGCTTGCATGGTCATGTTTGGATGGTAAAGTTAGGATTTTTATGGACCGAGGGACTGTTTGGAATGTCCCTAAAAGATTTGAGACCTTGGCTGAATGAATTAAGAGCTTAATGGATTTTTGAGTCTGTTCATAGTTAGTGATGCTAACTAGGGAAGTTAGCGGCACTAACTTCCTATTGACCATTGACTTTGACTTTGACATTTGACCGTTGACTTTTTGACCAATTTGACATTTGGTAAAACTTGAGGGTTTTGGATACTGGTCTTAGAGGGTTCTTGTTTGGGATTTAGGAAGTTCTAACTGGAGTTTATCCTTGTTAGGAAGTTCGCGTTGTCGGATCTGAAGACGCGCATGAGGAGTGCTGTTTGGCTTTGCGGATTAGGTGAGTCTTCTCACTATAGTATGGATGAAGTTACATGCGTAGGTAGCTTAATTACTGTGTGAAGTAATGTGTATTTGCTGGACGTGCTTGTATGATTGATGGTAGGAACCCGATGGGTTGGTTTGTATGTGTAGACTGTTCTGCTTATATGTGACAGTCGTTGGATTGATTCTAGCGACTGAAGAATGAATTGATTGATCCGAGGGTTGCTGCATAATAAAGGACGATGCATGACCGGTCGTACATGGGCACCCGAAGATCAAAGAATGAGTTGATTCGGTGACGGACGGAACGGAGCAGGCTCGTGAGCTCTCAGCCGAGGCGAATCGGAGCAGGCCCGAGAGCCAGGTTGTTTAGGGCAAGCTCGGAGACCTTTTGTGATGGTGCTTATTGACAACGCCTAGTAATATCACATATTTTAGTCGTTGTTGAGCCCTATTCTTAGTGAAAATATATCATATATCTACTGGTATTACTCACTTTTCATGTCAGCACTTGTTTGGAAAGAAATAATGAAAACAGGGACTAAAAGCGTGTAATTTGGAAGAAGTTTGAAGATCAAGGCAAAATCAGAAAATACGTACGCGCGCCGTAGAAAATATCAAGGCGCGACGCGGTGATGAGGTGGTGGAACACATTCAAATTCCGAAGAAACGGGGATAAGCCCCTACGCACGACGTGGGATCCATAAAAGCACGGCGCGGTCTCGAGATTTTTGCAACTATAAATAGAGGCTTTTAGGTCGAAAAAACTAGCGAAGACCTGGTGTAGAATCAACCCCCAAGGCTCTTTGACTCCGAGATTCAGCTTCAAGAACCATTAATTGGTATTTTTTATGTTTTAGCTTTACTTTTCATTTAGTTTAATAGTTAGAAATCATAGGCTAGTATCTTTGGGTGTGACAACCATTGATATTTAATTCTAGTTTCTGTTTTTGGACCTTTTGGTTACTGTTTTGTACCAGTGGATCTGAGTTTGATGTTAATGAATCATTTGGTTACAAGTAATTGCTCTTTTTCGGTATTTATGCTTGTGATTGGATTGTGGATGTTTGTTTTATGTTTGGATGCTTGAATGACCTTGATTGGACTGATTTCCCTTGCTGATTTCAGTGGCCAACTAGGGTTAGTTTGTTGGTTTGGACTTAGCCAGTGACTGTTCATTTGGACTTTAGTTATTGGTTTAGTTTATGTTTGGTTTATGTTTCATGATTGCCTTTGGTTGCTTCTGAATTAGAGTTGCACTTCTGATTTCAGCAAGTGACTAGGTTTGGTTAGTAGTTTTAGTTAGTTTAGGCTCTTTGGGATTGATAGTCAAAAGCTAAGAACTAGGTCCTCTAACTGTAGCTGTGACACTGCAGTTGGTAATCTGTCACCTGACTCGACCACGTAACTCCTGTGGATCGACCCTGACTTCCACTATGCTAAGTGAGAGTGAGGTTTTCTTATTTTTGACCGCATGACGACCGCTGCGCATGTCACTTATATGATGAATCGCTGTGGTATTTTAGGGAACTCACTAAGCTTTGTGCTTACTTTTTCACCCTAACTGTTTTTCAGGTATTTGCTGGTTTTGAAAGGTTTTCTAGCAAACAATGAACACAGAAATCTCTTATGGTTCACATGCAACCCTAGAAAGATCTATGTTTTCTTCTATGAAGATAATAAACTAAAACTAAAGGCCAACAATAATTTCTAAAGTTTAAAACAAGAATTACTGATATCGCGTAAATTATACATATTTTCCGGGCGATATCAGTGTCATTTTAGTTTAGTTTCATACATTTTATGAACTAAAGATACCTAATATGCTAAAAATACATTTTGCAGCTAAAAGACACATATGGAGCGAAAGATCGGATTTTACAAGAGATTTGAGCGTTAAACGAAACAAAGTGACATTCTGATTTCAGCAAGGGCGCACCCCGCCCAGACCAAGGGCGCACCGCGCCGAGGGTGATGCCAGTCTTCGACAACTTGGCCAACTTGGCATTAAAATAATCACGCGTGGGTTCATCTAATGATTCAACCGGGTTGCCTCACATGTGCAAGGGCGCACCCCGCCTGACCTTTAGGCGCACCGCGCCCAGATCCAATCTGAAAAGCAATCGATCACGTGGTCCTTTCCAGCGATAAAGGCTGCCAGATCTGATCCACTAGGGCGCACCCCGCCCAACCATAGGCGCACCGCGCCCTGGACCTTCGACTGCTATAAATAGAAAGCCATGGACGACCATTTGAAAAACCATTGTTAGAATCCAGGAGAGAAATCAGTCATTTAACATTTTAGAACTATTGTACTTCGTGTATTTCAACATTCGATGTGTAATAAATGTATTTGAGAGTTATTTACATTACAAGAAGGAGCTAGGATCTTCATTTGTTGCAAGGATTCGTCGATTTTAACCGGTTGGTATCTTTTATCATGTATTCTTCATATTGTTGTTGTATATTTGATACCATGCTAGGCTAGATCCCTGTAGCTTTTGCCTAGGAAATGTTGATTCGTTAATATAAATTTGTGTTGATCTAGTTCTTGATTCGAGTTAAATATCGGTTAGACTATATAATTTGCATGCTATACATATTGAATTTGATTAAAGTTTATAATCTTGATAACCTTCGTCATATGATTATAGTTTATTGACCATTTAAACTTATCGATCATATGAACCATTTTGATGTGTAATTGACACCTATATATCATTGGACTAGTTATTGACCATTTAACTAGTGACGTTATTTTAGTTATAAACTTGATTAGTGAAATAAAACTTATATCATATTTAGTTACAACTCATGACCATTGATTGTATGATCATATCACTATGACCATTAGGGTATGGCCTATGTTTGCATGCTAGATTATATTAATTATTCATAATTATAAGTTATTTAGTTACATGACCATTGTGCTATATTTACTTAGAAATTATAGAATTGGTGACTTGACCATATGATCCTACCACTTAATGCTACTTATTTTAACTCATTGCACATAATCAAAACTAGTCAACTTAGATTTATATGAATCAACAAATCCTAGGCGAAAGCTTCCCTTGTTATAATTTGATTATATTATCTCTTAATTGTTGTGTTGTTACGATAATTGTTATTTGTTATTTCGTCTATTTTACAAGCATCCAAAACTTAGTTTTACGAGTTTTTACTAAAACTCGCCTCTAAACTGTTTGATTGATAATTGAAAACCTTAAGTTAGTTAATAATTCCCTGTGGAAATTCGATACCTCTACTTACCAAAACTATACTATTAAATGATCGAGTAATACTTGCTCGTAAGTCTAATAGTCATACAATTAGGTAAATAATTGGATTAAGACTTTAAAAACATAATAACTAATAGTTAGTTGTTTTGTACACAACAATTACCAACCTTTGAATCTTGTTCTTGAAGCTAGCAGCACAAGTGTCCTGCCTCAAATGCAAGTCACACCCAAGGCAATGGAGAAGACAGTCCAGCAGAGTAATCTTAGTCAAAAGTGGCGCAGGTTTTAGGGTGGCCAGGTGCCTCCTTTTATAGCCTCCAAGGGTTACAGCTGAAACCCTAAGGAGCCTCCAAATGGGCAAGCCTGCTGACTAAATGGACCAAGCCTTTTCTAAACCCTAATAGGGTTTCGCCAACCATGGAGAATCTTTCCATGGTGGCGCCACTTTTGGTCCCTGTCCACTGGCCAGTTATTTATTCAACTATTGAATAAATACAAACCAATCCCTGCACTTTTAATTAATTAATTTAATCACTGAATTAAATCCAATTAATTCTAGATTAAATCTTAATTAATTATTATAGTTTCTAATTAATATATTAACACTTAAATATATTAATAAACCATTTAATTAATTCTATTGATTTATTAAATAATTAATAAATCAACCTTTTACTCTACTGAACTCTATCCTAACCTCCAGCTATGAGGGTAACCCAAATAGACTTTGCTTCAATTAACAAGATAAATATAAATATAAAGTCATGGCTTAGACACCTAATCCAACAGTCTCCCACTTGGATAAGTCTATGACTTTAATTTATCTTCTGATTAATAAACAATCTGCAGCTTTCAAGAAACTGCTGCCGAACTCTGACCCAGTCAGTTCTGTCCATAGATAAGTGATCATACGATCCTTCGTCCAACAAGATATTTTCAGACACGAGACATGGATTGAGATCAATCTCTGTCCGATACTCTGTTTCCTGATTTCCGATTCTGCTTATGACTTTCGGACTTCTAATTGAACACATCAATTTAGTCCAGGCTGGCCAGCACTTTAGTCAACTTCAAAATCATCGAGCGGCCTACAGATATCTGTTTCCCACCAGGGTCACGGAACGAATAAGCTTCGACTCATACGATTGTGTCTTTTACTTATCAAATCGTACACTACAATTCGTTTTGTAACATCGAGTTACCGATGCGTTTCGCATTATTAATGCACAACCGACTCGTAAATTTCAACTCATATGTCTCCGCTTCAAGATCATACGATATTATCGTCTCAACATTACTCGTGATGTAATCCATGAAGCAATCTATTGAGCGCGGGTTTATCCAATACTCAAATCTCTATTTCTAAGTACTCATGAACATTGTAGCAGTCTTACTGCAATGTCTAACTCCTTAGACAATCTACAAACCAATTCACGACAGTCTTCGTTCATACTTACTCCCGAAAAGTATGAGCGACTATGGACCTTTTGAATAATCAAATTATTCGGGAAGTGAAACATGCAAAATTGAAACATAAAATCTGACCGGTGGCTACTCTTTCCTAATTACCAAGTCTCCACGAGGTAATCACCAAGTCGGATTTTACATAAAACTATTATCGGTTTCTAGATTCCTTTTAAACTATTTAATTCGTGTTATGTATCTATGTCTACTTGACCTTTCACTCTTTCTATGTATTCAAATGTTATACATTTATACACTTTATCCGATCGGATATCTGTAACACCCCATCTTTCATACACCTTATTTGGTGTATTAATTTATAAAAAACACTATAAATAAAAATTTCGTTCTTTTAAAAACTTTTCTTTTAATCAATAAGACATTGTTTAAAACTTTTGGTCCCAATAAAAACAATTACGTAAAAAGATATTTAGACAACATTGGGGGTTACAAACTCATATCAAAACAACCACAGTAAAGCCTTTAATCATCACAAAGCTATGTCCCGTATTAAACTAACATTTCTACCGAAATTTCGGCATGACCCTTGGGCAATATGGACAAATCCATACTGACCCGACTCAATAAAACAACCCAAAAATAATACGGGACATAATATGACTTTATTGTACAACTACAAAGGAATTCTAAACCATAATCATACATCTCTCAGTTACATGACATACTATACCGCAATTGAGATCCTTTATCTTCTGAACGTCCGTTCTATCTACATTCCTCTCATCAGCTTCTAAGTCCTTTCCTTCTATCATCTGCTAACCAACATCTTGTTCCTGAGTACATAGCATTTTAAAACAAAAATACGTAAGACATAGATGCCTCGTGAGATGCATGGGTTTTAGACTCAGTGAGTTTAAATCAATTTAAATATCATTTGCCATTAACAAATAAAGAAAACCTTCTCTTTCTTTTCAAAACTTGCAAACTCCACTGTTATGTTAAAACAATAAAACAGAAGTTCATTGCTATAATCATTAAAACAAAAATCATTGCTTCTCATCCAAACAAAAGCTCATTGTTAAAACATCAAATACTTTAGCTTAAAATGCCAGGTAAGCAATTCATCATAAGCAAACATAATTCAGGTACTTTCTTAATCATCATAGACCAACTGTAATTCATGATTAATTTATTATTATTTGGCTTTATACGGGTTTCCCCGTATCCCTTTCCCTCCCCGGAATAGAACCAATATATCCGTGAGGGCGTGCTAGTTCCCTTTCCCTTCATGGAATAGAACGAATCTATCCATAAGGGCATGCTGAGACAACTACTTCGCGACGGGAGGTACCATCCCAGTAGTGTCTTTTGACCTCCCCTTACTAGGGTGAGATCCTTGTCCGGACGTCTTTCTCATTACTTTCATTTAGTTCATATTTCAATTTTTACCATTATCATTTATCACAAGTTGGTCTCTAGATAAACATCATTCAAAACAAGTAAACTCATTTTCAATTCATTAACATAAAAGCGTACTTCTATTTCAACTTAAAAAAAATCATTTGTAAACCATTTCAATCAGTAAACATAAATCAATATTTTCTAATTCAAGCTTTAAAAACCACTATGAAAACCATTACTCATGAAACATTTATCATAACTTTTAAAAATCATTTTTCAAACTGTTAATCATAAAAAAATTGAACATAAAAACAAAACTTGTTGCTATGTGATATTGCCTCATTTATACATATAATTCGGACAATATCGAGTGCCTAAACACGTGGTTTTTGGTATAATATCAAGATAAAAGGTACTTATATGTTTAAATTACCAAAACACAGGAAAAATGACTTTGCGGATAAAGAAGGAGCTGAATACGAGCCTGAAAGTGAACAAAAGAAGTTGAAGGCAGCTACAGCAGCGATCGCGACGCGATCCCCTATAGGGTCGCGACGCGACGAGTGATGCCACGGTGATGTAGTGCTGACCAAAAGATCGCGACACGAAGGGAAGATGGCAACCCGACGCGATCGCGACGCGACCTCCACATGGATCGCGACGCGACCCACCAACCACAGTCCACAAAGTCAGAATAGCGGCCAACTGAGTCACGCGTTTCACACTGGTTCGCGACGCGACGCCCTCTATGGTCGCGACGCGACGGGGCCTGGACAGCTCTATAAATAGAAGCCTTCTCTTGTTGTTTGAGATATCCAACACCAACCAAAAAAACACCTACACCCCATTACCAACACCAAACTCGGGAGTTTGCCCACTGCAACTGCCAGAAGGCTTGGAGGAGACGGTACGGTGCGTATGGAATCGAGAGCTTGAAGAATGTTCGGCCGGGACTTCATTCGGTTTGCTTTATATATGTTTAGCATTCTACTATGATTTCCTAGGCCGTATTCTTCAGATCATGTTATATTTATCTGCATTATTTATTACTTAGATTTGAATACTATCTAGTTATGATTTGATTGTTATTTATCGGATATTGAACGTTTTATATTTTATCTTGCATAATTTATTTGACTATCATATATGTTAAGGAACCTTCCTTTTGGACTTATTGCTGAGTTATTTTAGTCTAGAGGACCAATCTGACTATATGACTTTTATCATAACTGTGCTATGACCATTAGACAGATATGACTAGTGATGGACCAAATCCTAGGATTAAGTCACGAAGGTAGGAACTTATATGTGTATGGCAAATTTGTACTAGAGGACCAATCTGTACAAACCATTTTGATTCTCATGACCATTGAGATCAAAAACTCGAATGAATATTGTATGATACGAACCAATACATGATTATTTGGAATATGTAATTGCATGACCATTGCCATTAATGACCTTATAATCATAGGATTAGGTAGTTGGACCAAAACATCTAATCATTCTAGAAATCGATATTTAGCTTTCAATATCCATTGCACTAATAGCATATCAAACATAACTAGATGGTTGAATCAAATCTAAGTATAAACGTTTACTTTTATGTTTTGTAATTTATATTTATATTTTCCGATTCTAATAAACTTTTGCGTTGTCTCTTGACACGAGTCAATGCATTCTCTTAAAACTCCCCCTCCTTTTTAATTACTGTTTGCTTGAATAATTGTTAATTAATAATTGATTTTCTTAACTTAAAAATATCCGTTTTCCCTTGGGTTCGACAACCCGGATTTACCAATACTATACTACAACCGATTAGGTCCACTTGCCTAATTGTGTTGTTCTATTCATACATGGTATATCCCTGTTCAAGAAATGTAAAACTAATGTGAAAACCAATTGCTAATATCATATATACGCTCGTAACATACCAAGTTTTTGGTACCGTTTTCTGGGTATTTTATATGTATGTTTGAAAACACATCAAGTTTTTGGCGCCGTTGCCGGGGAATTCGGTTTTATTTTTATTTTTATGGAAAATTAAATTATTAGTTAATATTTGTGTGATTGTAAATTTGTTTTTTTTTTGTATTATGTATTTTTATTGTTTTGATTGACATATCACTAATCATAAAACAAATATGTGCACATCTTAAGCATATTTTAAGTGTGGGGTTAATATTTGGGAAAATATGAAGTAACAAAATCTTTGAAGTTTTTTTTTTTTTTTTTACTCACGCAATGCGACGTGTATGCCATCCGGACGCAACGCGTCGACAATCCGGATCGCGTTGAGAAAGAAACAACTTCAAGTTACACGACACGTAAACGTGCATAACGTGTAAACAACCGAGGCAGATGCTGGTCGTGCATAATGATACATGGTTTTTCAGGCTAAAATTCAGTCACTACTGAGAAGGGGGACGCTTCTTTACAGTGGAGGCAGCGATACTGACGACGGTCAGAAGTCGCACAGCCAGGACAACACACCACAACCGCAACCCAGTAGCCATGGCTTTGAAACTTCAGGGAGCACAAAATGAGTGATATTTTTCTTTTATTGTTATTACTTTTGTTTATTTTTATTTTTTTTGATTTAATTTTTGTGTGTTTATTGTGTGTGAATAATATTTGTCTGAGTAATATGTATGCAGATTTGCTAAGATTCAATGCTGGCAGCATGTTCAACGAATTCTTTTCTGTGGAAAGAGCCTCATATATGACGTCGACCGGTACCCAAGGGGAGTCTGTTCCATTTTGCTCCCTTTACTATTTTGAATTATATATACAATAAAATTATTGTATAAAATAAGTGTAGGGTAAGAGCGTCATACTGCAATAATTAACTGAGCCAAATTAAATTTTTTATCTTAAACATCTATTCCAAAATTGAACGCTAAAAAGATAATTGTTAAGAAAAATGTTTTGAAAATAAATTCGTAGGTTACATTTAATTTTATGAATGTATTTTTAGTTTTTCATTGTTTTATATAAAATTTAGTTCTATAGAGGACAAGTTTTCAGCTTGGTAGTTGCAAAATGTTTTGCATAAATAATAAAATAGACCCATTGAAAATTTATCAGTTGTTAAAAATTGAGTTTTTGCCAAAAGATATTGAGTCAGTTTCCCTACTTGCAAAAATGCACGAATTATATGCTGTTACTAAATTGAGGAAAATAAGCCTCGATAAATGAACTTAAAATGAGAAAAATTCTCAAGAAATTTGATGTGCTAAAAAAAGCAGAAGTCAAGTAATGTTATACCATAAGATTGAGACTCAGAAAGGAAAAGTCAATCAGTGGCCTTTGACATTCGAGCAAGTAGACATAAAATGGGTGGCCTTCGGGCATTTATGCACCTTATTACCTAAAACCAACTGGTTTGGGATAATATTGTCGAAAGCTCGCTACACGGGTGTCATCGAAAGTCATGGAATTTCTTTAGTGACCTTTGGAATTTGAGTTAGTAGACTCTGTACAGTCTTGAGTCGAAAATTCGTAATCAAGAGTTCCATCGAAAGTCACGAGTTTCAAAGGTGCGGAAAAATGGAAATAATAATTTAACTTGATAAATTTAGTCCAGCATGAATTTTAATTTAAATATGGGAAATTCGACAAAAAGTCTTGAGGTGGAAGAATCTTTAAAGGGTGTATTCGATGTTATGTAAAAATGAGTATTTATCAATCTAAAGACTTGTCATTGATAGAAAGAGAGTTTATGTAAAGTTTTGAAAAGTTAGAAATATATACATAAGGCTAGGTATAATCTACTATGTTTATTCTTAATTCATTATTCTTAACTTCGGTAATAAACGCTAGATCTGTGATAGCGTATGGAAAGTTGTTTGGACATCAAGTTTCTCGGCTTGGTTTTAAATTGTAGTTTGCTTGAGGACAAGCAAAGTCCAAGTGTAGGGTATTTTGATATTGCCTCATTTATACATATAATTCGGACAATATCGAGTGCCTAAACACGTGGTTTTTGGTATAATATCAAGATAAAAGGTACTTATATGTTTAAATTACCAAAACACAGGAAAAATGACTTTGCGGATAAAGAAGGAGCTGAATACGAGCCTGAAAGTGAACAAAAGAAGTTGAAGGCAGCTACAGCAGCGATCGCGACGCGATCCCCTATAGGGTCGCGACGCGACGAGTGATGCCACGGTGATGTAGTGCTGACCAAAAGATCGCGACACGAAGGGAAGATGGCAACCCGACGCGATCGCGACGCGACCTCCACATGGATCGCGACGCGACCCACCAACCACAGTCCACAAAGTCAGAATAGCGGCCAACTGAGTCACGCGTTTCACACTGGTTCGCGACGCGACGCCCTCTATGGTCGCGACGCGACGGGGCCTGGACAGCTCTATAAATAGAAGCCTTCTCTTGTTGTTTGAGATATCCAACACCAACCAAAAAAACACCTACACCCCATTACCAACACCAAACTCGGGAGTTTGCCCACTGCAACTGCCAGAAGGCTTGGAGGAGACGGTACGGTGCGTATGGAATCGAGAGCTTGAAGAATGTTCGGCCGGGACTTCATTCGGTTTGCTTTATATATGTTTAGCATTCTACTATGATTTCCTAGGCCGTATTCTTCAGATCATGTTATATTTATCTGCATTATTTATTACTTAGATTTGAATACTATCTAGTTATGATTTGATTGTTATTTATCGGATATTGAACGTTTTATATTTTATCTTGCATAATTTATTTGACTATCATATATGTTAAGGAACCTTCCTTTTGGACTTATTGCTGAGTTATTTTAGTCTAGAGGACCAATCTGACTATATGACTTTTATCATAACTGTGCTATGACCATTAGACAGATATGACTAGTGATGGACCAAATCCTAGGATTAAGTCACGAAGGTAGGAACTTATATGTGTATGGCAAATTTGTACTAGAGGACCAATCTGTACAAACCATTTTGATTCTCATGACCATTGAGATCAAAAACTCGAATGAATATTGTATGATACGAACCAATACATGATTATTTGGAATATGTAATTGCATGACCATTGCCATTAATGACCTTATAATCATAGGATTAGGTAGTTGGACCAAAACATCTAATCATTCTAGAAATCGATATTTAGCTTTCAATATCCATTGCACTAATAGCATATCAAACATAACTAGATGGTTGAATCAAATCTAAGTATAAACGTTTACTTTTATGTTTTGTAATTTATATTTATATTTTCCGATTCTAATAAACTTTTGCGTTGTCTCTTGACACGAGTCAATGCATTCTCTTAAAACTCCCCCTCCTTTTTAATTACTGTTTGCTTGAATAATTGTTAATTAATAATTGATTTTCTTAACTTAAAAATATCCGTTTTCCCTTGGGTTCGACAACCCGGATTTACCAATACTATACTACAACCGATTAGGTCCACTTGCCTAATTGTGTTGTTCTATTCATACATGGTATATCCCTGTTCAAGAAATGTAAAACTAATGTGAAAACCAATTGCTAATATCATATATACGCTCGTAACATACCAAGTTTTTGGTACCGTTTTCTGGGTATTTTATATGTATGTTTGAAAACACATCACTATGTACCCAGAAAAGTCCTCATGTACTCACCTCGGTAGCTAGGTATGTCTAGCTACAATAATCCACTAGCTCTTGACTCTACATGCTTCCAAATATCCTTCAACCTCTATTGATTTAATAAGAGGTTAGTACATGCTACTAAACTAGACACATAATCTTTATTAAATCATACATAAATTCTTTCTAAACATCATCTAATTCTGTTCCAAAGATTAAGTGTGGTTATTAAAGTATAATAGTCCATTTGGACACTTTTACCCTTTTTGTCCCAAATTCGACTAATTATGAATTCCTTGAGTTTAATATGTAATTTAATTAACTTCATAATTCTAACATACTTATAAAACACTACTAATAGCTTAGATGTCAAAACATCTCTTGTTTTACTCATTTATGCAATTTTGACAATTCTAAAACAATAAAGTTTCTATAAATAGAAGTTCTTTTAAAACATGTTATTTCTCATTTACTTGACTCCAATATATTACCAATATTTCATAAAAGTCATTTCAATACAATTCTATGATATATTTGTGTCATGTTTTGTAAAATACCAATATTGTCCCAAAGGGTTGGAATGCCCAATTCCATTCCAACCAACTTATGCAATAAATTTTTAAATTACATTTATAAACTCCAAGGACTTGAAAAATTACCATATTACATTCTAATGGTAAACTTGATACATTCCATTTTACAATTATTTGGAATTCAATCATACCTAGACACATAAAGTGTCATAAGGATGTTCCAAGTAACTATTTTCAAGTTCCTTTTGTATGTATCATGCCAACATATTCCAAATATCAAAAGATCAAGTTATATTTCCATTTTATGGTCCAATTTAACCAAATCAGAAGTTTAATCGTTACTATTCATCATCTTTTTCCTCAAATAGTACAATTAGTATGCATTCTCAAATTACCAAGTTGAAAATCATATCAACAAGATTATTGGGTGTTTTTGAACTCATAATCTGAAATATACCAAGAAATCAAACTCCAACCTCACATACATTCAAGCATTTTGGATTTCAGAAGTTAGGGTTTGAAGATTAAACATTTACCTTTGTAAACCTTGGCCAAAAATCTGAAATCAGGAGGTTTAATTGATTTTTCTGCACAAAATCGGGCTAATACCATCATCCCTTCGCTGATAGCCACAACCACCGACCCTCGCCGCCGCTGCACCCCGCCATCGTCGCCGGCAGCAGCAATGGCTGCTGCCAATCCCTTCCTTCTGTCCCGATGTTTGAAATCGCAAGCCACAGGACCAAGATCGGTCTATTCCCCTGCCACAAATAACCATCCGCCACCTCCACTGACCGTCGCCGCCGTCAGCAGCGGCGAATCCGCCGGCTTCTTCGTCTTTTTGGTCGGAATCGCACAACAGCACCGACACACCAATGCTCCTTATCGTTCCTCTCTCTCTCTCTCTCTCTCTCTCTCTCTCTCTCAATCTCAGTTTGCTCTGATTTCCTTTGGTATCTTTCCCGATTTCTCCTAAATCGCACACATTCTCGATGTGTGCGTGGGGTGTTTATCGACTTCAAGAAAAAGAAACAAATTTTTGATCTCTAATATGCGAACTAGGAAAGAAAACGGGAATAAGGGTTAAAATTCCGATTTTGACCAGTCAAAAATAAATTTCCAAAAATGCCCCTTGGAAAATTTTCAACTTTTCCTTCTGACTTTTTCACAAACTTTACACTAGCATAACTTCTACATATCAAACCCGATTTTTGCAAACTTTATATCGTTGGAAAGTTAGAAACGAGCTTTACAACTTTCTCCTGCTGACTTAAGTCTGAATCCCTTTACATTTCATGCTATCGACCCTTAAACATGACCACTTGGCCATTTGTTTCACTTTTTGGTCATCTTTGACCCGTCATAACTTCTGCGTTATAACTCCAATTGACCCGATTCTTTTTCCTATATTATTATCACACCAAAATCTACCAAAGTCTGTTTGATGACTTTTTTCCAATTCCTTATATAATTTTAGATATCAATTTTTTAAAGTTTAACAATTAATCTTTTCACTTTTTACCCCAAATTTCCCATTTTTTTTGCCTTCAAGTATTTAAATAAATTTTCCAAGTAAAATAATACTTTATTATGATTTAATAAAAGTTCATTAAACATAAATTCCATATTTTCACATTTCTTGACCATTTTGCCCTTCCGTATACATTTAAAGTAAACTGGACATCGAATCTCTTAACATCAAGATTCTTACTTTTAATCCTTATTTCATATACTAAAATTTAGGTTGTCACAATATCCTTCCGATGATATTTCAATTTTGGTCATACCGTCATTCTCACTAACAACTCCATTCTATGTACTGTGACTTTCCATGGTTCTCGGGATCTTTAGTCCACATGACTGCACCTTAAGACTATTTCGAGGTGTTACGATGTGCCGGTGAGCCATACGCGCTCCATCGAAATGCCAACGAAATTCTTTAACTATTAAGTCCTTATTTTAAAAACTTTTTTTTAAAATTGTTATCAACATTCACCCCTAATCATTTTCCAATGATTTCTCACGTATGTACAAAATCCATTAAGTATTCCCAGCCAGGTCATATCCTGAATCTGACTCACTATGCTCTAAGCATTAAGTCATCAAGACATGTTCATGACACTTCTGATCGATCCAAGAAACTTGTTGGATTCAATCTAGTCTTATTTTAAACTCTTTTGGAATCCTAGGATTAGTTGCAATCCTTGTGTCACAACTTTCAATAACTATTTCCTTTCGGAGACTCTTTTCCATACATCTTGAATCTTATCAAGATCATGCTTACTGTGGCCAGGTCTATACTGATGACCACATCTATCTGATATATGTCAATGGATTATGTGAGTATGCTGCACCTTTTATATCTCTCATGCCAAATCATTACACTCTACAATGACGGAAAACTATTTCCTAGGGCAATGCATCTTGAGTCTCATCAAGATCATTTTGGCAGAGTCTCGATCTATCTCATAGATGTTTACAACCACCTGAGTATGCCGTATCTCTATTAAGTCTTTCATAGCGATCCGTCTCTTAACACCAAGTCATTACACTTTGTAATGAAAAGAGACGTTTCCTAGAAACAGTATGTAACACACATGTGGAGATAGATAACAGCGATACTCCCATTGGCTTTGACAGGGTTACGGACTATTCACAAAATCCAAAGCTTATGGCATATTTTGAGAATCCAAACCTTTCTAACATCTTAATGGATATCTTTCAGCCCCTTAAAATCCAATCCATTGGCATATTTTGAGAATCTGAATATCCTTTCTTGCGAGATGCCCATGGGGTAATCCCTAGCCCACGTACCTTTATACTGGCATACTCTTTGTGAGTCCACATTAGTGTGCCGGTGATCCACATGCGCTCCACTAACGACTTACATTATGCAGTATCCTTTCAGATTTCATCTTCTATTGAGAGTGCTTCTCTCGGAGTCAATTTCTTGACTCTGAGTATCGTCTCACTTAACCGGATGTTCTGAGGGTACGTTTCTGTCCATATTGGTTTCTTTTGATGATTACTCCCACTGGTTTTAAGACCAGTTGTAAAATCAATCAAACTGTCACATAGACTGCATCTCATCCTAAGGTTCTCTTAATTGGCAGCAACCGGGCTCACCAATGCTTCCAAGTAGCCGGATTGCAAATCCGTACCAACTATAGTGTTTTACCACCAATCGGTATGTCACCCCGATCATAACTACTTATGACGGTGATCAATGCTACTGGTCAAGTGAAGACTATGTCAGTATTAAAACTGAAATCTGATTTCTGCTCTAAGCCTAGTGATGACTAAAGGTTCTTTCACTTGGCTAATCCTGAACTCATTCAGGACTGTCCCAACTCCCACTGTTTCCTTAGAACATGAGTTCTTTCTAAAAGAGCTCTTTCTCTTCCAGATACAGCGGGATAACCAGTGAAACAACATTTCTGATTAGGTTCGGGCTGGTCACGAGGTTCGGACGAACACTACAAGACCCTGGACCTTTAATGTACAAGTGGGACAATCCCAGCTTTACATTTCAGACAGTGTCTGCAAAACCTACTTAGTCGAAGGATGTGGTTGGAATATGGTCTGACTGGTTTAGTATTTAATGTATCGGAAACTAATTGACAATGTATCTCATACATTGAGGATCGAACTGTTTCGACCAACGCTCCATTATCTTCCCTAAGACACATTATAACTATTAATGTTCTTGGAAGGGAATAAACTGTGAAACGTTTTCCCAGTTTATTTTGTCACTCAGGTTCTGTGGGTCTACTGTTCAAGGTTTCAATTAAATCGCTTATTTTGATAAGCACAGCCATATTCGTCATTCTGAATGATAAATATCGCGAAGTACAAACGATTGTGTTTTATTTGGAGATTCGAGCAACACACAGCAACTAATGTGTTCGTTGCTCCTAATCTCAATGTCTTTTACATCTCTATGTAAACTTATGACTTTGTTAATTCTGTTCAAGACTTGTAATCTTCAGTTGACTCTAAGTCAACTGATTCCAAAATCCTATCCTCTGGATCTTTGGGTGATTCATTTCTTGCCACATGTGCTTTATAAAGAACTTAATCATCATCTGACTCTAAGTCAAATGATTCCAAAGTCCTGCCCAACTGGATCTTTGGTTGATTCATTTCTTAACACATTAAGAACTCAATTCATCAGGTGACTCTAAGTCAAATGATTCCAAAGTCCTGAACAACTGGACCTTTGGTTGAATTGATTCTTATAATATTCACTTTAATAATCATAAGGAGCACAATTCCTAAAATCCAAACACTTTGGATGTATCAATATTCAAGTTATTACTAATCATGCATTCAACACAATCATACAACATTTCAAGGATATTTCAAACAACATGTGTTAAAAGAAAATTGACAATTTTATTAAAACAAAATCCTTGAACAATGTATTATATGATAGACAATGTCATACGCATCTAATAAGCTAATAACATGATTTCAACATCTAACTAAACTCTAAAACTGCATGAGCTTCAGATCCAATCTGAATATGCTCCTATGCAACAACATCCCACATCCTACGGAGTCCATGCATACAGAGAAAATGTGAGAAACACATCCTATATCAAGGAATTAAGGATCAGGTGTTCTGAGTTTTAAGATATTCCTGATTTGCCAAACTGTTCGGCTTCGGAGCATTTTTCCAATCTTTCTGTGACTGTGTCCCACCCTGTGGATTCCCAGTTTGAACCATCGAGGAACCGGTCCAGACGATCTGGATCATTTCTTGATGTGTCCTATTACTAGACTCAATCCTGAAGCAGCTGAATCAATGAAACTATGCTTCTCTATGAACGACTCATACAGAGTCAACATTGAATGCATATCCACGATTGTCTTATCTGGTTTCCCTTCCTGTACATCAGGATGAACGGATCAGCGAGTCGAGCTAATACTTTAACTCCCGATCAAAAAAGGGAACCAAATTTATACAGTTCACCTGTGTGTCTCTCAGTCTTGAGAACATGTGAACTGGTGCTACTTCCTGCACACTTCAAACTCTTTGAAGATCTTAGCTCGTCCTTTCTCAACCAGTTCATGGAACCTTTCCACAACTAGCTGTGTTAACTTATCTGACCCTAGGAATTCTAAATTTCTGCGGAACTCGGGGTCAATGATCAATAGTATTAGGCAACGAACTTTCCTTGACTTAACAATCAAGGAGTCATGCTCATCATAAGTTACTGTGTGATGTCATGCTTTGGGGAGCGGACACTCAGTCAGATATGGCTTGCCAGCAAAACAGAGAACTATTCTCTATTTATGAAGCCATACCATATAGTTAAGGCCAGTCAGCCTTTCCATATTTAGCAGGTGCTTTCTGATGCTCTCAGAAATGGGTGAAGGAGGAGAGGGAGGAGAATAGACACTTGATTTAGACATCTACAATAAACAGAATTTTATTACTTTAATTAATCCTTTTAAATAATTACCCAATATATTATTTATTAAGGCTAGGACCCAATATACCCCAACTATGGTGTGAAGAGGGATGTCGTAATCACAACATAATGGTTATTAAGGTAGATAATACACTTATCAATTTCATCTTATGAAATTCCTAGATCTGTTGAGACACATTAAACTGTTCAATGGCATGTTTAGTCTCGGATGTACCCCACTGTTTGTGACTGGGATGCCGAGGATCACAAACCGGGTGTGAATAACCATGCAAATTCGCTCGGTACTCTCGAAGTCAATTGTCATCTCTAATTAACGTGCCGGTTAACCACACACGCTCCGTTAATAATGACAAAATCAAGAAACCCATTGCAAGTCTTTGCGGACCCCAGTTGGCGTGCCGGTAAACCACACACGCTCCACCAATGTTCCACAAAGTGCAATGTGTAATTCCATGGATTAGCACCAATTCACATTTTTTTTATCCTAAAGTAACTAGATTGGGTTTTTGTTCAAGGTTCTAGTACTTTCAATTATAACATTATACTTTTAAGAGGCTTAGCGGTTCTATCAAACCCGTTCGGCTAACGACACTCGACTGACCAGGAGAGCGGTGGGTAAGAGTAGATACCCATTAGACAGCCATTTTATAGGCAGTCGCCTTATACCCTCTTTATATGACAGTTTTGTGAATGAGGCCTACTAGCAGTAAGACTAACCAATTTTCTTATACATAAATAATTAACTTTTAATCATAAATATATAAGATATATTTTAATCTTATTAAAATATTTTAGATTTAATTTTGTAAGAATTTTCGCAAATTTTAAGGAATTTTTTGAAAATTTAAATTAAATCTTTAAGCTGATTTAATTGATCTTTTAATTAAACAATTAATTAAACTAATTAAATCAAATATAGGCATCACAAAATTACCAGCAATTACCAAAAATAACAATCCTAAATTAATCAGCAATTACCAAAAATAACAATCCTAATCTGGGCAGCAAATCAAGCAAATCAAGGGGGAATAAAGGGGTGGCAGCTAGGGTTAGGAAACCCTAGCCTAGGCCACGAAATTAAGGCTACTCCAAGAGGGTTTTTCGCAAAAACACTCAAGGCAAAAATCATTCAAGCAGTTTATATCAACTCATAAGAAAACAAGCCTAAGCTCTGATACCACTGAAAGGTTTTCTAGCAAACAATGAACACAGAAATCTCTTATGGTTCACATGCAACCCTAGAAAGATCTATGTTTTATTCTATGAAGATAATAAACTAAAACTAAAGGCCAACAATAATTTCTAAAGTTTAAAATAAGAATTACCAACCTTTGAATCTTGTTCTTGAAGCTAGCAGCACAAGTGTCCTGCCTCAAATGTAAGTCACACCCAAGGCAATGGAGAAGACAGTCCAGCAGAGTAATCTTAGTCAAAAGTGGCGCAGGTTTTAGGGTGGCCAGGTGCCTCCTTTTATAGCCTCCAAGGGTTACAGCTGAAACCCTAAGGAGCCTCCAAATGGGCAAGCCTGCTGACTAAATGGACCAAGCCTTTTCTAAACCCTAATAGGGTTTCGCCAACCATGGAGAATCTTTCCATGGTGGCGCCACTTTTGGTCCCTGTCCACTGGCCAGTTATTTATTCAACTATTGAATAAATACAAACCAATCCCTGCACTTTTAATTAATTAATTTAATCATTGAATTAAATCCAATTAATTCTAGATTAAATCTTAATTAATTATTATAGTTTCTAATTAATATATTAACACTTAAATATATTAATAAACCATTTAATTAATTCTATTGATTTATTAAACAATTAATAAATCAACCTTTTACTCTACTGAACTCTATCATAACCTCCAGCTATGAGAACAACCCAAATGGACTTTGCTTCAATTAACAAGATAAATATAAATATAAAGTCATGGCTTAGACACCTAATCCAACATGTTTGAGTTCAGAGCACAACGCGACTGTACCGCATCCAAAGATTTTGTATTTGAGTCTTCTGCTGGATAATGTTTACAAATGTTTCGTTAAATACAATTTATATGTTTTAAATATTAAATTTTAATTTGGATGGTTTTATTTGATAACACGTTTTACGAATTTGTACTGTTTCTAAAATGAAAAATTTACTACGGAAATTGGGACGTTATATTATCCTGTTTTGGTCATTTGTTGTTTCTAGTAATCTCATCTGGTGTCAGGATCTAGACGCATTGCAATATCTTTGAGGGCACATTGATTAACATGGTTATTCCATCTGGTAGTTAGAATTTAAGCAAAATATAGATTGTGTGGATCTAAATTTCAACATTCTAGGTCGTTCCAAAAAGATGTTATAAGGGGACGAGGCTCAGGCCATAATGAATTTTAACATGTACATTTTGTTTCCCGAGCCAATATGGTTTTCTAGTGTAAGTTGCAAGGAAATTTCTCTTAGGGGCCATATTATGTTACCGACGAACTATCAGTGAATATGCAAGATTTGTCAGTCGCCTTCCAGGATTTTAGAAACAATTTAAAGGAATTTTCGAACATTTTGTCTACAACACTTCCGTTGTCAACATATATACAATAAATTGTGAACCCCCTACCCACCAACCAATTTGGGCATGTTCGTTGCCCTGACAATATGAGGGTATCATGTTTATCTTGTCAAAACATAGCCCTGCTACCGGTACTCGGGTCACGTCCGATATGATAAGTGTCAATGTGGAACCTATGATGTGAGCTTCTAATTGACGTCTTTTGTTTGCCATGTTAGGCTATCGAGTCGAGGTTCTTGCTTCTTGGGTTGATGCTTTGGTTGTTTCTAAGGCTAGGAAGGACAATGTAGGTGTGGTTTTTTAGAGAACTACGCAAATATAGTGGGTTCGTTGCAAGTTTCCACTCCTATAATAATGCTGAGACACACACCTTTAGGGATCACAAGGATGTTAGGTTTTGTTCAACGCCCTACGGATGGCGCCAAATGATGAAACCAAGTTCAGAGAACGGTCATGAGTGGGGGCATGCAGGGGTGATATGGTTTTCTTTTAGACTTGCAGTCACTAAACGAATACTAGGGTGATCCATAATTTAGGAGGGTCCCCGGATTACGCTTCAACGCTCAAGTTAGATAGTAAGGATCTGGGAGAGTTTATGAACGTGAGTAGTGAAGTGAGAGTGTTATAGGCTTACTTAGAATTCCCCTCAAGGGTGCGGGTGTTTATAGCGTTAAAGGATCTCTCATTTGGTTTAAATATGCTAACGGTATGATGTGCTTTTTGGCAAGTTTGTCTGATGTGCTTGGCTCGGTAAGTCAGTGAAGCACAATCTCTTGTTTTGTTGGCAGGAATAGTGTTGCTCGAATGTTGTCTTTGAAGCGGGTTCTTTTGTGGCTTGTTCTATTGTGCGACTTTGTCTTTGTTCTAGGCTGCAAATATCGCCTTATTTCCATCCAGGCATGTTCGGGGCTACTAAAATTGGTGTGATCAGTGAATTTCTTAAACAATTATTGTGTCTTGTGCTCAAATTTGAATGGTTCTATATTGTTTTTAATCAAAATAAATATAAAATAAATATACATACATCACCAAAAGGGACATCTTTTTCCACTAGCAAGTTTACTTTCAAGCACAAATAAAACTTTTATCATTTGAGTACATTTCGTTACGTATTAATCCGCCTATGGCGTGTCTTTATACACGATATAAAACAAAATGAGAAACAATTTTATCATTAAACGGAACACTTTGGCTTTGACGATTTTTTTTTTTTTTTTTTCAGTTTTGAGTTATAAGAACCTTTTTACTCTAATCATTTTTTGTTATTTCTGCATTGTGTTAGATTATGATTTGTTAAGTATTACATAGACGTGACAACGCTAAACTTCTCAACGATAAAATAAGTCGTGGAAAAAGAAAGAATGCAATACGTATCAAAATATATCCGTAGAAAGACAAAAGAGTGAAACGCAACACTAAAACAATCTAGTGATGAACCATATATTTTAACAATATGCATTTTTTATGCACTACGATAACCAGGCTACATTTTTTACACTTATAAACATTGCAATGATTTTATTTTCGGGTATGTACATGCATTCCCATTTAGCTTCATAAGTCCGCATATGCATATGCTTTATTTTAAAAATCTTGAAAATTTTCATTAGTTACAGTACAAGATTTGGTACTTTATTGTTTGTATCTTTCATAGAGAAATGAGGGCCATTATTTACATCAACTATGGAATTTGTTTTATATAGCCAACGGCCTAAGAATAAATACAAGAGATATTAACAATCATAAATATTATATTTATCCTATGAAAATAAATTAAAAATGATATAAGAAATATACGCGGGATCAATTTGATATAGGGGAAGATTAATGAGGATTTTTATCCTTATCAATCCCCCGCATTAGCAAGTTCATCATAACCTTATATGTTTTGTACTCAAAGTGTACCAACTTGAACCTGTTCACGTACAAAGTGGAATGTCGTTGCAAGATGCTTCATACAAGAGTGCATAACCGGGTTTTCTAAGTAGTATGATGCACCAAGAAGGTCATACTAATTGGTGGGACAAGTATTAGTAGATACACCAAGTTCAGTAAGAAGAGAATGCAACCATAGGACATTGGCTGTGGTCAAAGCTACAATTCAGAATTCGACTCCAATGCAGGATCGTGCAATGGCCCGTGTTCCTTTGAACTGCATGAAATGGATTACATCTCAGATAGACAATGTTTCCACTAGTGGAGATGTAATTAAGTATCATTTTCCCAACCAACATTTGTAAATGCATGAAGTGTAAAGAGAGAATTTCGATGAAGTTGGATAACCATGAGATGAAGTACCATTGAGATAATAAAGGTAAACTTTTTGCAACCAAGTGAACATCAGTGAGATGATAGTCGCTTGGTTATGGTGAGTAGAGCTTGATGCTGGTGCAAGCAGAGGATACACATCCATAAGAGTGGAAATAGGTTTGGGAATGATCAGTTGGGAGTGGGTGAGGATGTGTCAATGTACTTGGTTTGGTTTAGAAAAAAGACCTTGGTTGTTAGGGATGACCGTAACACTAAGGAAGCATGAGAGGAAACATAAGTCTTTATGAGAAAAACATTTAGCAAGAGTGAAGATAAAACTATTGATGTAGGAAATTGAGGGGCTGGCCACGATGATACTATCAACATAGATAAGAAGATAAAGAAGCGTTGAGCCATGATCATAAATGAAAAGGGGGGTGGTCAGGAAAGGAGTTGCGCAATCCATATGTGAATGATTAAGTAAGCTTTGAACTCATTGTACCATGCCAGTGGTTCTTATTTGAGGCCATAAATGACATTTGGATAACTTGACAACATAATCAGTATATATCTTATCCTTAAATCTAGTAGGTTAAGCCATGTATACTGTTTTGGGGAGACCATCTTGAAGAAATGCATTATTAATGTTGAGTTTTCATAATGACCAAGACTGACTAGTGGCAAAGGAGAGTATACTTTGGATTATTATCGATTTTACTACATGACTAAAGGTGTAGGAGTAGTCAATACATGGACGGTGATGGACACCCTTGTAAAGAAGGTGGGATTTATGACGTTCAATGGAGCCATCAGGTGTGTATTTTGTAACCACTCGCTAGTGCCATATTAAATTGCCAAATCGTTTATAAAAGTTTAACTTCAAAAAGTTTTAGTTGCAGCATTTAGGTCCCAAAAGTTAAAGTTTAGAGTATAATTAAATTAAGTTTTTATAATCAATATAAAACATGGCTTTAGTAATTTCTAATCTAAATCATAACCTAAGTCTATTAAAAGTCCAAGCTTTTTCTAGTAGCATCCACTCCAAGCCAACCTAAATTGAATACATGTCAAAATACAAGTGTTAGGCTTGGGAAGCCTGGTGAGTAATATTGAGGTCAATCCTTAAGGATGTTGCATAAATAATCAATTCAAACCTATAAAAATAGTTTAAAGGTAACCATGAAGAACCCTTCTTTTAATGGTTCAATTTGCAATATACTGGAGCATTTTATCATGCCTAGTTTTGGACGATTGCTTTCATGTTAGAAACAAAGATATTTAATGAAAGATTAAATATTGTTGAGACGTTATTAAGTTAAAATAACATGATTAGAGTCTTAAATTTTGGGTTATCACATGAATGTCATGATGTGAGGAAATTAAGGCTAGAGCATCATGTTGAACATGAGATATGGATCATACCCACTCTCATTTGTGTTCAACTTTCATTCAGGTGCCTTAGATGTCTTGACTACATACAACACCCATGTAGTTCATACTATACCCGATGATGGTTTTTATGGTTTCCTACTATTTCAAGAAAAACGGTTGGCCATATTAAAAGATAGTGCTCTCTACCCATGAGTCCTAAATGTGTGTCTCAAGAGTCACTCATGACAATGATCCACGAAGTGATCTCGAAACAGGTCTGGTTCAATATTTGTTCCCTAACAAGTACATATGAACTTGCTTGCAATATCTTGTTATTTTCGTCTCATGAAAAATGACCAGTCCACTCATATTAGTCTTACTTCATAGTTGCTCCCATAACTATAATTGACTTTGGACATTTAAAATAACTACATTATTCAAGGACTAAACATGCTCTTATAGAACACAATAAGTATTAACGAATAGATCATATATTCTATATCTAATTCAATATGATACTTTGTTGCTTACATTGTTCCAATATCCAATTGCTAAATTCAAATCAAATCCCATTTCTAGAATAACGAAGTCTTGTAGTTTAAGCGTCACTCTTCAAGCTTATCTTTTGAAAGGCTTTGTGAATGGGTCCACCAAAATTTGATATGCTTGAACTTTATAAATAAAAACATCTCCTTTTAACTTTATTCCAAATATAGTTAAATCTCCTAGAGTAATTAATGCTTGGAGTTATGATGTGACTTAGGGTCATTAACTTGCTTAGATGCACCATTATCATCACAAAAGAATTTCTAGGTGATCCTGAATGGAAGAAATTAATCTAGTTTTCGAAGAACTCCTTCATCCAATCATCTTCCCTTTTGCATCTTCTAAAGTAGTAAAGTATTATTGTTTTACAGAAGATTATTCAATATAGCTTAGCTTGGAACTCTTACCGATGAACTACTTCTTCATTCATAACGAAGACATACCCGCTTGCTGTCGAGAACCTTCTTGATCATTATGGAATCTATCATCAGTGTAACACTTTACACTATGATCCTCTTCCAATTTCCCATAATTAAAGGAATACTTCTTTTGTTCTTCGTAAGTACGTTATAATGTCATTTATAGTCATCCAATGACCTTCAGTTGTATCTTTTTGGTATATACTTGTCAAAAACCATTATGACATATTTGGTCGAGTGCATATCTTGGCATGTTTGACGGATCTCAATTGCATAAATAAGTGCAATTCCATTTAATCCTTTTCAGCTCAACCTTTGTGTTGGAGGATTGATACATTCTCAATATGATGTCATATAATTTTATGAGAAACTACTCTTATAGTCTTGTATCTTGGACCTTTTCAATATCTTTTTAATACATGCACCTTGACTTAAACCTATAAGTCAACTTGATCTGTCTCCATAAATCTTTATTCCAATAATATAATTAACCTCTTATAGATCTTTCTTAAAGAAAAATATTTCTCGAGCTTTGACTAAAATTATTCCAAGAACAAGTATGTCACCCACATACGAGATTAGGAATGTTACTGCACTCCCACTAGCTTTCATGTAAACACAAGTCATCTTTACTTTTGATGAAAACAAAAGTTGAATATTCATACCATTAGATGCTTACATTAATCCATAAACAAATTGCATCTCAATGTTCATGACTCTTAAGCCACTTTCTCGTATTTAGAATTTGAGATATCATTACTTTAATTTGATCGATTCATCAGAATTTATCAAATAACATTCCTCATTAGTCATGAGAGAAACAAATGTCTCGAAATCTACTAGATTTGTGAACACACTGTGCTTTACTAAGTTTACCTGAACAACTAGCTTGTTTAGGTTCAACAATATTTGGTTGACCACTAGTTTCAACCAATGTTGCATTAGGTTGTGGATCTTGATCTCCTTCAAGTTCCACAAAACTCCCACTTACCTTGCCCATTAAAAACTTGCTTTCTAAGAACTTAGATTTCCTAGATAATAAATAATTCTATAATTAGTAGGATTGCGGAATCAGTATTCTAAACAGTCTTTATAATATTCTACAAATATACATCCAGTAGTATTTGCTTTGAGTTTATTTAAATCTTATTGTCATACATAAGCTTTCATAACTCAACATCTTCCAAGTGAGACAAGTATGGAACTCCTTCATAAGGTGTCTAATCTACCTTCTTGGTTGATACCATGTTCAAAACATACATGGTAGTAAAATAAGGTATACGTATAATGATAAAACATATATTATTACTTAGATTTAGGTAAATTGTATCTAATAAGGTTCGTTTCCTTTTTACTACACATAACACTATCTCATAGTGTTCATTGTTTAGTAAGTTGTGAGACAATCACACAATTACTAAGATAATACAAGAACTATTTCTTAGATATTATCCTCTTTTAATACCACGAAGACTTTGATTTTTCCTTTTGAGTTGTTTTGTTCAACTTCACTCTTAAATAATCCTAAACATTTATGTTGTCCTTCTAAAAACATGTGGAGTTACCAATAACTAACGGTAAGGTAACCCATTCCTTATAGTAATTGCAAAACCATCTTGTCAAGATAACTTAAGTGGTTAGGTAACCCTTTTACACAAATATTAGATTAACAATCAATAAGTGTTTTAAAAAAATCATAGAATATGTTTCATAAACATAACTATAACGATTGAATACTTAGTGAAGTTGTGTAGTATCTATCACCGTATGCTTTTGAGAATATCAATACATCTACATGTATTGTTCTTATCAAAGCTCTTGCTCTATTATTTCTACTTGAGAAGAGAGTTACGTTCGACCTTTTCATATAAACAAGGATTCACATATATCAAATGAAACATTCTCATTTGCCCTTCAAATACCACATGTTTGAGGTTGG
The DNA here is from genome assembly GCA_023525715.1 of Cichorium intybus. NCBI lineage: Eukaryota > Viridiplantae > Streptophyta > Magnoliopsida > Asterales > Asteraceae > Cichorium > Cichorium intybus. The sequence continues at coordinate 44,461,866 of CM042012.1, read as the reverse complement.
GATATATATTTATTGATTATGTGATTAATTTGAATATATCATATTCAAACCATATTTAAATCTCTATAGTGTTTACAATATGTATAGAACTATTGTTTCAAATACCATTGAGATTTACTTCATAATTGCACTAACAGGACTACTCCTCAAAATGGAATTAGTCAATTCCAATATGAATGTAATCGTTTCAAAACACGATTAAGTAAATACTCATAAATCCAAAACATGCAACTGACACAAGCACATTTAGTCAAACTAAATTCATACAAATATTGTTCATTAACAATGATTGTTTTACAATACAAGTCTCCAAAACAAAAAAAATGATTTTCTTAAGTCTTGTATTTCTATCTTTGCTTCTTAGTTCCTATGGAATGCATTCTTGCTGGTGTTTCATTGTTTGCCTTTCTTAACACATGTAACATATTTACAAATGTTAGTCTCAGACTTAGTATCAAATACTCGATTCTTAGATGAAATGTAAATTTTCTATCATATAAATACTTGAAATGCCCTCTCTAGGCTGATTCTTTGTTCAAAACCAATCACGAGTCCTATTACAATGCCCCCTCCAGTGACCAATCACACCACACTCAGTGCATCGTGTCCTATAGACAAGATATCCAATCAGATTTATCCAAATAAAAACAACATAAAATATTGATATGATATGATGGACTAACTTACAGATTGGGACAAGGAGATGAACTTCCTTTTCACATCAAAAAGACTAAGACCCTCAAATATGTCCCCTCAAGATCAAGGGTCAGCAAACTTTTATTAGGGTCCGTGTAAGAACCACACCTAAATGTGTGTTGCACTTGTGTTTTAAACTTATGTTAGTGAAATAGAACTTGACCATAGGGGTAATTTGGTCAATTTTGGTAAAAACTATGTAGTATTAATATTCTATGATTTGGATATGTTATATTATGTGTTTGGAACATAATTCAGAAGTCCGGGGACTTAAAGTCCAATATCTTGGGAGATATCTAAAACTTATGGGACAGGAGGTTTCTGCCTATTTTTACGTGAAGCGACCATATAAGGGTCGCGGTGCAATCCATAGTGTATTGCCAGTATATGCAAAACTTTGGAAAGTAGGTTGACAAGGTCAATGTGCAGGGGATTTGATGTTATATTGCAACGTAACTAACACGACGCTACGAGGATCAGATCGTGACGCGACTCCTCGAGGGAGGTCTAGAATCGCGATACAATTTCAAGGGAAGAGATGTGACCAGTAATTGTTCACAACGTGATCTCGACACAGGGACATGTGCTGGCATTTAATTGGTCCAACTCACTTGGCCAGATGAAAACTCAGTCATAAAGTGGGTTTTTACCAGACAACCCTTAGACCTCCCTCTTCAAACCCTAAAGTCTAGGGTTTGGGAAATACGATGAATTATGGTTAGATAATTGTGCTTTCATGATACTCAGACCATTTCCTAGCAAAGATAGTGATTATTGGTGTGAGGTTGTCGTATACAAATGATTTTAGTGTGTGTTGACTTGTTGAACATGTAAGTATGCTGGAAACTAAGAACATTGATTCCTTGGATTACCCTCACTTTTGAATTAATGGATTAAGAAATGAATCTATTAGGTAGCCAAGTACTTATTAGGATTAGTGTAATTGAGTATGTGTTATTTTGAACAAACAATATTATGTGTTAATGTGGAATGTATGGAACTATGATCACGGGATTTCAATGGCAATAGGTGGAGAGACCAAGGGAGATCAAGACAAGAAATTATTCGTAGATAGTAAACCAAGAAGGGTGAGTACATTATACCACACCTTCTTTGGATACATGTCAATCTTACTCAATGCATGTTAAATTGAAATTATTAAATGTATTGTCATGTTAGAGTAATATGGTTAGATTGTATGCACATGATATTGAGATGAGATATAATCTAGATCCCTAAGTTAATGGCTGAGTTGAGTCAAGAGTATGTCTAGACATACATCCTGTGTGGGGATACGGGCACGGGACGTCGACCATGTGTCCATGACGAGGGCTTTCCTTGGTGGATTTGTGTTTATGCAAAATGTAGGCCTTGGAGAATAGGAATCATGACTCCCATTATCATGACATGATGAGGGCTTTCCTCGGTTACTCGTGGAATGGCCCCACCTGAGAAGGACTATTGTGGGGAGGAACTGGCCCGAGTCAAATGGTAATTGCTTGTTGTCTGGTATTGTTAGGAATATGTACTTCCCATGCTTTTGTTAAATCTTGATATATTGTTGAATATTTTTATGTGCTCACGTGACAGTTTGTCTTTACTTCTTTTGTGGCTGATTTTTTGACATGTACCCGGTAAATGAAGATAAAGAATAGGATGAAGTTAGTGGGACTTTTTGCACAAGATAACTCTCCAGTGGAGTAGAGACATGGCGGCTAGACTAGTGTGATTCCTTTTGTTACATGTAATTGTAAATATATTTGTCGTGACTCTTGAATACCATATTGTGACACCTAATGATGCACTGATATAATGTTTTATGAAAAATGAAATGCAAAAAATTAGTACTAGTTTTCGTGTACACTAATATTATAAATTGAATGAATGTACATGATTTAGGTTGTTACAATCCGGCCTAGAGATCTCGGTATCAGATTTCCTAGTGACATGAGGAAGAGGTAGCTTTTCAATCTTCACTCTTGAGGCACCAGATACTAGGTCCTCAACATCAAAAAATGCAAATTGAGAAGCAGAACGGGTAAGCCTGGAAGCAAAAAATAATCATTACATAGTAAGGACGAGGATAAGGACGTCAAGGTTCAAAGGAAAAAATAGAACTTACCCGTTGACATCTTAATGGAGCTGAAAGCACTATGGTCTTCTGTGGTTTTAGAAAGTTTTCAGAAAGTTCTTTCTTCTAAGGAAAGGGACAAGAACTCCTCTATATTTCTCTCACCATTTGCGGTTGGCGGACATAGATTATCGGTGGCTTTAGGAAGGGTTTAGAAAGTTCTTTCTTCTAGGGAAAGAGACAAGAACTCCTCTATCTTTCTCTCACTATTTATGGTTGGTGGACAGAGAACTTCAAACTTTGGAACTACATATAACATAGAATATTGAACAGTAAGGGTAAAAAATGAAAAAGTGATCAGGAGAATTAATACATTAATCAAGCGACCGTTCACACCCTAGAAAAATAAAATTTCCCAGACATATAGATGGACAGGATGAGTCTAGAAAACTGTGGCACGTCACATCAGGTCCCCGCATGGATAAGTTTGTCACAAAGAGAAAACACCATCCTTTCAAGATCTTGAAAATTTTCAAGATGTAGTTTTATGAGGGCAATTGTTATGGGTGGTATTTTTTTAACATCTTGACTTTTGCTTAAGATCTTGAACTTAACTAACATCTTGTGAAGATATTTCATATTTCTATGAACAGGTTATAAGACTCGCCAACAAGCATGACTAAAATCAAGGATCAGATTACTATCTTAGAACAATCTAAAATCTTAACATGATTGTCCTTATCTTGGCTGACATCTCACATAATTTTCTTCTTTGGTGACAGGATCTTGACAACCTCAACATCTTGAATCGAAGTCTAAGATCTTGGACTTATATAATGTCTTGAATATTTCTCTGTGTAAACTTGTAACATATAACGAAAAGATTCAGGGATGGCTTAGACTAAGCCAAATAGTCGTTGTTCATCAAGACTTGGTCAAAGACCACTAAATATAGGGTAACAAAGGTGCAAAACAAGTCAAGACTAGTTTGAAGATTATGGAGAGGATATCTCCAAGATTTTAGCACAATTAGTTAAAGTAGGTAGTATAATGAAATTAGGATGACATGCAAAGACATGCATTGTAACATGCACCACACTCATTACTCACTCACTCTTGATCCAATTCAGTCACTTGTACTCAAATTTACATTAATAAAACTCTAAGGAAGTGTGACATTCGTCACCTCTGGAGGTTTTATGTCGGAGATCTTGAACGATCAATGACTTTCCTTGTAATATCGTGTGTTGTGTTCTTACTTTTGCTTTCATTATCTTGAACTTTATTTCAAAATATCGCGTCCCTTTCTGAAAACTTGGTTAAATTCGATCTTTATTATTTTTTACCAAAACATGATGTATAAGCCCTATAGTTATCGTGTGAAAGCTAAATTATTGAACACCAATGATGAAATAAATGAGTTCATGCTTGATTGGAGGAGGTGCCCCTAACAACATAAAAAAATTATTAATAGCTACTAATTTCGATCCATTTTCTTGTAATATGTGATGCCCTCAACCATAATTCCATAAAATAATGGTATCCCCAACAAATCCAAATTCTAGATCTAAGTTGGGAGGCACCATTTTGATAACTTTACCCCTCAATCACTAAGCATCCATATCAAGTTTGGAAGATCTTATATGATAAGTTATATATGATTATTTGTTTGAATCTTTTTTGAAAGAAAAACTTAATATATTGAGTTTCTCTTATTTTATTAAATTTCTTATATTTTTGCATGATACCATTTGAATCCCAAATAACATCATTCTCCAAGATAATATAAATCATATGATACAGTTAACTAATAATATATTTTAAGTTAATTTTAAATTTTAATAAAAGTTATACACATCCAATCTTATATGCTTAATATTCATAAATTTAAAAACTACTTTAAGACGTAGGTCCAGTCCTAAGTAAAAAAAATAGAGAATTTATTTTTACATTCCAACCTAATTTCACTGTATATTTCACCCTATATTTACCTATTTTGACTAATTTTGATTGGATAAGAAATAGCAAGGATTGCAGCGTATGTACCGACGTTTGCATGTGTATAATTTGAATGTATCCTAAAAACCAAACACTACCCCTTTTTCAATTTTAAATAATTAAAGATTTTGAAAGATTCAAAACTTAAAATAAACTCTTATTGTTTTATTTATTATTGCTAATCTTGTATATTTAATTGTATTAAAACCTCAGTTATATTTTTAGATGGGATGTCAAATTTTGACACAAATAATAATTAAAATATTTGTTTATAATTAATGGAATACTATTTGACAAAAAAGTCCTAACCTTTTGAAAAAATAATTATTTTTCGAATGAAAATACAAAATAAATTTAAACAAATATGTATTCTTCAAAAATTGTCAAAGCATCTGCAATTGCAATAGTTGATTTATATAATTATTTTGTCAGTTTTGCCATGTTAACTTTTTATAACTTTAATTAGTTTTTATAAATATTAAATGGAGTATTTGAAAAGGAAAATGACAAGAAAAACATGAAACATGAGAGTAGGTTCGGCCGTAGGGTCGCCAGTCTACGTTAACCATAACTTTTCACCGCGAATTGCTGGGTGGGCCGCACCATGAGGCGGTTGTCTAATGCCGCATTGTCCGACGTGGCACCATAAACGGATTTCACATAAATAATCCTATCTAAAAACCGCTATAGACCTGTAGATGAGATGGCTTTTTCCATTTATCAAAGAAAAATAAATACTTCATTAAACGGGATATTTTGCAATTAGAATCTTCTATATTATGGGTGAACATGGTGCGGTTTTTTATCAAAACCGAACCACAAACCGCATTATACGGTTTTTGAAAACCTAAAACCGCAATTTACGGTTTCTAATGCGGTGCGGTTCTGCGGTTTTTCCATACGATGCGGTTTTATTTGGTACGGTTTCGGTTATTAACCGCATAATATAGTGGTGTGCGTTTTTTCCTATGGTGCGGTTGTAAAACCGCAGAAGTTCAAAATCGACACATTTTTTATAAAATTTTTTGTATTTTGACTATATATTTAGTATATTGGCGCTATCAAAATACAAAATAGAACTCATTTGTTCCTTTGTACTTAGTATATTAAATCATGAAGTAACTAAAGTTTATAACTTACAATCGGTGAAAATGACAAATGGAATTGCCACTATCAAAATACAAAATGAAATTGTCGTTCAAACTCACTCTTTTATTTAATCTATAATGTCATATTTAAACTTAATAATAAGTAAATAATATATATATATATATATATATATATATATATATATATATATATATATATATATATATATATATATATATATATATATATATATATATATATATATATATATATATATATATATATATATATATATATATATATATATATATATATAGAGTTAGGTTCTTTTGAGAACTCAAAAAATCCTGAGATCTTGATAACCAAATCTGGATCATTAGATCAAAAAATTAAATGGCTGAGATCGATAATGGCAGTTTTGTAATTAGTATTAAGCTTAATGATACAATTGTCTTTTTAAATTAACCTTTAGGGATGGTTTTGGAATAAGAAAAAAACCTAATACGGAAATGCCAAATATCACGGCGGGTATTCCAATAAAAACGGAAAAATCTCAATTTTCTCTCACTTCACCCCTCGTATTCTTGCCGTCTCTTTCATTCTCTCACAAAGGCAACCTCGCCGTCCCAACCTCGCCGTCCCATGGCTCTCTCCGACTCAAAACAGTAGACCTTGCATAGATACCACCACTCGCAATCGGCCCTCATCAGCACTTGTCGCCACCTCAGGTCGTCGCCTTCTTAGGCCGTCAACCCTCCTTCACCTGTATTCGATTCAAACTCAGTCGACCATCGTCATCGCGCATCACCGGTTCGTTCATCAGCACCTCTCCGATCTACGACGACACTACGACCAAGAGGAGCCGGGATCGTTGCCGCCAAAAATTTTCTGAATTTTCTTAATCCAATACCGATCCCAAGCAGCTCGAGCAACAGAGGAGTTTCTATCGATTTTTTTGGTTTCCATGGTTTTTTTATTTGGTAAAAAATTGTTTCTTTTAACAAATCGTCAATTTGTCATTTAACAAATCGTCAATTATCTCTATCGAGAATTTCTAATGGGTTGATTTATGTATGCTTTTTAGAAATTTTCTAATTGTTTGTATCGATTTTCTAAATACAATATGTGATTTTCGGCCTTTGTATGGTTAGTAATTTAAATATTGACCAAACTTGTGTCATACCTTGTGATTTGGTAGTCGCTTGGGTGGACCAGGTGGTATTTAGTGATTGCTTTGATACAAACTCATATATGTTTACTATGTTTGTCAATTCAAAGTGTTAGCATTGAGTTAATTCACTTACTCTCTCCTTTGTAGTATTTCATCATTGCAAGTTGTAATATAGGTTTGTAATTTTACAATGCATATGTACATATGTGGATATTTCGCATACGTGCACATATAAATACACGTGCAATATGCATATATGCAGATGTGCTTAAATACATATATGCATAGATGTATGCATATGTACATATATCCATATTTTCCTAAACACGTATATCCATGTTTGTACATATGTTTGTTAAAAAGCAAATACATGTGCATAAAAATATATGCACATTTGTATGTGCATATATGCATACACGTATGTGCATATGTGCATATACGTATGTGGATATATATACGTATGTGCGTATGTGCATATGTGATAATTTGTTTATGTTCATGTTTGTGCACACATGTGTGCATATATGTATACATATATGTGCCTATGTGCATATTTGTATATATGCATGTAAGTATTTTTAGGGGGTTGGTTTTTAATATGTAGTTATATAAATGCATATGTGCATATATGGTTCTATGTGTATAAATGCGTATGTGCACATATGCACATATGCCTATATATGCAAAAATAGATGTGCATTCGTTTATATACGTATATGCATGTATGTATTTATTTTAATATTTTTTAATATACATGTATATTAATTTTTGTTAATTTATTGCAGATTTTGGAGAATTTATTGAGTAAATTGAAGAAATGAAAATTGAAAATTTGAGAAACGAAGATATCATGAATTTTCGTTGTATTTTTATATTTTTTGTACGTAACGTTCATTATTTCAAATAAATTTGTATGTAGCATTCAAACTAGTTGTATACTGTTGTACTTTTTAAATTCTATGTAAGTATTGTTTAAAAAAGTTGTATATTATTGTTTGTAATAAAATGGGTTGTTCATTTTTTACATTTAGATATTAAAAATACGAATATGTATATATAAATTGTGAAAATATGCATATATGCATCTGCGAGTATTCATATATATAAACATGCAAATACACTAATATGTTTTTTTAATTTCGAAAATTTGTTTTTTTTTTAAATTCAAAATTTTTATGTTTTTCTAAATCCGGAAAAAATTATTTAAAAATAAAAACGAAAATTTTATAAATTTTTTATGAAAACAAAAAATTGATTTTTTTTTAAATTTCAAAATTCAAATCTAATAGCCTTGATTATAGGAGTTGTTAATGTTGTTGCCAAAAATAAAAAAAATCAAAATTAAATGTGAATTGATAAAATGACAATCGTGCCCTTTTGTGATCTGACCAATCAGAAAGAGTTCTCAAGATCTCATGGTTTTTTGAGTTCTCACAATAACCTAACCCTATATATATATATATATATATATATATATATATATATATATATATATATATATATATATATATATATATATATATATATATATATATATATATATATATATATATATATATATATATATATATATATATATATATATATATATATATATATATATATAATTATTTAATACATGGTAATCGGTGCGGTTCGGTTATTTGCGGTTTTTTTAAAAGTAAAAACCGCACCGCACCGCAATTTTGCGGTTTTTGTAAAAGTATAAACCACACCATCGGTTTTTGCTTCGGTTTCGGTTTTTCGGTTTTGGTTTTTGCGGGTTTTTCGGTTATTTTTTGTTGCGGTTCGGTTTTTGCTCACCCCTATTCTATATAATCGCTATTAGATATTTATGAGATAGATTTTATGTTTTCCTCTTTTCAATATATATATATATATATATATATATATATATATATATATATATATATATATATATATATATATATATATATATATATATATATATATATATATATATATATATATATATATAGGGCTAGGTTACATTAAGAACCATAATTATTGTGTGGTCGTAAGGACAAATCTGGTGCGTAGATTTATAATCATCAAAGGTTGTGATTAATGACAGAATATTGATTTTTTTAAATTAAAAAAATATCAACTTTCTAATTATATTGTTCTAAAGGGTAATATAGACTTTTTATGTTTTTTCAATTATGGAATGTGAGATTTTCATGGAATTAAATTTCGAATCTAAATTAATTTCAAATTCAAATTCGAATTTATTTTGAAAGTCAAACTTCAATTTTGTTACAATTATAATAAAGTTGTTTAATTAATTTTGATTGTTATTCTAAGTTCTTAATCACGAAACATTCTATTAGAATGAATTAAAAAATCATACATTAGAATGAAATACAATTTTTATGACAATACTAATCATTAACACAATAAAAAAATCTAGTAAATTCTAATCATTCTTGAAATAATTACATCAAACACAATCAATATTCTACTACATTCTAACCAATCTCAAAATATAACATTTCATTCTTGACATAATACATTGGAATTTTGAGTTTTTTTTTTTTTTGAAGATATTGTTGTATTCTTGAAAGAATTTGTTGTTACCACCCAATTCTTTTATTGTATGTGAAACATAGTCTTTAAGACCTCTTGTCATGATATTTCATATTTGACAAAATACAATTTCATTCTGACAAAATACAATGTCATTCTGAAAAAAATACAACTAAATCTTCAACAATTTCTTGTGTATAATATATTGCTCCACTTGTAAGATAATTAAAAAATTGTCAATTGATATTTAAAACATATTATCACATGAAGAATTACCATAAAACAATACAATCTATTACACAAACATGTACAATGATGATACATTGGATTCTATTAGAATGATGTAAAAAGATTATCATTGTTGGAATACATGCATCGTCAATTGACAAGAATTCAGCTATAATGATATAAAAAATTATCATTGTGATTGAATTGACCATTGTTACCACAATAGAATGAAAAATCATACTCTTACTGAACTAATGTACGTTTCATTCTAACAGAATAAAAATATAGTTACTAAAACGCCCTAATTCATAATAATTCTTAATATCATTATTTAAGAATGAAATAAATAAAAATCTCATGAGATGATACAATATTTTTCAGAACTTCAAGAATATATATACATCTCATTCTTACAGAATGTGAAATCAAAAGGTTTGTTTTTTACTTTTACTATAGAAAGATGATAGATGTTATTCTGACAGAATGGAAAAATTATCTTATACAAAAAAATAATAATTATACAACAGGTTTGTAAAGAATAAAAAGGATTTTATTAAATAAAACTTTGAATTGAAACTTTAAATAACAAACCTTGATTGAGATTACTATTTCTACGTTCATCGTATTAAAAATCATCAATTATATCAGATAAACATAATCGAAATCTTCTTCTTCTTCTAAACTTTTTGCTCCAACATTGTTTTAATCTTTCTGTGGAGATTTTTGATTGTGGCAATGGAAGGTTGATGGCGACAGGACCGGTTGGTGGTGGCGGATGGTGGCTGTACTGTGATGTCTGTGTTCGTGATCGATAGCCCTCCTTGGTGAACGATATTCAATTTGCTCGAAAATGCTCCTGGTAGGGTTTCAATGGTGATTAGCGGCAATGTTGACAGGCTTTCAATGTGATAGTCGTATAAGTAGAGAATGAGAGAGATAATAGGGATAATTGGTCAAACATCCCTAAATAAATGGATATAATTAAAATGTAATTAATTAATTATTATATTAGTTTACTATTATACCCTTAGCTGCTTCTAAAATCTGATTGGGTCTTACGTCCACACAATAATTAAAGTTTTTAATATATCCTAACTCTATATATATATATATATATATATATATATATATATATATATATATATATATATATATATATATATATATATATATATATATATATATATATATATATATATATATATATATATATATATATATATATATATATATATATAGGATCATGTGAAAACTAAATATTTTGTGTGAACCGTGAGAACTAATTTTGGCCATTAGATATTTCTTTATCATTTACGGTTGTTTGAAATCCAGATCAACTATAGGGATAGATTAGTCTTTTATTATTATTTAATTAAATAAGCTCTAATCACATCCCGTGAATTAAGGAAAACGTATTATTGTTTCTTTTACTTGGTCAAATACATTCTGTTACTCTATATATTCGTATATTTGTAACGTAGTTTTGTTGTTCTTATTGAAGATCATATATCTGTTCGTCATATTCTTTTTTTTTAATAGCGACATGTCTCACTCGATAGGGAAATCTCAAAACGAAGAAGAACATAACAATTTTAAAGCATCGTCAATTAAGTGTCGTCCTCCTAGGAAGTGTGGTACATGTGGTGAGATTGGATTTCACGATTCGCGTAATTGTCCAAAGAAGAAGAGAATTAATAAAGAGAAGTAAAAGGTTATATGATTTTATGAACTAGTTTATCAAGTTTATTTTCAAGATTTTGAGTTTTGTGTTATCGACATCGTTGTTTATATATTTACGATGTTTCATGATTGTTTTAATTATCCAAAATGAAGGATGTTTGATTTGTGTTTATTTATTATGTGTTTTATTTTTTTATGTGTTATGGATTATAGATGGTGATATATGCAATTTTCCTTTTGTTGAAAGTAGTTATGAATTTCTAGGGGGAACACACACATCTCGAAATTAATCCATTATTTTTTTGTATATTAGTTATGTGATGAATGATATTCAGGATGATCCTCTCATATATTCTCCTCCATACTAACTCGAATTAACTTTTGATAGTTTGTATGAATATTTGTTGAACATTTGAGAATATGTTTGGAGAAACTTTAATTTTTTATATTTGTATGATATATGGTTTTATTATTGTACAGTTTATTAAGTTAATAACATTCATCTATGATTAATGTTTGGAAGACTATGATTAATGTTTGGAAGATGTATCTTCTAATTTAATTAATTTGCACTAGTGTTCTCTCAATGAACTAAGCTTCTGCACATCAGTGTTGTAATTTTTATTAATATAAGTAAAATGTGAATTATGGTTCACCACTATCATATGGTTTCGTGTGATTTGTGATTGCAATTAATGTATAGACATTAATATAATACACTCTCGTTCTTTATTTGTAAAATGTTAATATTGGTTGCATTTAATGTACATGTAGTGACTTATTCAAACCGTGTCTCCCTTTAATTACGACCTTTTGCTTTCTTCTAGTACTCTATAAAAAGGAGTAATGTAGTGCGTTAAAATTTGTCAAAAGTTATTTGAAATCAATCACGTCGAAGATGAAAGGAAATGATATTGAAGCTATGGTGAATATTTTGATTGAGCAAGCGGAGACTAACAGGAAGATGATGATGTTTTTCAAAAAAAAGTTAGAAAGGATTATGATATTAAGAAGGAAATGTATGAACGTATGGATACCAGGCCAAGGTTTATGAACTTTTATCGAGGTCAAAAGTTTATCGATGAGGCGAGAATTCGTCATGTAAATCTTATGGGGGTTGTTTATGATATTCAGGAACAATTTTTGAAGGAGATTGAGGAGCTGAAGGACATCAAGAAGGGTATAGAGTATGAGTGTCCGTATGAGAATGAGTAATTATGTTAGAAGTATTTTGTAAGTTGTATGAAATTTTTGATTTTAATGTTTTTTGTTTTGATTTGGATTGAAAACAATGTCTTTTATATGTGTTGTATATGGTTATATTCAGACATTTAAATCAATATAATATGGTTTTTTTAGTATACACTGATATTTAGAAAATTATATTTGATAATGTATTACATGTTTTTAGATGACTTATATGACAATTCAATGCAAAGTCATGATTACGAATAGAACATTTCCTGCTAATGATGACATGAGATTTTTAATAATTTATTTGGGCGTCAAATCGAATCGTCTTCCCAAAAAAATAATAAATTCACGAGTTTCAAGTCATCATATAACCTTATTCAAACCCTAGAAAATTAGATTGGCTATTTTTACTTTGAAAAGAAACCGTAACTATAAATAACATTTAAAATAAAAGCTTTTCACAATTCTCGATATCATAACCCTATTGCAAATCTCTCTGACACATCACTAATGGCGTTTGGTTCATCGAACAAACCTTTGCTAAAATCTCCGATTAGAAATATGGAACTCGAAGAGGAATTGAAATGCTATGGAAAAGAGTATGTTTGGGCAAACCAAACAAGGGATCTGATTGAACAAGAAATCGAAGATCAAGATGATCTTCTAGATCACATCCCTCTGATCCTGCCAACCCGTCCTGGTAAACTGCGAAAACATGTTTTGCAAAGGATTCAAAGAGGAAATCAAGAAATCATGCAAGTCTTAACATCTTTGATCGACAAATTGGTGAATAAGATGAACGATATTGAACGTATGATTAAAGAAGCGGAGTAATATGAAGTTTGGATAAAAGTATATTTCTATTTGAACGTTGAAGATGTAATCAAACGTTAGGGTGAATATAATATATTTTTATTATGTTTAACTGATACTAATCTTGATCTGAATATTCCTTATCATATTATCATATACGTTAATTTAGTGATATGTATATCAAATTTATGCATTGATTGATGCATGCTATCATTGTGCATATATGTATGAATGTTGAATAAACTCTTTAGTTTGAACATCACATTTTTTTTCAGAATTCAATCAATAAAGTAAAATAGTGTGTCGAATATGATTTATTTTCAGATTCATGATTGCAAGTGTAACTCATAGTAATCATATTAGTCAAATATGAGAAGATTAAAAACGAAGAATAACTACATCGTTATATTATTTATATAATAGATCATTCCAAACATAACAACAACTATTCATATCTAGACCTAAACATTAGGAAATCCTTCAATGTTTCAACTTGATTTGACATCAACATCTTGACTTGTTCTATCTGATTATGTACATCCTTCATTGTATTGATCTCGCTGTTGATGTACTCAATACGCTCTTTGTAGAAGTCTTTTGGATAGAAGGGAGGCATTGCTTCTTGATTCTTCAACAGGAAAGATTGAACAATAAATTGTGATTCCATATGGCATCGTAATGATACCATATGGAGATTTGCAACGTGAATCATATCCCTTCTGCTCCTCTCGTAATCCCTTGCGTATGAACGAACTCGACCAGCATTATCAACGTTATCTTGATCCATGGAATACGTAAAAAGTGACGGATAAGAAGTCCTCATATGGATAATAAACAAGAAACAGAATGAAATTTGTTAACCGTATCTAATCAACTGATATGTAGGCTATTTATATTACTAAAAAGAATTTTAAAAATATCGTGGGATTGTAAAAGCAAGGAACCCTAAATGTATATAACGGATAACATATAATAAATGAAGTAATCAATTATAACAACCACATATTTACCAAAGAAGATATTGTAATAAATTCAAAATATAAACCACGGCTAATAATACTTTTAGGTGTTTTAAAAATATTGTAGTACACAAGCAGTCAATAATTACTGTTCCCTACGTGACATCTATATGAAGACAGAATTACATTCAATAAGGATTTGAAGACAAGGATTTTATTGCATGAAAGAACAATTTTGGATGCGCGCTTGTGCTTAACTTGTAAAAATCATCGGATGTTTCTGCAGCATCACTTTTTTTGTTAATGTGTTTAACTCTTTTTCTCTCTTTTTGATTAGGTATGGGATTTTGTGATTCTGTCTTTGTTGTTTTTTCATCATAGTCAGTACCCCTTTTCCTCTTCATTCCATTGGTTTCATTAACATGTAACCCTGCTAGACCTTGAACAATTGTCTCTATAGAACCTGATACTAACACATTGAAGACAATCATTGATAAAACATAATAAATGACATTGGATGATATGAAATTGTTATATCACATACTATTTTTGTATAGGACCTTAACATAGACATATTATAACATTGTTGACATAAAAACATTATAATCTTAGTGTTGAACACTAGTTCATGGTGAGAATACTTGGTTATGGAAAGAACAATGGTTCATGGGTAGAATTCTAGTTAATGTCAGGTTGACATTCTAAAATGAATAATGATTGCATTTAAAAAGGATTGATTCTGCTATGAATATTAAAATTTTAATAAATTCTTTAACATAGTTCACAAAAGAATGTATTAATAGTTAACTAATTTCAAAATGTTATGTAGATAATTCACATCAGAATATATGGATTTTAAACTGTATATAAAGTTTTGTTATCTTTATATAACACATGAAAGTTTTCCCAAACAAATTATATATATTTTTAACAAATATTCAAACAAGTTGTATCAGTTTAATTCTATTATGAATATAGGTAGATATATGCTTTGATCACCCAACATATAATTCATGATTAGACTAATACAAAACATATAATTAAAGAAAATAGATTGATGTGTATTCCTCATAGAAATACGTCATTATGGTCAATAGGATTAAAAATGTATGTATCAGCATTTATAGACCATAACACAACAATAAAATAGAAAAACAGAATAAATACCATCAACAATTCAATGTTGTAATAGATCTTCAATAAACATGTACCTTCAAATATTACATAACGATTCGTTTGAGATTTCAATAATGTAATGGAACATGTTGGGATATGTTATAGCCATCGAAGAAAATAATCATAACCATATTAAAAATGTTTTTTTTTCGTGTTCAATCAAAAACATTTCAGCATCGTTTATTTAATTACATCCAATATGGTACTTCATTTTTTTCATATTAATAACAATCAAATCAGAAATATGTTTATTTCTTCTGTCAAGAATATCATAGTATAATCATAGGATTATAATATCCGATATACGAAGTTTAAATCGCAAATGTTAGATTACAAAAACTTAAAAAAAATTATAATGATTTCTTAGATGTTTGGTAAGCAGCTTCATTACAGATATAGTAAATCAATAACATTTCAGCATCAAGAATTATATTTTTATGTAGTTTCAAACATGATAAACAATCGAACTAACCTGTTTCGTTAGGTGGGTTGACGAAATCATATTCATCGTCCTCAAGTATAATCGTAGTGGAAATGTTGTTTCTAAACATTATTCCAAAATCTTCACTTTGTTTGTTTGCAGAACTTTTTTGTATTTTCATATTGTTATTTGATATTGAGTTTATATGCAACGAATATTTGTTTGAAAATTTTGTAAAATTTTTGTTTATAACTTTCGCGGTTAATTAAAAGTTTTTGAATTCAATTTGTTTGTTATTGAATTTACACTGATTACAATATTATGATTACTAAGTAAACGCTAATTTATCGGTTTCTATATTAATATACGTTTAAATTGTCTGACTTACCCTTCCGTGTTTAGTTATTATAGGTTTAAGATTTTTTTAATTACGGAAATTCTGGAATAATCGTGATCATTGATATTTATCATCTAAAGGCCAAAGATAGTTCTCACGGTTCACACAAAATATTTTGTTCTTATTTGAACCTAAACCTATATATAGGGTTAGGATCCGGTAGGAACCCAAAATCCGGTTCGAACCGCGAGTACTCTTCTTGTCCAATCACTCTCCTAAGGGCAATAACGTCAAACGTCTTCCTTCGACGTGACACAATCACGTGCGACGCACGTCTACGGAACGAAATACGAACTTGAGGATACGATCATATGCTACTCACGTCCGTACAACATAATTTAACCGGGTTTTTTTATTTATTTTCGTTTTTATTATTTTTTTAATATTATTTTTAGATTTTTTTCAGTTTTTTTATTTTTTCAGTTTTTTGTTTTTATTTTAGTTTTTTTTTTTCAGGTTTTCTTTTCAGTTTTTTTTTCTTTTTTTAGTTATTTTTCCAGGTTTTTTATTACTTTTGTCGTTGTATGTTTTTTTTTCACTCGTTTTGGATCATAACTAATTTTGAATCTTTGATCATAAGTTTTGTATAATTTTGCCGTTGTATGTTTTTTTAACTCGTTTTGGATCATAACGAGTTTTGGATCTTGGATCATAACCAATTTTGAATCTTAGATCATAAGTTTTGAATCATAAACATATTTTGGTTTTAATATTTTTGAATCATGTATATTTTTTTGCTATTTTGATGAGTTTTTTACTTAAAAATATAAACATGAACACTTAAAAAAACTTTTTTTCAAATTTTTGTTTTTAAAAACTTACTAATATGATGTCTAGAATAATCTCTTAAATTTTCATAATTTTTGGATAATTTTTTTAATTTTTTGATTTTTTATAAAAATAAAAAATAATTTTTTTTTTCAAATTTTCACGATGGTGCTTGTGTAACGACCCAAAAATCTTGAATTTATATTCGAGAAAATACTGAAGGAAAAGACCAAAGATATTTTGAAAGTTTTAAAACAATTTATTTGGAAATGTAGTAAAATTCCAAGAGTTGGAGAAAAATGATGAAAAAGGGCAAAATGGTCATTTGACATCGAAATGACTTTTAAGAAAAAGGGCAAAATGGTCATTTGACATTAAAATATATGCATGTCTAGGCGAGAGGAAGTATGAATAAGAGAGCAACTTAAAGAAGAATTATGGGTATTGATTACCTATATAAGAGTTGTAAGACTTTTACATGAAGGATGAAAATATAAGTAGAGTGTATTAATAGTACAAAAATTTTGTAATAATAAAAGAGTGGTAAAGAAGAGTTTGATGCTAATAAGTGGTGTGCTTTGGGCATAACCATTTAATTCAGAATCTTATCTAAAAGTCGTGTGAATAATAAATGCATAAGGGAAGCAGAAAAATCGTTGTGGAACGATTGAAAGGTTTTCTGCAAACCATAAACTAAATAACCTAAGTTCACATGCAACCTATGAGGATCTATGTTTTCTTCTAATTGAACATATAACAAAACCTAAAGGCCATAAGAAAATTAACTAAAAGAATAAAATTAGAAAAACCAACCTTTTAGAATTTTCTGGAAGCTGTGCAGCAAAAATATCCTGCCTCAAATGAGATCACACCCAAGCTAGAGGAGAGAGTCACGAAAATCTTGAGAGAGAATGAGTAAAATGGCGTGCCAAATGGTGTGCCTAGGGCTCCCTATTTATAGGTTCCAACAGTTAACCAGATAAGCCTTTAGAGATAAACTTTTTGAATTCAAATAAGATAAACCTTTTATCTTACAATTCAAATCTATTTATCCTAACTTATTATCATCAAAATTATATATATTTAATATATAAATTTCGTGGTTATTGTCCTTGCTAAAATTGTCACTTACTCAACTATTGAATAATTACAATTCAGCCCCTGCACTTTCAATTAATCAAATTAATCACCAAATTAAATCCAATTAATTCCAGATTAATTTCTAATTAATTACTATAGTTTCTAATTAATATATTATGACTTTAATATATTAATAAACCATATATTTAATTTCTGTTGATTTATTAATTCCATAATAAATCAACCTTTCTCTCTACCGAATTTTCTACCAAACCTCCAGCTATGAGGGCAACCCAAATGGACTGTGCTTCTATTAATTAGGTAAATACTAATTATTAGTCATGGCTTAGACACCTAATCCAACAGTCTCCCACTTGGATAATTCTATGACTATAATTGCCAATTTAGCCTCTAATTAACCAGCACCTTAAGCTTCCTAAAAACTACTGCGAAACTCTGACCTAGTCAGTTCTGTCCAAAGATAATTGATCAGATGATCCTCCGTCCAACTAGATATTTTTCAGACTCAAGACATGGATAAAATCAATCTGGTCTGATTCGCTGTTCCTCGATTTCCGATTTGCATATGACTCTTAGACTATCAATTCAGTCCCGGTTGGCCAACCATTTTAGTCAACTTCAAAATCATCGAGAGGCCTACAGATATCTGTTCCCCGTTAGGGTCAAGGGATGAATAAACTTTGACTTATATACTTATGTCTTTTACCAGACAAATTACTCACAACAATACGTTTTATAACACCGAGTTACCGATGCGTTTTCGTATTATCAATGAACAACCGTCTAGTAAATCAAAACTCATATGTCTTAGCTTAAAGATCAAAAGATATTATCGTCTCAATATTGCTCGTGATGAAATCCATGAAGCAATCCATTGAGCGCGGGTTTATCCAATACTCAAATCTCCATTTCCAAGTACTCATGAATGTTGCATCAATCTTATTGCAATGTCTAACTCCTTAGACAATCTACAACTAATTCATGACAGCCTTGCTTCATACTTACTCCCTAAAAGCATGAGCGACTGTGGATATTCGAATAATCCAATTATTCAGGAAGTAAAACATGCAAAAATGAAACACAATGATATATATATATATATTGACAAAATTAGTAAACCATTACTCATTAATAAATCTCCATTATTAAATCACAAAAGTCAAATACAATAACATTGTTACAAGTTTCAAAAACCTATCTAATTACAAAAACTTATATAATCTCTTAATCCAATGCTCCTAGCATGCTGATTATGCTTAATCCTACTCAGAGCCTTTGTCAAGGGATCTGCAGGATTATCTTCCGATGATACCCTCTTTACAAGGAGGTGACCTTCTTCTACCCTATGTCTGATGTAGTGGTACTTTCTGTCGATATGTCTGGACTTTCCATGATCTCGCGGTTCCTTTGTCAATGCGGCCGCACCTTCGTTATCGCAGAACAGTTCCAAGGGCTCCTGAATACTCGGGACTACTCCAAGGTCACCGATAAAGTTCTTCAGCCAAGCCGCTTCCTTTGACGCTTCACTTGCTACTATGTACTCTGATTCGCACGTAGAATCAGCCACTGTTTCTTGCTTGGAACTTTTCCAAGTAACTGCTCCACCGTTCAAAAGGAATACCCAGCCCGACTGAGACCGACCACTGTCTCTATCCGTCTGAAAACTGGCATCTGTATATCCTTCAACTCTCAAAGTATCACTGCCACCGAGGACTAACACCATGTTCTTGGTCCTTCGCAGATACTTGAGTATATTTTTCACAGCTATCCAATGCGCCCTTCCAGGGTTACCCTGGTACCGACTGACCATGCTTAAAGCAAAGGCCACGTCAGGGCGAGTACACGTCATAGCGTACATGATCGATCCTACAGCCGAAGCGTAAGATACCCGACTCATTTCAGCTATTTCTTCGTCTGTACTCGGACGTTGAGTCTTACTCAATTTTGCATTACTTTGGATAGGCAGCTCTCCCTTCTTGGAATTTTCCATACTAAACCTTTTCAGTACCTTTTCCAAGTATGTACCCTGACTAAGTCCAATCAGTCTCTTCTTCCTATCTCTCAAAATTCTTATCCCGAGAATATAGGCAGCCTCTCCTAGGTCCTTCATGCCGAAACATTTCCCAAGCCAAGCCTTGACATCTTGCAAGGTTGGAATATCGTTTTCCATGAGCAGTATGTCATCGACATACAGCACCAGAAAGGTGACTATACTCCCACTAGCCTTGACATATACGCAGGACTCATCCTCGCTCCTAGAGAAGCCAAACTCTTTGACTTTCTCATGGAAACAAAGATTCCAGCTGCGAGAAGCTTGCTTCAATCCGTAGATTGATCTCTCAAGCTTACACACCTTATTAGGATACTTTGCATCGACAAAACCCTCTGGCTGATTCATGTAAACATCCTCAGTCAACTTCCCATTAAGGAAAGCGGTTTTGACGTCCATCTGCCAAATTTCATAGTCATGAAATGCAGCTATGGCCAGCATAATCCTAATAGACTTTATCTTAGCTACTGGTGAGAAGGTCTCGTCATAGTCAACCCCTGGGGTTTGAGTAAAGCCCTTCGCAACCAGTCTTGCCTTGAAAGTGTGTACCTTTTCGTCCATGTCGGTCTTCTTCTTGAAGATCCATTTGCACCCGACTGTCTTTCGACCCGATACGTTGTCAACCAAGTTCCAAACTTGATTGTCATATATGGACTTGATCTTGCTATCCATGGCCTCTTTCCACTTGGCAGACTCAGAGCCCGCCACTGCTTCCTAGTAGTTAGCTGGTTCATCCAAATTTATCAGTGTCATATCACTGACAAACGTGTCCCCATCCGAAGTTATATGGAACCCATAAAACTCGGGTGGCATGCTAACCCTACCGGAACGCCTAAGAGGTAAGGATACATCTGTCGGACCAACAGGAACTTCTTCCTCATGTTGGTTGCTAGTTTCTCCTAAGGTTGCGTCATCTGATGACTCTTGAATTTCTTCCAGATCAATGGTACTCCCACTGTCCTCTTTGAATATGAGCTCTCTCTCTCGAAAGACCGCTCGTCTAGCTACAAAGACCACGTCCTCGCTTGGTCTGTAGAATAGATATCCAAAGGACTGTTTGGGATAACCAAGAAAGAAACACCTTTCGCTTCTTTCTGCGAGTTTGTCTTGAGTCTCTCGTCTAACGAAAGCCTCACAACCCCAGACGTTGATATGTGCCAGAGATGGAACTTTCCCCGTCCACATTTCATGAGGTGTTTTAGCAACCTTTTTAGTAGGGACAAGATTGAGGATATGGGCGGCAGTCTCTAAGGCATACCCCCAGAAGTGAATGGGAAGTGAAGCTCGACTCATCATGGAACGAACCATGTCCAACAGGGTTCGGTTGCGCCTCTCCGCAACACCGTTCAACTGTGGTGTCCTGTGAGGTGTCAACTCCGAAACTATTCCGCATTCCTTTAAATAGTCCAGGAACTCGATACTTAGATACTCTCCGCCTCTGTCGGACCTGAGCATCTTTATCTTCCTGCCTAATTGATTTTCTACCTTCGTTTTTAAACTCTTTGAATTTTTCAAAGGTGTCCGACTTGTGCTTGATCAAGTAGATATAACTGTATCTACTAAAATCGTCGGTAAAGGTCACGTAGAACCGCGTGCCATCCTTTGTGGTTGATCTAAATGGACCACACACATCCGTGTGAATGATGTCCAGCAGACCCTCACCTCTTTCAAAAGACCCTTTGAAAGGTGATTTAGTCATCTTGCCCAACAGACAAGATTCGCATACATCATCCGACCTAAGGTCGAATGATTCCAACACTCCATTCTTTTGGAGTTGGGCGATGCGTTTCTTGCTGATGTGCCCGAGCCGACTATACCACAGACGTGCCTTTTCTACACCACTAGTAGAATGAATATAATTTACACTATGTCCTAAATTGTCAACACATTCAACAGTTTCATACACACCTTCATAAGGATAAGCAGTAAAAATCAAAATGCCATTTTTGAAAACAGAAATAGAGCCAATTTTATTATCAAAAGAAAATTGAAATCCTTGTCTGAACAATGCGTGAAATGAAATAATGTTTCTTGCCATTTCTGGCGAATAGCAACAATTAAATAACTCTATACTAACATCACTACTAAGCACTAAACTATAAACGCCGATCTTGGTAACAGGGGACGATCTCCTATTGCCCATGATCAGGTTCAGTCTACCGTGCTCCACCTCCCTGCTTTCCTTTAGGCCCTGCAGATCAGAACAAATGTGAAAACCACATCCTGTATTAAGGACCCAAGAATTAGAAGATGGTGAGTTTTTAGAGATAGTATATACCTGCTGTCGATGGCTTTACTTTCCCATCCTTGACATCCTGCAAGTATTTGGGGCAGCTTCTCTTCCAATGGCCCTTCTCTTTGCAGTAGAAACAGTCGGCTTCATTGGGGTTGGCTACACAAGGAATGTGGGAAGACTTGGTTCTCGAGCCATTGCTGGACGACCCGACCTGAACCTTTTCCCTCCAATTTTGTTTAGGAAGGCCCTTCCTTTTCTTTCCTTTGCCACTTCCAATGGCTAAGACGGGCTGATTGACCGAGGGTACACCTTTACCCTTCATCCCGTCCTCAGTAACCCGAAGCATACGATGCAACTCAGTCAGGTTAGCCTGATTGTTGTTCAAATGATAAGCCAGCCTGAACTGGTCATAAGAACTTGGTAAGGAGTTAAGCACTATGTCAACGGCCAACTCCTCAGGTACAGGCATCGCAAGATTTCTAAGCCGCTCCACGTAACCTTGCATTCTTTGCACATGAGCGCAGATGGACTCTCCATCTTTAGGTTTGCTGTTCGTGCAGTCTTTGACCACCTCGCACCTCTCGATACGCTCTTGCTTGCGGAACTTTTCCGCAAGCTCCTTGTACATCTCAAAGGGCCAGTAGTCTTCGTATATCCTTTGCAATTCGGGGTTCATTGTGGCGATCATGATGCAGGCCACTTTGGTCGCATCATCAGAATGTTTTTGGTACAAGGCAATCTCCTCGGGAGTAGCAGTTTCAGGGTCAATATCGACAAGCTCGGTCTCGAGGACATACTCTTTGTTCTCGTACCTCAGAGCCATCTTGATATTTCTAATCCAGTCATTGTAGTTTGTCCCGTTCAATTGAACCTTGGAACACAGTGAGAGGATAGAGGGAACACTGGAGTTTGATTGGGGAGCGGATTGATCAGCAGAAGACATCTATAAAAGAAGGTAAGTTTAATTAGATACATTGTCGGTCCTTATAATAACCCAATATAAAATAAGGCTAGGATCCAACTATAACAATTTGCAACATAGAAGAGGGATGCCGTAATCTATAAGAAAATTTTATAAAGGTAGGCGAATGACGATTCAGCCAATTCCACTGCGGAAAAATAATCTTATTATAAATGGAATTCCTAGTTTCTTTTGAGATTTATTGAACTGTTCAATAGCATGTTTAATCTCGGATATGCCCCACCGTTTGTGACTGGGATGCCGAGGATCACAAACCGGGTGTGAATAACCATGCAAATTAGCTTGGTACTCTCGGGGTCCATTATCATCTCAAATTGATGTGCTGGTAAACCACACACGCTCCATCAACAATGATAACACCCGAGACACCCATTGCCACTCTTTATGAACCCCCATTGGTGTACCGGTAAACCACACACGCTCCACCAATGTTTCATAAAGTGCAATGTGCAATTTCATGGGTTAGCATCAAATTTTTCCCTAAAGTAACTAGATTGGGATTTTTGAAAATAGTTCTAGTACTTTGATCATTATACTTTTAATGATTAAGCGGTTCTGTCAAACCCGTTCTGCTAACGACCCTCCACTGATCAGGCGAGCGGTGGGTAAGAGTGTTCACCCATTAGACTACCATTTTATAGGCAGTCTCCTTATACCCACTTTATAGACCAGCTTCGTGAATGAGGCCTACTATTGATTTGACTAACCAAATTTATCTCATATATATAGTATTAACTTTTAATAACATATATAAGATGTATTTTAAAAACCCTTTAAAATATTCAAGGTTTATCTTTTAATTTTACCAAATTTAACAATTAAATTTTAAATTAAATTAAACCTTAAAATCGATTTAATCAATTTTAATTACCAATTAAATAAATTAATTAAATCTAAATATTTTAAACATTTTAAAATAATTTTTTCGGATTTTTCCATTAATTTTCGATAATTTAAAATTAAATAAATCCCTTTTGATTTATCTTTTAATTAACAATTAATTAAATTAATTCAATGAAGATAGGTTTATCCAAATTAATCAAATTAATAAAAACCTATCCTAAACCCCCTAGATTTCGAATTCAAATAATGGTGTTTAAGGTTATCCATTTAATTAACAAATAAAGTTACCAAAAATAGAAAACCTCCTAAAACCCTAATAGCAAAAATCGAAAATAGCAAGGGGGATTAGGGTTTCCAAAACCCTAATCCTAGAAATCGATCCACATTATAATTAGGGTTTATAGGCTTTAAACCCTAAAATAGTTACAGCAATTCAACAAGAAAACAAAACAGGCTCTGATACCACTGAAAGGTTTTCTGCAAACCATGAACTAAATAACCTAAGTTCACATGCAACCTATGAGGATCTATGTTTTCTTCTAATTGAACATATAACAAAACCTAAAGGCCATAAGAAAATTAACTAAAAGAATAAAATTAGAAAAACCAACCTTTTAGAATTTTCTGGAAGCTGTGCAGCAAAAATATCCTGCCTCAAATGAGATCACACACAAGCTAGAAGAGAGAGTCACGAAAATCTTAAGAGAGAATGAGTAAAATGGCGTGCCAAATGGTGTGCCTAGGGCTCCCTATTTATAGGTTCCAACAGATAACGAGATAAACCTTTAGAGATAAACCTTTTTGAATTCAAATAAGATAAACCTTTTATCTTACAATTCAAATCTATTTATCCTAACTTATTATCATCAAAATTATATATATTTAATATATAAATTTCGTGGTTATTGTCCTTGCTAAAATTGTCACTTACTCAACTATTGAATAATTACAATTCAGCCCCTACACTTTCAATTAATCAAATTAATCACTAAATTAAATCCAATTAATTCCAAATTAATTTCTAATTAATTACTATAGTTTCTAATTAATATATTATGACTTTAATATATTAATAAACCATATATTTAATTCCTGTTGATTTATTAATTCCATAATAAATCAACCTTTCTCTCTATCGAATTTTCTACCAAACCTCCAGCTATGAGGGCAACCCAAATGGACTGTGCTTCTATTAATTAGGTAAATACTAATTATTAGTCATGGCTTAGACACCTAATCCAACAACGATAAGATCAAAATGATGAGAAAAGCTAAAGATAGAAGATGGCAATGCTAAAAGAGAGTGGAAGGCTAACTTATAGATTGAACAAAGAAGATGTATGAAAGTGTTCAAAAAAATTTAACAATTGATTAAGTTATAAGTATAGTGCTATAATGAGTAATAAAAACAAAGTAAGATACACAAATGGGGAAAAGAATGATGAATGGGAAATTGTTAAAGACGATGATATTTTAAGTAAATAGCATTATTGTAATGTGATTAAATGAATATGAATTGAGGATTAAATGTTTAATGCCTAAATAAATGTTAGGCAATAAATTAAAGGTGAAACAAATGATGATGATAATCAGAAGAATATAATGAAAGACTTTAAAGAAAATGATGATAAAATAATGGTTATCAGGAATTAAATTTCACAACCAAATGAAGGAAGTATAAGAAGAAATACCAGTAGTAAAAGAACATAATGACGTATGTTAATTGAAGAAAACCAAAAGCATGAAAGCAAAATGACTAAAGGTCATAAACAATATGAAGTAAAGAAAAGGAGTAAATGTCTAAATAAGTAGTAGACGAAGAATTAAAGATAATATAAGAACAATAATAAACAGACGGGAAGTTACTACTTCCGAATGGGAATGATGGGTAAAAGTCTCCAAAGATTGTGAGAAATGGTTAGTACATGGCTAGTAACCATGAAATACAAAGAAGTGTATATATGTTTATACGTGCTTATAAATATAAAAGCATGAGTAAGTTTTGGGATATATATATATATATATATATATATATATATATATATATATATATATATATATATATATATATATATATATATATATATATATAATGTATAAAAGTATAAAGGTGGTTATGAAATAGGTATTCTAATTAGAATACTATAAAGTATGAAGCAAAATAGTAAGATTATGTATTGGGCGTATTGCCTTGAAATACAAAAGAACGAAAGATGATGAGAAAATAAATGGCAGTTGTGTATCACTTAAAGATACATAAGAAGTAAGTGTTATATAAAATATGGGATAAAAAGAAAGCTAAGAAAAATATTTGGTTGGTATTAGCTACAACAAGTAAAGAGTAATGAGTGATAATGGTGATTGAGGGTTGTGTCAAGAAATTGTCATGGAACGGAAAAGACTAAAATGTTTAGTTTGAATTCCTAAACCAAAAGAGAACCAAGCATATATATATATAATATACAATTAAAAACTTGCAAGCATGTGTTAAGAAGTTATTTGGTACAATGAGTTATATACTATTGTCAAGCTAGAATCATATTATGACTAAAAGCATATAAAGTTGGTAAATAAACCCTTGACAGCTTTGAATTCTGTAAGAGTCAAATTGAGAATAAGTGTAAAAAAAATCTTTGGAGTATGTATGAAGTATATTGAAATTGAGTCTGGAATTATGAAATACTAGATGGAATGAACTGGAAACACCAAAGAATCCACATGGTAAAGTCGAAATGCTAGGCAGTAATCAAGAGATAAAATTTATTTATAAAAGTCTAAGGTGGGACAAGAATTTGAAAATTTATATTTGTAATCAAGAGATAACACATATGATTGTGAAACCTAATTACACCACAAGATGGTAATATCATGAAAAGTGAAATAAGTATGAGATTTTATAAGTCGCTTGAGAAATTGAAACAATCATGGTAAGCAATTGAAAGACCGGTAGAGAAAGAATAAGTGGGAGACAAAGTGCAAAATTAAGCACTAGTGTGATAAATAAAAATTTCAAGAAGGTATAAAAATAAAAGTATTAATATGAGAATGGTACATGAGGTACCCAAAAAGAATGAACAGTATACTTATAAAAGTATTGTAAGAAAATTGAGGATGAAAGAAATGTCGAGGTTGATAATATGTCAAATTGTGAAAGTATTGTAAGTAAAAGTGATATAATACATGTATAAACGAAAGTAATACACTTAATGTACAGGACGTGAGTAAGAAACACGTTAAAGTGAGATTTCATAAATTATGAATTTAGAATGGAAGTAATATGGAGTCATTAACAATGGTTATGATGTGACAGTAATATAAGTATGGAATGATACCAGATATGTATTTAAAGAAAATAATACATGTAGATTACAAAGTGGAAAATATAGTAATGGATTGCGAACGTATATAAGCTAATGGGAAGTAAAAAAAGTATATAATTAGTCATATAAATGACAAGAGTAGAAAGGAAGGAAGTTGACTGAAATAATGGATCAACTTCAATAGTAAAACTGTACAAGTTTATAAGGTCAAATATTGTGTATTATACATAGAAAGAAAGCTAATGATGTCTAAATGTTAAAATAAAAAGCGGTACGTCATTTCAACACTTTCAGAACGAGATATGCAGATTCTCGTGAAAGATATGCTGATTCGGCAGATTCGGTCCCAAACAGAAAAGTAAGGATGTGAAGTGAAACGAAAGGAAGAGAATGCAATCCTTAAAAATGGTAATCAACTGAGAGTTGCTAGTAGAGATAAAGAAAGAATAAAAGTAAACTATGTATGTATAACGCATGAGCAAAGATATGAGAAAAGAGAAAGATAAGAATGAATAAGTTATGAAGTTATGTTTAAGTGAAATGTCCATTAAAGGACAAAATATTGTTTCAAAAGAAAGATATTGAGTATTTATAAATTTGTATAAATACAAAATTTTATCAAATTGTATTTGGGAAAAAGTCTTACAAGTAAAGAATATGATTAATATAATCTCATGAAGCTTGGTAAACATATGAGAAGGATTACAAAGTAAGCTGCTATTTTTGATAAGAAAATGAAAGTATGAAATCCCTTTGTAAAATAAGCTTTACTAAAACATTTATATATGAATGAAATGAGGTAAAAAGAGATGTAATGAGAATATGGGATGGGTGAGTTCTTGAGGAAATGAAGCAGAAATATGAAGCACCTTATGAGTAATTGAAAGAAATATTCAGGAGGAAGAGACTATGTAAATTCCTCATAAAGAATCGAAAGTAGAAACCTTTAAAGGTTGATTAAGGAACCAAAAACAATTATAGAAGGAAATACTAAAAAAATAAAAGAATAAAGAATATGACTATGTGTTGATAAAAGGAAGTATTTACTAGGAACTAAACTTTGGCTGAGAGCCTTTGGAAAGGAGGGAGAAGTGATCCCTTAATTTAGTAGTTGTGTGATGATTCCGAGGACGGAATCCCAATATGGGGGAGGTAGTTGTAACGACCCAAAAATCTTGAATTTATATTCGAGAAAATACTGAAGGAAAAGACCAAATATATTTTGAAAGTTTTAAAACAATTTATTTGGAAATGTAGTAAAATTCCAAGAGTTGGAGAAAAATGATGAAAAAGGGCAAAATGGTCATTTGACATCCAAATAACTTTTAAGAAAGGAAAATATGATTTTTGGAGCTAATATGTAATGAAATAAAATTTGCAACACCAAATACATGTGATAAGTATTTGAAAGTTAATTATAGTAAAAAGGGTAATTTGGTCATTAGACCATGTGGAAGACCAAATATGCAAAAAAAATATTGTTTGCTTGTGGCAAAAATATAATAAAAGAAAGTTTTATGTGATAAAAATTGATTATAGTGGTTAAAGTTCAAGAAAGTGAACTTAGGGACTAAAATGTAAAATGGGAAGTATAAAAGGGAGAAATATCTCCCATATGTCCAGAACATTTGAGAAGCTACGGGAGAACACCTTTGAAATTCTGGTGTCTGGAATTCACGAGAATTGAGCAAGGAGTTGGAGTAGTAGCTTGGAAGTTTGAAGTAATCAAGTAATAAGGTTAGTGAATGATTTCTAATCTAAGTTTCGTGTGTTCTTCATGAGAGAAATTGATGAATGAAATTTCAGTCATGATCAAAGGAGTTTAAGTGATTATAACGTCAAATGGATTCTAAGTAATAAGAACATATCTTAAAATCAACAAAGTATGTTGCTATTGTTGAAAATTGGAATTTTGTTCAAGAACCCTAGAATTCAAGTTTACATGATCAAATCGATTCTAAGGGGTTTTGATGAGTTCCATATGTGGTAATTGTTAAAATAAATCAGTAGAAGTGATCAATCTCGAACAATTTCGGTTTTTGAATCAAAAATGCAAAAACAGGAATGTTTGGAAAATAATTGAAATCTATGATTTCCATGGTTAAAAACCTGAAGTAAATGAATGGTTTTGGTCTTAGAACAAACCCTAATGATTAAGTCGTGTATTAAGAGCTTAAAATGAGAAAAAAATGGGGATTTGTATCATAAAAATCGGATCACTAGTCTGGCCTGCAGGGGATCGCGTCGCGACCTCCATGAGGATCGGGTCGCGATCCTGCGCCTGGGGAAAAATGAACAAATTTTTCCTGCTTCCTGTTAAGAGTGAGCTAGCTTGGTTCATTTTTTGGAACTTAATGCTACACTTGTCCGATTGACCTCAAATTTTGAACATAGGTTCAAAATAGTCTAAAACTTTATGGAAAATTGTCGAAATAAAAATACGACCTCCCGAGGGTACTGTAGTAAAATACGTATAATATACGATTTATTTAAAGTTGGTCATTCAAAAGTTATAGACTTGTTATGACCCATATTGGTATAATAAGGACTCTAAGGAGTTATAGAGTCAGTTAGCATGAATGTTAATGTATAACATGTTAATTATAGGTTCATGCCAAGTGATTATTGGATCACAAAAGAGTATAAATGCAAGGAATGTTTAGTCAATCTACTAGCAAAACATGAGGTGAGTACATGCACTATTTTTACCCATTCTGGGGTACATGGCAAGTAAGTATTTTCAAGATTTCTTATAAAATTTCTATATGTGAAATTATATGCAAGGGTATTATTTCTAACTTGTTTGTGAAAGTGTAATGCTATATTTGAAGTTATGTTTGGTCTATGAGCCAATTATGTGAAAGTATGTTTTGGCCTTGAGCCAATTACATGAAAGAATATTTTGGTTATAAACCATATATGTTTTCAAGTATGAATGGGCATATAGCCATAAGATGTTTGGAAAGTATGATTTGGCATTAAGCCTAGAATGTTATAAAAACATGTTTTAAACGTATGATTATTATGTGATGAAAGTTATATATTTGGCATTTAGCCATAAAGACAGAAAATGATGAAGTTTGGCACTTAGCCACTATTTATATGTATGTGAGTATTATTCAAGTAAGCAGAAAGTATTTTATATGACTGGTATTTGTAGCAAGCAGCGTTAGTAAGGGAACCATGTCGTGTTCCACCTACCCGGGTTAGGTATGGAGTATGCTGGGGAAAAAGCCCCATCGCGAAGTAGATTTCCTAAGCAACTTCTATGGTGAGGATTGATCTGTTCTTTCTAGCTGTAGAGACTTGGGGTATCACTTAGGGTGATTAAAGCCCTAAGTATAAAAATCCAGCAAGCTTATAAAACCAGTCAAACAAAGTTA
Organism: Cichorium intybus; assembly: GCA_023525715.1. Classification (NCBI taxonomy): domain Eukaryota; kingdom Viridiplantae; phylum Streptophyta; class Magnoliopsida; order Asterales; family Asteraceae; genus Cichorium; species Cichorium intybus. The sequence goes on along the minus strand of CM042012.1, from coordinate 44,430,764 downwards.
AACGGCTATGCTATAATTGGATGAAGTTTAGCTGCAGTGGAGCTCGAGTTAGCTCCTATCTTGGACTCAAGGTTTAATCCTTTCTTGCTTACTATGGTTAGTTTTGGTATGAATTTGTAACACCCACTATTTTTAAGCATGGAAATTAACGGTTTTTGATAAACCGTATTTTTGTATTCATGTATTTATATGAGAAACCATAGTATTTGCAAACAGTAGAAATGGGGTGTCACAGCTTGTTTTCTAGAGAATTAAATTTTAAGAACTTTGGTTTTTTTAGAATTTTTTTTACAAAGAAAAAAAGTTATGACCCAAAAACTAAGCCGTGGGAATAAAAAAAACCCAACAAACCATATGGCGTCAAGTGTCGCAATCTGGTGGGGGGTCTCGTTTCAATTACCATATTACCCTTATTAATTTGTATTATCCACACAATAATTTTGATTTTTAGACAAGTAGCCTCCAAGCTTTTAAGATGTGACATTTTATTCACATTGAATCTTATCCATCAATTTTTCAAGATTAAATGTCCATATTTGTCCTCACGGTTCTTACCGGATATTGGGTTCCTACACGATCCTCCTTTTATATATATATATATATATATATATATATATATATATATATATATATATATATATATATATATATATATATATATATATATATATATATATATATATATATATATAGAGAGAGAGAGAGAGAAGGGTTCAAATTATAACCATTAAAATGTTGAGAACCGTGAGAAACAATCTCGGCTCTTGACGCAATTCATCAAAGGGTTGTATATATATGGAGGTTAACCGGTGTGAACGCATTGTAGACGATCAAACCCCACAACCCTTGGATCAAACTAATGTGCGGCTTTGATTAGTTCTTTTAGTTCTCAATCTTTTAAGGGTTCTCATTTGAACCTATTCCTATATATATATATATATATATATATATATATATATATATATATATATATATATATATATATATATATATATATATATATATATATATATATATATATATATATATATATATATATATATATATATATATATATATATATAGGGTCCGGTTCGGTGATGACTCTTTTTTCGGTGAGGACTCGTAAGGACACCTTAAAAAATTGAAAAAAATATAAAAAAATACAAATCATAAAATCGAGAATAGTACTATATCATTATCAAAAAAATTGGAAAAAAAATTGGATCATTGAAAAAAGTAATGATCAAATTTTTATTTATTTATTTTGGATCATTGGATCATTAAAAAAATAATGATCCAAAAGTTTTTTTTTTCAAATCTTGTGTTCTCCAATATAGTACAATGATCCATTTTATTATTCATATATTTTTTTATTTTTTTCAATTTTTTTCAGGTGTCCTCACCGAAAAAAGAGTCCTCACTCGATCCTGATTATATATATATATATATATATATATATATATATATATATATATATATATATATATACACAAGTGATTTTTCGTCTGGAATCATATATGAATCTGAATTGTAAAAGTTTGAATCTGAGTAATTATTTTAGTTTTAAAACTTTTACTACATCAATATTATAACCATTTATAAAAATATACTTGATTCACAAGTGATTTTACTCATAATGACACGAAAATTTACTCATATTCACATGTCAAATATCATATGATATTGAGAATTTTCTTAGAAATATAATCTGAGAAATTTACTTAGAATTTTTTACTACTTCAACATTTTTGTAAAACCTAATCTATGTATCAATCAATAACACGAGATTAGTGCGGAATCCCAATCAAGTGATTATGACAAAACAAAAATAATTAGAATAAGAACACACAAATTGTAAGACCCTAACCCCGAAAAGTCAAATTCCGAGTCTTAATGAGTCAAAGAGTAAAACCCGGAACCAACTCTCGAGAGAATGACATTTAATAAAGAAAAAATAAGGAAAATGGTGAAAAATGATAAATAACGGCGCTATCTTTAGAGATAGCGGCGTTATTGAGCAAAATCCCATGACAGTCGCGTTTCAGACTGTTCGCGACAATGACTTTGTAGGGGACTAAAGATAGCGGCGCTATCTTTAGAGATAGCGGCGCTATCTTTGCCTGATCGAGAATAACTCCAAATTTTCATGATTTAAGTAATTTTTAAGCTACTTATCACCTCCCACTTCGTCATTTTCACCCTTAGAACTCCTGAGAACATTTCTAAACTCTCTCCAAGGCTTCCATTGTGTTTTGAGCTCTATTTGTGGGTTTGTGAAGGTTTTGGAAGAAGAAGAAGGTGGCTAAGGTGTTCTAGAGAAGGTGGTGCTTAGAAGGAGTCTAGTTGTTGCTGTTCTTGGACCTTTGTAAGTGTTCTTGAAGCTTGTCTTCACTAGTTCTTATTGTTATCGGTATTATAAAGCTATTTCCAAGCTTTTAAAGACAATGATGGCTCCATACCTTGGATGGGGGTTGGATCTAGAGGCTAAGGATGAGTTCTTCTCCTTTAAGCCTCTGAATCCCTGAGAAAACCCCAAGCCTAGTCGTAGTATGGTTGTGAATGAAGTTTTGAGTTGTTAATATTCATTTTTAGAGTTAGATTTGTCAGCATGAGCTTGTTTGACTAGGATTGGTGGTTGAAATTACGTTTTCATGAGTTAAGGAACTATTTTAGACAACTCCTGAAAGTTGGAGCTTCTGTCTGAACGGATTAAACACTTAATGAAGAAAATGGCTGAACAGTATAGATAGCGGCGCTATCTTTAAAGATAGCGGCGCTATCTGTCTGTTTGACCAGATGTTGACTTTTGTTGACCGTTGACTTTTTGACCAGTTTGTCTTTTGGTCAAACTTGAGGGTTTTGGATGCTGGTCTTATAGGATTATTCCGTTCGGGATTTAGAAAATTCTAAGTGGGTTTATCCTTGTTAGGAAGCGCGTATTGTCGGGATCTGCAGGCACTCGCGGGGAGTGTTATCTAGCTTAAGGTCGCGAATCAGGTGAGTCTTCTCACTATACTATGGGGGATATTACATGCGTAGATAGTCTTTATTACTTTATGTAATAATGTAATTATTTGTGCTAACGATGTTTACCGACGGATCGGGGCAAGCCCGAGAGTCACACGATGTTTACCGACGGATCGGGGCAAGCCCGAGAGTCACATGATGTTTATCGACGGATCGGGGCAAGCCCGAGAGTCACACGATGTTTATCGGCGGATCGGGGCAAACCTGAGAGCCGAGGACGGATCGAGGCAAGCCCGAGAGTCACACGATGTTTACTGGCGGATCGGGGCAAGCCCGAGAGCCAACGATGTTTATGTGATGGATCGTGTGGTATTTTTGGGGAAACTCACTAAACTTTGTGCTTACCCTTTTACCCTAAATGTTTTTCAGGTAATTACTGGCTTGAGCTTGGAGCACGGCACGACTGTACTGCATCTGAGGATTTCAATGATTAAAGTCTTCCGCTGGGTGATGTTTGCAAATGTTTTAATAAATACGTTTTATATGCTTAAACACTAAGTTTTAATTTGAATGGTTTTGGTTGGCAAACCTATTTATGTATTTCAATCGCTTTTAAAAATGAAAAATTTATTACGAAATCTGGGACGTTACACAAATAATCTTCAATGCACACTATTATTACCAATAGTCTAGTACATAAGATCTTGATCGATGAACAATTTCTCCAACTCTTCTAAGCTCCCGATCGATCAACTAGAACAAATGACGGCTAAAAAACAATATATATACCTAACCTAATTACAAAGCCCATCGACACACTAAGCCCAACCGAGAACCAGCCCAAGCCCATCGAAATCTCATGGAGATTTCGGTCCAGATACCACCGAAATCGTGGGGTTTTCGGCTCACAACCGAAAACACTCATTTTAGCCTAAAATGCAAATTAAGCCCTTTAGAATGAAAAGCATAAACAATACAATTATGTCCCAACAGTTTTAACCATTTATAATTAATTTACTCTGATTCACTATTAAATTTAATCACATTCATATGACAATTTACTCAGATTCACATGTCAATATTATATAGTATTTTGAATTTACTCCAAAATATGAATCTGATTAATTACTTAGAAAATTTTTAACAATTCAACATTTTAACAATTTACAATGAATTTACTATGATTCATAAGTGAATTCCACTCACATTCAGACAAAAGTTTATTTAAATTCACATGACAATATCATATGGTATTGTAACGCGAACAGTGAATAACAGTTCAAATTCACATGTGAATCTCAAATTGCAGAATTTTCAAAAAAAATCATTTTTATACATCAATATGGATGTCTATTTTGTAGAGGACAAAAAGTTATAAATTTCTATATATTCGGATTTTTTTGATAAAAAAATATGTCTTCAAAATTAAAAAAACAAAAAAACGAAGTGAGATCTTTATAATCCGGTACATGCGCGTCCATCGTAAGTTGAACAATCTTGTGGATGAGATTAGTCATTTGGTACCATGGTTTATATTAGTCTCTCATTGAACTTTTTCATATATATATATATATATATATATATATATATATATATATATATATATATATATATATATATATATATATATATATATATATATATATATATATATATATATATATATATAGGACTAGGATCAAATGTATATTGATAAATATTGTGTTACCTTGTAACTAAATATGGACCAATCATTTTAAATCTGGACAGGAGTATAATAGTAATTGACATATTAATCAATTAATTTTAAATAAATAAAATCATATAAATCCGGTAACCGCTCCTATAATTACGAAAACTAACTTTTTTCCTGAATTCTGATTGGTCCACACAGTCACACAATAATTACCAGTTTTAAAATAACCTAACTATATATATATATATATATATATATATATATATATATATATATATATATATATATATCTATATATATATATATATATATATATATATATATATATATATATATATATATATATATATATATATAGGGCTAGGTTATAATAAGAATGACAATTATTGTGTTACCTTGTAACCAAATCCTGTCCATTAGATTTCATTCTCGTAACAATGAAAAAAACACATTCTTAACAGAATAAGTTTTTGACATAATGAGTTCTAACCATTCTTAACAGAATGAACTAAATTTTGTACATTCTTAAAAGAATGTGTTTTAAATGAGTGGTCCAGATTGAGTTTCAAGGTTACACAATACTTGTATGGATATATTTGATCCTATCCCTATATATATATATATATATATATATATATATATATATATATATATATATATATATATATATATATATATATATATATATATATATATATATATATATATATATATATATATATATATATATATATATATATATATATATATATATATATTGAAATTGAATATGATACATACGTTTTCTTAAATTTGTTTATCATAGGATATGCAAATTGTTTAATTATTTGCCGGTTCTTATTATCATATTATTTTTCTAATCAAACAGTGTATTTTTTTATGACAAATATAATATCTATTTAAAATAATTCCAGTCATGTAATATAAAGAAAAGAATAATATTTGATTCTATTCATAATTTAAGTAATATTACGTGCACAATAGCGAAAGGTCTTTAATACTTTTTAACATACAATTTTTGTAATAGATTAATGAGTATTATGTATAGACTGAATATATATAAAGACAAATGTAATTTTAAAGAATCCAATATAAAAAGTTATATTATATATACTAAAAAGGAATAATAGTAAGCACTACAAATTTGACCATTTTAAGAGGTATTTTTATGCAAAAGTTCCGTCTACAAATTGTTATAATAGTATATGTCGTTTTTCTTATATATTTTTTTTCCTTAGGCTATGTTTGTTTACCTTTTTATTGGATTATTAAGAGGTAAGCGCTAAATCGGTCAGATTCAGAACATTTGTTTCCCTCTTAATTTTTGTCACTTAATTAAGAAGCCTCTTAAACACACAGATTTGAGGATACATCTGAACAAAACAAAAAAAGTTGTGTTCTCTTTTTTGCCCTAGTTATCCCGCCTCTCTGTCATTATCAAGGGAGAAGCCCGCCTCTCCCTCCTTCTTCTCTTACGTTCGCTCCTCCCGCCTTCTCTCTTAACTTGAAACGGCGCCGACTCCTCACAGGTCCCCGACATCGTCGGCTTCTCCTTCTCCTTGTCCCATCGAGAACACAGCAGCAAGATAAATACCCATCTGAACATTGTCGGCTTCTATTTCTCCGTCCTCTCAACCCGACGCCGACTTCTCCTTCTCTGTCCTCTCAACCGACGCCGACTTCTATTTCTCTTATGTATTTCTTTCTCGTTCTCTGATTGTTGTTCTTCCTGAAATCGGTTTATTATTCCTTATGTGAAATCAATTTTTTCTGTTCTTCGTGAAATCTGTTGGTTGTTCTTGCTGAAAGCAGTTCGATTTATTGTTCATTTGATTGTTGTTTGATGATTTGTAGTTAAAATCAATTCGGTTTGTTGTTCTTTTGCTGAAATCAATTCGGTTTGTTGTTCCTGAAATCGGTTTGTTGTTCTTGCTGAAATAAAAAATCAGTAACCCTTTTGATTTTGTAAAATTTGTGTCAATTTCTGAAACAGTTATGAAATCAGAATTTAAAAACTTTGTGTTGAATTTTGATGTTATTGAAGAGTATTGTTCACAATGGCAAAATGGTCATATTTATCATTTGGCCCAGCAATTAAAAGGTTCCAACCAAACACCCTATTAAAATTCAGCTCTTAAAAGTTAAGACCCACTTGAAAATTAAGACCACTTAAAAATTAAGATATTAAAAGTTAAGATCCTGTCAAACAGGCCCTTAGTTTGAGTTATTTTGAGAATAGAAATATATATAAAAATATGAAATTTTTTTCGACCAATATTTTTTATTTAAAAATCATAAAAATACTTATTTTTCATCATCTAATGGGCTGTTTGGTAACCTCTAAATTGTGTCATTAAGAGGCATGTTCTAAATTGGTCAGATTCAAAGTGTTTGATTTATTAAAATTGGTGCTATGAATGGAAAAATAAACTCTAAACTAGTCAAAGTTTGGAGTACATTTAATAATAAAATACCATTTTTCCCTTTGAACACAAAAGAAACACAAATCTCCTTTTTTTCCTCATTTTCATGCCTCCATTTTTTCTCCATCAAGCGACTGCCCTCTCTACAGCGCACTGCCGATCGGACGTCGCCTACCTTCGTTTGCCTGCTCTTCAACGATAGATGTCGATCTCCTATTTTCTTGCCAACTTGTCTGCACCAACATGACCTCCCTCTTTTAGCGATAACGCCTCGTCCTCTTTCAGCGATTGCTCTTCCAATTTTCGACCCTAGCGTGCATTAACTAAGGAAGAAATATTCAATCTAGCTCACACATAGCTTATAAATGTTATTGATTGTACTTATGGTGTTTTAATTCAAGATTCTCAATCCTAAAACAAATGACTCATTATCTATTTCAAGTACAAAGAGACATAGTGATTACTTGTTTCGTAATCCATAATTTTATAAGGAAATGCAATATACACAATCAATTATTTATGGACTTCGAAGATAACACTAAGATTACTATTTAAGTACAAGGTGGAGAGACTGATGGCAAAACAAACATAACGTAGAATGAGGTTTACAGGACAATGTATACATGGCTAATTTGTGTGACCAGATTGCGAATCAATTATTTTCAGATACTTCAAATTAAATTTGTATGCTAAGCATTGTGTGCTATATGGATTGTAGTATGTTGTCATGGATTTAAAAAGATTTATATTTAGTTTAGATTTATGTTTAATTTGGATTTTGAAAATATTTATGTTAAATTTGGAATTTGTATGATATCTTTTTGTAATTATTCAGCTAGTAGGTTTATATATTTTATAAAACAGGAACATTACATCCAACAAAAAATAATTTAGATGGGTAAAATGGTTATGGAGGCATCTAGATGTCATACCAGTCAAAATTAAATTGAATAAACTGGAAGGCGTGTACAATGCAGATAAAAATACAAGCCATGTTTTATAAACCTTTACAAAAAAAACAATCGTGGTTTTTTGTACAACTCAATACAATCATACAGAATTATCAAATATATCAACCTACTTTTTCAAGTTTGATTGCAACACTGTCAACACCAATTTTAATGACTTCAAATGCTTGCAATAAGTCCAAAACTCTATTTATTCATGTAATAAAATTTCTATATATAACACTCCTCGTATTAACTGTTTGAAATAGTCATTTAAAAACAAACATTTCATGTGTTTTGGAAAAAATCACAATCGTTTAGGAAAATAAGTTGTGGAAATAGGTCCCAAACAGTTACGTTCGTAACATTTTAGAGTTTGTCAAGGTATACGAGGGTGTAACAAAGAAATAAAGGGAAAATATTTTAAGAAAAAAATACACTGCTAATAAAATCTAAATTACAATGTCTTATAAATATCTAAAAGCTAATAATGTCTTCGATATTAATTGAACCTTCCAATCTAAATACATATCAAAATAAAAGAATAGGTTCTGGAAGCCTAGCGAGTACACTCGAGGTCGAATCTTCAAGGGATGAATGGTTGCAACAATCCAAATCTTAGGTCAAACCCCCCAAAACAACTTTCAAAATTTCAAAAGATCATTAGGATCAAAGTTAGGGGAAAGCATATCAAGAGTAAAAAAATAACAATATTATATAATGAAATAATTTGGAAAAATAAAGTATGTAATGTATATGTGACTAATCCCAACCCTAAATCAATTTCAAAGTCCAACTTAACATGATGGTTAAAATTAGGGCTCATATACGATAGTATGTTCTATACGATTCACTTTCTATGCCCATTTTCATGAGAAGGCTCATGTATAGTTATCACAAAACACCCTATACACTTTATATACCAAATAAAGTTCAAGATAGGTAAATCGTGAACTATCACACAAGTGTTTGAAAGTCTCTTATGCATATGAAGCTTATCTAGAAAGCCATACTCAATGTGAAATCAACACAAGTTCCAAATTGGGTACCCATTAGTGATCAAAATCATTTTAAAATCAGACTAAGTATTCCCTAATTGTATTTAAAACTCTTCCAACATAGTTTCATGAATGCACAAAGTACATATAGTATTCACATAACACGTAATTGAATTATCATATGGAAACAACAATTCAAAATCATCAAAATATGATAATAGCATGTACTCGTGGGCAAATAAACTCACTTTAGCAAGAATATCCACGCCATTTTACTCCTAGTGTGGATAGAACACTTAATGGTCACCTATAGTTAACAATAACTCAAGTAATTACTAACTAATTAAGATGCATCCTAATTATGTTTACGGATTTTGAACATTCCAAATTACACTTTTCATAAGATCTATAAGACCATACAAAAGCATAGGAGAAATTTTGACATGATTTGGACTTTATTTGCAAAATTTGCAAAATTTGGGATTTCTGGTAGAGGTTTAACCTGACCAAGTCAAATTAATAAAGGAGTTCGACCAGACAGAGTCAAATTAACAAAGGAGTTCGACATGACTGAGTTAACAGGTCTGGTGGTTCAAAACTAGTTACAAGCATTTTCAAACTTCAATGACAAGTCCAAATCATTTCTACCTTCAATTTTTAGTTCCAATGACTTAGTAACAATAGATTAAGCTATATATTACATTTTTAAATGAAAATCACATGGTCATGGCTTCATATTTTGATAAACTTCACTCAGTAACTTAAAATATTCATTTATGACATCTAGACTTTTGTTTCTACTGATGACTTGTAATTATGAAGGCAAACCTAACTCCAAATCATTTATAGTTCATATAAACATTGATGTGTTCATGTAGAATTTTCCCAAACGTGAACACAAAACTCTAATAGAGCCTCTCACAACACCATTGATTCCATTAAAGAGTTTAACACCATGTTTTGGACTTAGAATCACAAAAATTACAACTAAATTTCATTACTATATTAGAATTTATTTGATTTAAGGTTTTAAAGATTAATGGCTGATTTATGAAGTTAGGGCTTTAAAATCACCATTGAAACTTTATAATACAAGCTTAAACAAGGAGATGAACTCACACACATAGATTATTGATCAAAACAAGATAATCTATACTAATCATGAATTAAATATAGAAACACATCATAAAAATGCATATTCTTAAAATATATATAATCCCTAAAATACTATAATGAAGAAAATGACTATAAACTGTTACATACTTAAGCTTTCATTGATGATTCTAGCATAAGCATTCAAGAATACTTCAATTTTTTTTCAAACTCTCTACAAGCTTTACAAGTTGCCACTATCATCATCTCTCCTCTTCATAACAGCTCAAGTTGTCATGAGACTTTGAACAATATATCACGCCTTGATCGATTCCGCCAAGGATCGGGGTGTGACAGATTGGTATCAGAGCCCTTGACTATATGGAATTAGGTTAATTTCCTTGACCTAGTCTATAGCCTTTAGGGTCCTCTCGTATGCTAGTTTATAAAATGCACACACAACTGCAAGCAATTCGCACTTAGAAAATTCTAGGAATACCTTTGTGTGCTAATTGCTCCCTTATGTGCTTATGTATTATTCCCGACACTTATATGTGTGCATACACTTGTGAATTTTCTCCTCTTTCTCTTAAAATCACACACATACTCAAATGGTTTCAAAATAAAAATTTATATACATATATATTCCTTAGAGCTCATAGGAAATTAAAAGTCATCCACTCTAGTTGGGTAGGATCAAAGTAATGGACGCGTAGTAACTGGAAGGGGGAGGTGCCGGTAGCCCGAAAGTCCTGACTAGGTAAGCATTCGTATACATCCCAATCAACCGAGGGACCAGTTTGCTTACCTGGGGACCAAAGGCGAGAGTTCCCAAACCTATAGGCCAAAGCGCGTCATTCACATTACTTTTGAGCCATCAAAATACCCGACCTTATCAAACGTATCCGAAAGGATACACTCCAAAATGGCCAACTCATTGGACTATTAAGTTCCCTAATGGGCCTTGAAGTGGGGAAAACATGTGAAAACTTAGTATTGTGGGGGCCCACGCAATTGCTACATGCTTCACATTTAGTACCCATGGAAAGCCCAAAAGGTGCCCAACACTCCTAACCATGGCCCAACAAGTGTTTTACAATCATTTTACCCAACAATGTCTACAAACTTAATTTCCATAATCAGTTTACAAATAACTCACAAGTCCATATGCGTGTTTCTCATAGATGGCATTACGACCCCCATACGCTGCTCGTAACAACCGAAGGCTAGCCGCCCTTATCGCTAAGGAGGTAGCGAATGTCATCCCAACAATTGCAACCCATCTTCAAACTCTTCAGCCGCAAGCTCCAGCAACCACTCATCGTTGCTCGTTTAAGCATTTTCGTAGCTGTAATCCGCCTTACTTCAAAGGCATAGATGGTGCCACCGCACTCCTCACATGGATCGAAGAAATGGAGAGTACTTTCATCCACAGCGAGTGCCCTGAGGACCTGATGGTCCGTCACGCTACAGGGTGCCTCCAAGGTCATGCTCTCTCATGGTGGAACCTAGAAAAACGGGCAAAAGGAGAGGGTGTTGCCTTGGGAATGACCTGGTCAAAACTAAAGGAACGCATGATAGAAAAGTTCTGCCCGGACAGCGAATTGCAAACTCTCGAGGAGGAATTCTGGAATCTGAAACAGGTGGGAGGAGACAACGCGACCTACACTAATAGATTCTATGATCTTTCAAGACTCCTACCTCACATGGTTCAACCTATGAAAACTGCAATACGTCGCTACATCAAAGGGTTACCGCGCCAGATCCGTGATTCGGTGACCAGCAGCAGGCCATCTACTCTGGAATCCGCTATTGAAATAGCAGGTCAACTCAACGAGGATAATATGAACGATGGTGTCCTCCCACGCAAGGGTTCAAAGATGACAACTGAAAAGCCGACCCCTGAGACCCCCTTAATTGTCAAGTCCGAGTCCTCACACCGACACGACAAAAAGAAGCGGAAAAGCCATCACCACAACCATGCTGTTATTACCCCTGCTGCTCCTATCACCCAAGTCACCCAACCAAACAAAAAGCCGTATACCGGACCTCACCCCCTGTGTAACCATTGTAACTATCACCATATGTCCACCAGCCCGTGTCGCCTTTGTACGACTTGTGGTCGCTATGGCCACTTGGCGGACACATGCCGTGCACCAAAAACTCAGCGACCATTCGCTCTACCCTCAAATCAGCAAACACAAACCCGGTATCCAACTGGAACATGCTTCAACTGTGGTGACCCCACCCATTTCAGAAACGCGTGTCCTAGGCTTGTCAATATCATTAACACTCAAGCCCAGGCAAATCCAACAATGCAGGTTGCAGCTCCCAAAGGCCGAGCATTTGTCATTACCGCAACCCAAGCACAGACCGATAACAAGGTCGTAAATGGTACGTTTCTCATAAATGACTGCTACGCATCAGTACTTTTTGATTGGCTATCCCAAAACCATGCTGAAATAGTGTGTTACGAGAAGTTTATTCGTATTCCTCTTGCCGACGGTCAAAGTCTTCGTATTTATGGCGAGACTCGTTCAAAAAAGCTTAGTCTTATGTCATGTACTCAAGCTCGATCGTATCTACGTAAAGAATACATGGCTTTCTTAGCCCATGTGGTGGAAACAAAGGTCAAAGAAAAGAAGATCGAAGATATTCCGATTGTACGAGACTTTCCCGACATCTTTCCTGATGACGTATCTGGACTCCCTCCAGTACGTGAGCTAGAGTTCCGCATCGATCTCGTTCCTGAGGCTGCTCCCATAGCCAAGTCTCCATATCGGTTGGCTCCAACCGAGATGCAAGAATTGGCAAGTCAACTCCAAGAATTAACCGATAAGGGATTTATCCGCCCTAGTACTTCACCCTGGGGAGCCCCGGTTCTCTTCATCAAAAAGAAAGATGGTTCGTTTCATATGTGTATCGATTATCGGGAGTTAAATAAATTGACCATCAAGAACCGATATCCGTTACCTCGGATCGACGACCTTTTTGATCAGCTTCAAGGAGCTTCATGTTTCTCAAAAATCGACCTCCGCTCGGGTTATCACCAACTTCGAGTACGGGAAGAAGACATCCCCAAAACCGCTTTCCGAACCCGCTATGGCCATTACGAGTTCACCGTTATTCCTTTTGGCCTAACGAATGCCCCTGCCGCATTCATGGACTTGATGAATCGGGTATTTAAACCTTATCTCGACCGTTTTGTTATCGTCTTTATTGATGACATCCTCATTTACTCCAAGACAAAGGCAGACCATGAAAGACACCTTCGTCTAACTCTCCAAACATTGCAAGGAAATCAGCTCTATGCCAAATTTTCGAAATGCGAGTTTTGGTTAAATGAGGTACAATTCCTCGGTCATATTGTAAGTGACAAGAGTATTTTAGTCGATCCCGCAAAAGTTGAAGCAGTTAAGAATTAGAAAGCCCCACGTAACCCCAAGGAAATTCGGTCATTCCTCGGTTTAGCTGGCTATTACCGGCGTTTCATTTCAAATTTCTCAAAGATCGCTTTACCGCTTACTTTACTCACTTGCAAGGGTACGCCATTTGATTGGGGACCCAAGCAAGAAGACGCTTTCCAAACCCTTAAACAAAGATTGTGTGACGCTCCGATTCTTACACTTCCTGAAGGATCTGAAGATTTCGTGGTATACTGCGATGCCTCCAATCTCGGTCTAGGTTGTGTTTTGATGCAAAGGGGAAAGGTTATAGCTTACGCATCGCGACAACTCAAAATCCATGAAAGGAATTATACGACTCATGATTTGGAGCTCGGTGCCGTGGTTTTCGCTCTTAAAATTTGGAGGCATTACTTTTACGGCACTAAATGCGTAATTTTCACCGACTACAAGAGCTTGCAACATATTCTTAATCAAAAGGAACTCAATATGAGACAAACACGATGGGTCGAACTCCTAAATGATTACGAGTGTGAAATACGCTATCATCCGGGCAAGGCAAACGTCGTAGCTGACGCGTTAAGCCGAAAAGAACATGCCAAAGCATTTAATCTAATATGTTCTCCTATCTTGTCCAATCTCAGTGACCGAATTCGAGGAGCCCAACACTCGGCAATTACCGAAAATGACATGCCCACGGGAATTGATGGGGAGTTGGAAAGTAAATCTGATGGTATTTTCTATTATCAAGATCGCATCTGGATCCCAGATCACGACAATCTTCGTACATTCCTGATGGAAGAAATCCATAAAACTCGATATTCCATTCATCGTGGCGCTGACAAGATGTATCATGGCTTGAGAACCAATTATTGGTGGTCGGGAATGAAAAAGGATATTGCTTTATTCGTGGCCAAATGTCTTACATGTTCCAGAGTCAAAGCAGAACATCAACGACCCTCTGGACTATTGGTCCAACCGGTAATCCCCGAGTGGAAATGGGAAGCGATCGCCATGGATTTCGTAACCAAACTTCCCCGTACCACCAAGGGACACGACAGCATTTGGGTAATCATTGACCGTTTGACCAAATCCGCTCATTTCCTTCCCATTCGTGAAGATTTCAAGGTCGAACAACTTGCTCGAATTTACATCGACGAGATAGTTAGTCGGCATGGCATACCTCTCAGCATCATTTCAGATCGTGATGGGAGATTTCTCTCTCGGTTTTGGCAATCACTTCAAGCAGCCATGGGAACCCGCCTCGATCTCAGTACCGCCTATCATCCTCAAACCGATGGTCAATCTGAGAGGACAATTCAAACACTCGAAGATATGTTGAGGGCGTGTGTCTTAGATTTCGGAGGAAACTGGGACTCTCATTTACCATTGGTGGAATTCTCCTATAATAACAGTTATCATTCTAGCATCAAGATGCCACCATTTGAGGCATTGTATGGCCGTAAATGTCGATCTCCTATTTGCTGGCATGAAATTGGCGAGTCCCACGTGATTCGCGCAACAGTGGATTCTCCAATCGTTGGTCCTGAGCTTATCCAGGAAACAACCGACAAAATCACTCAGATTCGCAATAACCTTCTCGCAGCTCGTAGCCGACAAAAGAGTTACGCCGACAAGCGACGCAAACCGCTTGAATTTACCGTGGGTGACATGGTCATGTTAAAAGTGTCCCCATGGAAAGGTGTGGTTCGATTTGGACGCAAGGGTAAATTGGCACCACGCTATGTAGGCCCGTTCAAAATCCTGAAAAGGATCGGACCAGTAGCCTACGAGTTGGATCTACCAATAGAGCTTAATAAAGTACACCTAGTATTTCATATAGCCAACCTCAAGAAGTGTTTAGCAGACGAGAACCTTCATGTTCCTCTCAAGGATATCCAAATCGACGAGACAATGCAATTTATCGAGAAACCCTTGGAAATTACCGACCGAAAGGAAAAGCAACTCAAAAGAAGTCGCATTCCCCTGGTCAAGGTAAGGTGGCAGTCAGCACGTGGACCTGAGTATACATGGGAGCGTGAGGATCAAATGCGTACCAAATACCCACAACTTTTCTCTTAAGGTACTCTCTTCTTAAATTTCGGGACGAAATTTCCTAAAGTAGGGGAGACTGTGACATCCGCCTAAAATGGATTCGGGTCAACCCAACCCAATTGGGAAATTTAATAAACCCTACTCAAGATTTACTTAACGCTAATAGGATCAAAACCTATACAATACGATATAAATTGACGTTAATAGCAAAATAGCATAGTATAACGTTATAACTATAATCAAATTAAATTATGATACCATATTAAAATCAAATCAAAGTATGATACTCTAATTAAATTAAAAGAGTCAAACTTGAATACTATAATTAAACTTCAAATCAAAGTAGATTGTTATAATCAAATAATAACCTATTTTTTTATAAAACTCTATTTTTATAAACTCTACATTAAATTTTATAAAATTCTTATATTAATTAGTGTATTACATAGAGATGCTTGTACTAGTGGGAAATTATGAAAACCACCTAAAGTCAAAAGTTATTCTCATGGTCTCCCACTCACACCTCTCATCATCTTTCCTTTCATTTTTCTCCCCACACATTATTCTCATCACCACTCAAACCCTCTCTATCCTTTCTCTCCCTCTCAATCTCGAAATTCATCTAAGAAATATCAATTTTCCAGCCAAGAACAAGCTCTCATACTCAAATCTTTATCCCTATTGAAGCATTCATCAAGGTATGTTGTTAAAAAGTTCCAAATTCATACATGAAACAAATTAAATCCACCAAAATATCTAAAACTCATTTTATGCATAAACCTGATTTTTCTAAAGATCCCATCAATAAAATAAGAAGTTCTGGAAATTTTCAGAAAATAACTTATTTTTATTGAATTACTATAATTATTGCACTAAAATAAGGCAATAATTCACATAAAATACTTTTTGCAGTCAATAAATTCTGGAAATATTTTGGAACAACCCATATATTTAGTAAAGTGGATTTATAAAGTTTCATGCATTTATATTACTGTTTGATGCTTATTTTGTATTTTATTTTGTTGTAGATAAATAAATTGCAAAATATAGTTATGTATGTTAAAAACTAGATTTTATATTTTTCGCACCTTATTAACATATTAAAGACTCCATGACTAAATTTACAGATTTTTGTAAGAATGTTTTCTTATTTTTCCTGATTTAATGTTTATTTAATGGTTTAAATTAATAATAAATAGCTACACATGTCCAAAAATTATAACACCTTATCAGAATATCATATATAACATGTTAATCATAAATAAAAAGTCTAATTAATTTCTCTTAATAGTTTCCTATTATTTATGATTTTATTGATTAGTTAATAATGAAAAACATAAGAAATACTTCCCTTAGTCCAAAATATCCAAAATATTTACAGTAGGCTCAATATAATGTTAGAAAACTATGGTTAATTTTCCAGAATTTTTAGGGATCATTTATTATTTTTCCCGAATTTTGTTGTTGTTTAATCATTAAAATACTAAATAAATACTAAAGCAGTTAAGAAAAATATGAAAATTTTACAGTAATTACTATTTTATGAAATAATTATTTTCTGATAATTTCAGAATGTTTCATTACTGTTTAGTATTTAAAACCATTTTCCTAAATATCTAAGCATGTAAAAAAGCATTTTAATGATTATTTCATATAAATAATTGTTTATAATATATAAAATCTGTAAATACTTATAATTTGACTAGTTATTATTTTAATAAGAAATTATTAAAATATTTCCTAAAGTGAAAATATAAATTAATTAAGCAAAGTAATTAATTCAATTTAAAATTCATTTAACATATAAATACATTAATATGCAAAACAAAATTTGGATAATTGTTAATTCATCTAATATAATAATATGTGTCTAAATTATTTTTATTAATACTATATTCCCATTTATCGATTCCTAAACCAAAACTATTAATTATAATAGGTTCCACGTCGTTTTGACCCGAGCCGTCTATCGTACAACACGCGCATTCCTTATTGGACTAATGTGAGTAATCTACCCCATATTTTATAATTTTCAATACTTTTGGGGTGTATCATGTGGTTTTAATATGTTCCAACTTCATTCTATTATTTTTTCACCATTGAGACATTGTTGGGACATTTATACGTGAATCATTATTTGTATAATTATTGTTTGTTTACGCTACATTTACTTGTAGTGCATTACCATTTTTAGTCTAATCTCCATGAATATGCCCGTATTCTTGAGGTACGTTATGGACAATAATAGCGCTATTGGGTTGACCACCCCGCCTTGGGACGCTAAGGTGATTGATTGCACGTGGTTGAGTGTGTATGATGATTAGATGCTCCATCCTATATATATATATATATATATATATATATATATATATATATATATATATATATATATATATATATATATATATATATATATATATATATATATATATACTTATATGTATATATAGGGTGAGGACTTATTGTTGTTGTTATCATTTGTTAATCAATTTTTGATTTATAAATTGTTATCTCAATAACTCTTGTTTGCCAACTTCAAAAGAAAACAAATTTCCAATTATTCAAACTCACAATTTTCTTTAATAAAACTAGATTACTCACCAACTCTCGTAGTTGACCTGTTTTTACCCATGATGCAGATTTGAAGAATGAAGTTGATGAAAAGTAGGGTGTACCTTAGAAACCCACAATACTATTTAAATTTCATGTAATAAATGTTGTTGTATTTGGATTTGTATTTGTATCTTGTGGATTTTGTTACTTAGTACTTAATTGAATCTAATCATATTATAACATAGTTGTCATGAGACTTTGAACAATATATCACGCCTTGATCGATTCCGCCAAGGATCGGGGTGTGACAACCGTCTCTTGCTTGGAACTTTTCCAAGTCACTGCTCCACCATTAAAAAGAAATACCCAGCCCGACTGAGACCGACCGTTGTCTCTATCTGTCTGAAAGCTAGCATCTGTATACCCGTTAACTCTCAAGGTATCACTGCCACCAAGGACTAGCACCATGTCCTTTGTCCTTCGCAGATACTTGAGTATATTCTTGACAGCTATCCAATGTGCCCTTCCAGGGTTTCCCTGGTACCGACTGACCATGCTCAAAGCAAAGGCCACGTCAGGGCGAGTACACATCATAACGTACATGATCGACCCTACAGCCGAAGCATAAGGTACCCGACTCATCTCAGCTATCTCCTCGTCTGTACTCGGACTTTGAGTCTTACTCAACTTTGCATTACTTTGGATAGGCAGCTCTCCCTTCTTGGAATTTTCCATACTAAACCTCTTTAGTACATTTTCCAAGTATGTACATTGACTAAGTCCTATTAGTCTCTTCTTTTTATCTCTCAGTATTCGTTTCCCATGAGCAGTATGTTATCAACATACGGCACCAGAAAGGTGACTATACTCCCACTAGCCTTGACATATACGCAGGACTTATCCACGCTCCTAGAGAAACCCACTACTAGAAAATAGACCTTTAATGACACACGAACTACGACACACACTAGATTTATGACATACAAAAACGTATGTCATAAAAATAATGTCATCTTTTTAAAAATATGAAGGACTTACGACATACAAAATTGTATGTCGTAAATCTGTGTCATATTTTATAATTTTTACGACATACATAAATGTATGTCATGTTTTAGTGTCATAATTGAAAAAAACTAAAAACACGGAAGGCACTTTCTAAAATATTTATGTCATCTTGAAAATATGTTAATGTCGTCTTTTAATTTATTTTGCCTCCTCGCTTAACCCTATCGTTCTTCATTCCCCGCTTCAATCGACCCAAACCTACGTTTCAAAATGACTTTGAACAATTTAGGGTTCAATCAGCATTTCCACTCCACCCGACAATGGCAGACACAGACTCCATCACCGCCATGGACTCAACCGCCACAGTAAACCCCCCGGTTGAATCCCCGCTAGTCCGAAGCTTCCGACGATCCCGCTAGTCGGACGATGTGAAGTTGAATCCAATGGACTGACGATCCCGCCGTAGGGTTTTCTGAAATTGGTTTTCCGAAATTGAGTTAGGGTATTCTGAAATTCGTTTAAATTACAACTGAAGAGCCGCCAAAAGGTAGTCGCTTAACTCCTTAAATCTGACGGAATTTCCGAAATCAATTCTCTAAGAGATGAAACAATTAATCGCTTCCAAAAACTTGCATATCACACTTTACTAAATTTATTTCAGCCCCTTTGCACCACCTTACCGACTGTACAGTTGATATTATATACGGGCTTCTTTTATATATTTTGGATTCAATTTGCTTTTATTTTTTGTTTATGCTTCAGGAATCAAATTACAAAGGACGATTTCAAGGTTTACGCAGCTGTTTTGGAGAAACCTAGTGCATTTTTAATAACCAGTAATGTTCTTTACAACCATTATATAATCAGAAAAGTGGTATGTTTCATCCATATTGTGCTATTGCCTTTGATTGTGGATTTTTAATTTTGTATTTTATGTTACACCTATTGATTTTTGGTTTATTACGGCAAACAAATTACTGTTCTTGCATCAATATTTTGCAAGTGGAAACGAAAATGCCCAAATGGAAACTGATTTTTGGTTTATTAGGTTTGTGAGGCTTTTACAAGATTGCATCAAAAAGACCTTCTCGAGACCCCACAATTATGTTGGTACCTTCGCAATAAAACCACTAAGCCTGTCATCACTCTCCAGTCATAAAGTGACTCACCCTTCCCAAGTAAGCTTAATTTTCTTGCCCATTATGTTCATGTTTGTTGTTCCTTAAGCTTACTTGAAATGTTATTCTTCTTATAAACTACTCTCTTGTTTGTTGTTCCTTACTTGAAATGTTAAAAATATAAACTATTCATCTTATTTACATGTTTTATGATACATTAGGTATCAACTTGTTTGGTTAACGATGTCAGTTGTTGGCAATGTGAACACGAATGGCGACAAGATATTGCAATTGTTAAAAAATGACTATCTGGGTGTCTCATGTATGAATCCATTACCCTTTTTATAATTATTTATATTCGAACTATAAGACATGTTTTTTGTGAAAAATCAATATAGGTGGCTCACTTCAAGATCGAGCACTAGTACAAAGTCAACATTTGATGCAAAATTCTACAACCTCAAACAAGATGGTTTTCGACGAGTAAAGGCCTATTAGGCATGCCACTTGGTTGGGTTATGACAAACAAGATTTTGATAAATTCAAAATGTTTAATATTTTGTATGTCATTAGACATTATGATTATGTGGCAATGGATGTTATTAGTATTAATGATATTATATTTTATATTATGAGATATTGATGTGTGATTTAATTTTAATATTCATCATATATATATATATATATATATATATATATATATATATATATATATATATATATATATATATTATTTGTTTAAAAAAAATTTATGACTTACATTGTAAGTCATAAAGGTTTGTTATTAATGTATGTCGTAAATTTACGACACACAAATGTGTGTCATCTGTCATTTATGACAGGGGCTTCCTTGACATACATTTGCGTGTCATCTGTACCCTTTAATGACACGCAATGCGTGTCATTAAAGGCATTTTTTCTAGTAGTGTGTACCAAACTCTTTGACTTTCTCATGGAAACAAAGATTCCAGCTGCGAGAAGCTTGTTTCAATCCGTAGATCGATTTCTCAAGCTTACAAACCTTATCAGGATACTTTGCATCGACAAAACCCTCTGGCTGATTCATGTAAACATCCTCAGTCAACTTCCCGTTAAGGAAAGCGGTTTTGACATCCATCTGCCAAATTTCATAGTCGTGAAACGCAGCTATGGCTAGCATAATCCTAATGGACTTTATCTTGGCCACTGGTCAGAAAGTCTAATCATAGTCAACCCCCGGGGTTTGAGTGAATCCCTTCGTAACCAGTCTTGCCTTAAAGGTGTGCACCTTTCCATCCATGTCGGTCTTCTTTTTGAAGATCCACTTGCACCCGACTGTCTTTCCCTGGTACATTGTCAACCAAGTTCCAAACTTGATTGTCATACATGGACTTGATCTCGCTATCCATTGCCTCTTTACACTTGGCAGACTCAGGGCCCGCCACTTCTTCCTGGTAGTTAGCCGGCTCATCCAAATTTGTCAGTGTCCTATCACTGACAAATGTATCTCCATCCGTAATTATATGGAAACCATAAAACTCGGGTGGCATGCTAACTCTACCGGAGCGCCTAAGAGGTAATGAAATGTCTGTCGGACCAACAAGAACTTCTTCCTCTTATTGGTTGCTAGTTTCGCCTAAGGTTGTGTCATCTAATGACTCTTGAATTTCTTCAAGATCAATGGTACTCCCACTGTCCTCTTTGGATATGAGTTCTCTCTCTCGAAAAACTCCTCGTCTAGCTACAAAGACCACGTCCTTGCTTGGTCTATAGAACAAGTATCCAAAAGACTGTTTGGGGTATCCGATGAAAATACACCTCTCACTTCTATATGCGAGTTTGTCTTGAGTCTCTCGTCTCACGAAAGCCTCACAACCCCAGACCTTGATATGTGCTAACGAGGGAACTTTCCCCGTCCACATCTCATGAGGTGTTTTAGCAACCTTCTTAGTAGGGACAAGATTGAGGATATGGGCGTCAGTCTCTAAGGTATACCCCCAGAAGTGGATGGGAAGCGAAGCTCGACTCATCATGGAACGAACCATGTCCAACAGTGTTCGGTTACGCCTCTCAGCAACGTCGTTCAACTATGGTGTCCTAGGAGGTGATAACTGTGAAACAATTCCACATTCGTTAAGATAGTCAAGGAACTCGATACTAAGATACTCACCTCATCTGTCGGATCTAAGCATCTTTATCTTCCTGCCCAATTGATTCTCAACTTCGTTTTTAAACTCTTTGAACTTTTCAAAGGTATCTGACTTGTACTTGATCAGGTAGATATACCCATATCTACTATAATCGTCAATGAAGGTCACGTAGAACCGAGTGCCATCCTTTGTGGTTGATCTGAAGGGACCATACACATCTGTGTGTATGATGTCCAACAGACCTTCACCTCTTTCAAAAGACCCTTTGAAAGGTGACTTAGTCATCTTTCCCAAAAGACAAGATTCGCATACATCATCCGACTTGAGATCGAATGATTCCAACACTCCATCCTTTTGGAGTTGGGCGATGCGTTTCTTGTTAATGTGCCCAAGACGACAGTGCCACAAGCACGCCTTTTCTACACCACTAGAAGAATCAATATATAGTACACTATGTCCTAAATTGTCAACACATATAACTGTTTCATACACACCATCACAAGGCAAAACAGTAAAAATAAAAGCACCATTCTTATAGACAGAAATTGAACCATTCAAATTGTCAAAAGAAAACTAAAAACCTTGTTTGAACAATGCATGAAATGAAATGATGTTTCTTGCCATTTCTGGCGAATAGCAACAATTAATTAAATCTAAACTAACATCACTACTGAGCACTAAACTATAGACACCGATCTTGGTAACAGGCGACGATCTCCTATTGCCCATGATCAGGTTCAATCTACCGTGCTCCACCTCCCTGCTTTCCTTTAGGCCCTGCAAATCAGAACATATGTGAAAACCACATCCTGTATCAAGGACCCAAGAGCTGAAAGATGGTGTGTTTTTAGAGATAGTGTATATACCTGCTGACGTCGGCTTCACTTTGCCGTCCTTGACGTCCTGCAAGTATCTCGGGCAGCTCCTTTTCCAATGACCATTCTCTTTGCAATAGAAGCAGTCGGCATCTTTGGGGTTGGCGACATGAGGAATGCCGGAAGACTTGGGTCTCGGACCATTACTGGATGACCCGACTTGAACCTTTTCCCTCCAATTCTGATTGGGAGGGCCCTTCCGTTTCTTTCCTTTGCCATGACCAATTGCCAAGACGGGCTGGTTCACTGAGGGTACACTTTTACCCTTCATCCCATCTTCTGCAGTTTGCAGCATGCTATACAACTCAGACAAAGAGGCCTGAGTATTGTTCAAATGATACGTCAGTGTGAACTAGTCATAAGAACTTGGTAAGGAGTTAAGCACTATGTCGGGCCAACTCCTTATCGATCAGCATACCCAGCTTCTTTAGCCTATCCACGTAACCTTGCATCTTTTGCATGTGAGTGCAGACAGACTCTCCGTCCTTTGGCTTGCTATTCGTGAAGGCTCGGACCACTTCGCACCTCTCGACACGCGCTCGTTTGCGGAACTTTTCCACAAGGTCCTTGTGCATTTCATAAGGCCAGTAGTCCTCATAGATTCTTTGCAATTCGGGTTTCATTGTAGCAATCATGATACAGGCCACTTTGGTCGCATCATCACAGTGTTTTTGGTATGAGGCAAGTTCCTCGGGAGTAGCTTTGTCAGGGTCAACTTCAACAAGCTTGGTATCAATAACATACTCTTTGTTCTCAAACCTCAGAGCCATCTTTATGTTTCTGATACAGTCATTGTAATTCGTGCCATCCACTGTCAATTTAAAACACAACGAGAGGATTGAAGTGACGCTACTGTTGTTGGAGTGGGGAACGGATTGTTCAGCGAAAGACATCTATAAAAGAAGGTAGTTTTTAATTAGATACATATATGATCCTTAATATTAACCCAATATAATAATAAGGCTAGGACCCAACTATAATAATTAATAACTTAGAATAGGGATGCTGTAATCTAATTGTAAATTTTATAAAGGTATGCCAATGACGATTCAACCAATTCCACCGCGGAAGATAATCATATTATAATGGAATTCCTAGATCTTTTGAGATTTATTGAACTATTCAATAGCATGTTTAATATCGGATACGCTCCACTGTTTGTGACTGGGATACCGAGGATCACAAACTGGATGTGAATAACCATGAAAATTAGCTTGGTACTCTCAAAATCAATTACCATCTCTAATTGATGTGCCGGTAAACCACACACGCTCCATCAACAATGATAAGATTGAGAAACCCATTGCAACTCTTTATGAACCCCTATTGGTGCGCCGGTAAACCACACACGCTCCACCAATATTTCATAAAGTGCAATGTGCAATTTCATGGATTAGCATCAATTCATATTTTTCCTAAAGTAACTAGATTGAGATTTTATGAACTGTTCTAGTACTTTGATTAATAGCATTATACTCTTAATGAGAATTAAGCGGTCCTATCAAACCCGTCCGGCTAATGACACTCCAATGATCAGGAGAGCGGTGGGTGAGAGTGGACACCCATTAGATTACCATTTTATAGGCAGTCTCCTTATACACTCTTTATAGATCAGTTTCATGAATGAGGCCTACTATTGGTTGACTAACCAAATTTTCTTATACATATAATATTAACTTTTAAATATAATATATATAAGATGTATTTTAAACTTTTAAAATATTTCTGGTTTAATCTTTTAATTTTCGAGAATTAACCTTTAATTTTAAAATTAAATTTAAACCTTTAAATGATTTAATTTATCTTTTAATTAAAAAATTAATTAAATTAATTAAATTAATTAAATCCAGATAGGTATCACAAATTAATCAAATTAATTTAAACCTATCTTAAACCCCTAATTAGCGAAAATGGCAAGCAATGGGTTTAAGGTTTTCATTTATTAAATAATCACAATTACCAAAAATAAGAAACCTGCAAAACCCTAGCATGTGAATCGCAAATAAGGGGGTGGAGGCTAGGGTTTCGAAAACCCTAGCCACATTGTCGATTTGGCCATATCAAAGGGTTATGATTTTCGATCAACCCTTTGTCAAATAAACAGTTATATCAATTTAATCAGAAAAACAGCCAAAAGCTCTGATACCACAAAAAGGTTTTCTGCAATCTATGAACTAAAAATCCTAAGTTCACATGCAACCTAGAAAAGGATCTATATTTTTCTATCAATGAACATATAACAAAAACCTAAAGGCCAACAATTAATTTCTAAAGAAATAAATGAGAAAAACCAACCTTTGATTTTTATCTTGAAGCTAGCAGCACAAGTGTCATGCCTCAAATGAGATCACACCCAAGAGCAAGAGGAGAGGCAGCGAATTCCAGAGAGACAGAGTAAGGGAGGCGCAAGTTTTGGAGCCTCTAGGGGCTTCTATTTATAGCCTCCAGGTGGTGACAGTCAAAACCCTAGAGGAGCCCTCTAATGGACAAGCCTTTTACCCATTTGGACCAAGCATCTAAAAACCCTAATTAGGGTTTCGAAATTGTGGATGCTTCCTCCATAATCTCGCCAACCACCTGGCTTGCATGGCCAGTCATCACCCAACTATTGAGTAATTACAAAACCAGTCCCTGCACCTTTAATTAGTTAAATTAATCATTAAATTAAATTCAATTAATTCTAGATTAATTTATAATTAATTAATATAGTTTCTAATTAATATATTATCACTTTAATATATTAATAAACTATTTATTTTATTTCTATTGATTTATTAAACATTTAATAAATCAATTCATCTCTCTACTGAACTTTCTACCAAATCCTCTAACTTTGAGGGCAACCCAAATGGACTTTGCTTCTATTAATAAGATAAATACAAATTACAAGTCATGGCTTAGACACCTAATCCAACAGTTTCACGCGTTAAGTGTAAGAGCGTTTCGTAGTACGCATAGGGGGTGTTGTTGTTGCTGATGTGTCTCTGGGACTGCCTCGTCGTCTTCGTCCTCCTCCTCCTGCTCCTCCTCTTCATCCTCGTTATCCGAGGGTGGAATGATTTCGTTACTTGACTCCTCATGTTGGCACCGAAAATGAGAAGTGTCGGGGATGTAGCATTGAGAGTTGGGTAATTGGTTGGGGCTATGTTGGAATTGGGTTAGGTATTGTTGGAATTGGGTAGGGTATTGGGAAAAATCTTGAGAAAATTGTGTAAAATTTGGTTGGAATTGGGGATATTGTGTGTAACTATGAATGTGTGGGGATGAAGTTGGTGGAATATCTTGACGGTTTTTATTTTGTGAGAAACCGCGTCTCTTGGATTTGCCTCGGCTTGAATCCATTTTATAAAAAAAGTGTTTTTATAAAATAATACGCAATGGGTTTTTAAGGAGAAAATGAGAGTAAGAAAGAATGGTGAATGTGTGATTTTTTAAGGAGTGAAGATGTGGTATTTATAGGGATGAGGGGAGGACAATTTTTGAATGAAGAATTTTTTTATTTTTTACAAAATCTTGTGGGTTCAATTGGTTTCACCACCCCACACCCGAACCCGCCTATCACCCTCTATCGCGAGCCCGAGACCACGGGGCAGCGGTACTGCCTCCATCCCGAGCCCAAACCCGCGTCATCTGTGGCTTACTCCGTACACCCTTAGTTTCAACTCATCCTTAATAAAAAAACCTCAAATTATATAAATATGGTAACCAGACTGAATAAACATTTCGATAAAACTCATCTAAACACTCTACCTAATGATTTAATTACAAAATTGATTACGGTCATCCGAAATTATACGATATTAGTCAATTTCCATATTACGATTTTCTTAGTTTTGCTACTTTTAGTTTTTGATTTTTAAAATAAAAGCATGACCTTCTACTCTGGATCGTCTTAAAAGAAAGCAACATTTTTGTTATGAGCAGGTTTTATTTCAATTGTTTTTATCAATGATTAATCATTAAAAACTTAGAAGTATTATGTGTAATAGAGAAACTTCTCTAATTTATTCTCTATTTTTTTTTGCAAGTGAAGCCTAGCCTAGCTGGGTGGATGCACCCGGGTTATATACCCATGTGGTGGGAGGTCTGGAGTTCGACTCCAACTAACCCTATGTGGGGGGTTTTCCCTGAGCGGCGAATAAACAGGTGGAGGGGAAATGCTTTGCACCATAGGTAATCGCAAACCGCCCTGGGTGCAAGGCTGAGTATCCTCAAGGTGTTAAAATTGCCGTTTCCAAAAATAAAATAAAAAAAAAACCTTTCATTGTTTTATACATTTTATGTCTAATCATCTCTATATATTAACCACCATATAATCATATATAATATCTTATCATCACATATATCAATTAATTAAAAATAATATATTTATATAAATAGGATGTATATTTATTAACCGTAAAATGATGGGTTTAAAATCATCCTAAAAATAACCATTTACTTGTTTGATAGTAAACCGTCTCTTTGGACTAATAAGAGAACGTTGGGTTATTACTTCCTACAAAGATTAATAATTCTCGTTGCCAAACCTCAAAAAAATAAAAATATACATTACTACTAGTATTAGTATTATGTTAATATTACTAGCATGTGTTAGATATACAAATTATAAAAAAGGAGTTTTTAAAGATTATTAATGTTTTGAAATTAATACGGTATCCGATCATTTTAATTATTAAATTTACAGTCAACAAATTAGATTGTTATGTAAGACTTTATGAAAAAGTATGGTAACACATGAAAAACGCAAACAAAGTAAAGAATTGATTTGAATAAAAATAAATGTTTAGATTCTATCATTTCCAGGTACTGAAAGAAAGTTTACCCTAAAAAGTGGCAATTGGTAAAGCGGGGCCCACACCCAACAATGGCGACCTTGTTGAGAAGATGAGCTGGTAACCCCCTGCCTCCCTCTATAAAATCAACCTACCACCCACCTCGTCGAAGCCGAGAAAAACCCCCACCCACCAAACCCTCTCTCTCTTTCTCTTTTTCTTTCTCTCTCTAGTGCGTGTGTATATCCGCAGCCGTCGGCTTGCTACGTCGGTTGTTTAGTTTTGTTCGTTTTATCTATCCAAGATTCCTCTTGAATCATATAAACCACCTGCATAGCGAATCCATATTCGAAACCCCAACTAAATCGACCTGTCAATCGGAGGAAAGACTGAAAGTGGGTGTTTGCTTTGAAGTTTGAACTGATTACTTCTTCAAACTAAGCTGTGTCTATCCAGATCTGATATTAAGCCTTTCATAAATCTGTTTATCGGAAAGATCTGGACCGGAGGAAGTTTTTGATATAATTATAGGCATCTGATAATGTCGGTGGCTTTGAATCATGCTGTCCAAGCCCTTCCTGACTCGGACGTAACAAAACCTTTCGTTTCCCGTCCATTAAACGGGTTGGCCCGGATTGGGGTCAGCCGGAGCCGGACATGGGCGAGCCGTGGCTCGGTTGTTAAACAGTCTAGTCTTTTAGGGAAGAAGTTATACGGGACTAGGCTGCTACGGGGGTCGGCTTCCGAGTCGCTCCATCAATGGAAATCGGATGGCCCGGGTCGTGACCCAAAGCTTAAGGTGGTGGTTCGGTCATCGTTGTCGCTAGTACCGGAGAAGCCCTTAGGGCTTTACGATCCATCTTTTGATAAGGATGCATGTGGGGTCGGGTTTGTTGCTGAATTATCCGGCAAAAGTAACCGCAATACGGTATGCATCGCTTTCCGTTACACTTACAACTTTGTTTTTTTGCGTCTGTTTTCAGTCAAAATTGACAACTGAATTACGAATTACCTATGGGATCTGATTTTAGGTGACTGACGCGATTGAGATGTTGGTGCGTATGTCACATAGAGGTGCTTGTGGATGTGAAACAAACACCGGCGACGGCGCCGGAATTCTCGTCGGTCTTCCACATGACTTCTACAAGGAGGTATATACATACATCTACACGTAAAGTTCTTCCTATACAAACCTTAATCAGTACATAAACTAGCATATCGAAGCTAGTTACTAGTTTCATCTGGCGCGATGAATCGTTTAGGTTTATATCACTATCAACATTAAATCCGATTTGAAATAATAACAATTTGTGCGACCAGGTTGCAAAGGATGAGGGTTTCGAGCTACCACCACCTGGGAAATATGCAGTCGGCATGTTCTTCTTGCCTACTTCTGAAACTAGAAGGGAACAAAGCAAGATTGTCTTCACAAAGGTATCATAACTAATCTTTATTTCATGGTAAATGCGTAGTTAGGTTTTTCTACCGTATTTGATTTAAAATTTCACAAATTTATTTCCAGGTTGCTGAATCACTTGGGCACACTGTTCTTGGCTGGCGTACTGTCCCAACAGATAATTCTGGATTGGGGAAGTCGGCTATACAAACAGAACCAGTCATCGAACAAGTTTTTCTCACACCCACTTCTAGGTCAAAAGCTGATTTTGAACAGCAGGTATATATACGACTATACGAGCTTAAATTTCTTCATCTTTTTACCTTTTATCAACATAATAAATTACCAATTGCTATTTGCAGATGTACATACTAAGAAGGGTATCAATGGTAGCTATCCGAGCTGCATTGAACCTTCAACATGGTGGGATCAGGGACTTCTATATATGTTCTTTATCATCTAGGTTTGTTTTTCTTTTGAATTTCTTCAATTCTTGATGTGGGTTTTTAAAATTGAAATGATTTTTTTTTTGCAGAACTATTGTGTATAAAGGTCAGTTAAAACCAAACCAATTGAAGGACTATTATTATCAAGATCTTGGGAATGAAAGGTTTACGAGCTACATGGCCCTGGTAAATATTTATACCATATACTTATTATTTTTCCACTGACTTCATACTTAACAACAGCATTGGATCAACCGGTTAACGGGAGAGAGATGCTCGGTTAACTTATGAATTTGGATTGGATGCTCGATTCGTTAGTGGTGAGTTGGTAATAACCTCATTAAGAAGTTCATCATGTTTACAAAAACTTGGTGGCACCTTTTTGCTCGGTTCTTGATCATGAAACTTCATGAGGTTGTATAGGGCTTAGATGGTGTTCTGATAGAAATCTTGATTACTTTTTTAACTATTATCATGGATGCAAATCATTGAAACTATTCTGTCTTTTTTTCTAGATTCATTCTAGGTTTTCAACAAACACTTTTCCTAGTTGGGATCGTGCTCAGCCTATGCGAGTTCTTGGCCACAATGGTGAAATTAACACACTTAGAGGGAATGTTAACTGGTAAGTCCTTTCTTGCACACCATGTGTTTGATCAAATGCCAATCTTTTATCTTTACTAGTATTCAGTTATTCATCCATTTTTGTCTACTTTTATGTTTCTTTATTCAGGATGAAGGCACGTGAAGGTCTTCTAAAATGCAAAGAGCTCGGTCTTTCCAAGAACGAAATGAAGAAACTTCTTCCCATTGTGGATGCCAGCTCATCAGATTCAGGTGCTTTTGATGGTGTTCTTGAGCTTCTAGTGCGAGCTGGTAGAAGTCTTCCGGAAGCTGTTATGATGATGATTCCAGAAGCATGGCAAAATGACAAGAATATGGATCCTCAAAGGAAGGCATTATATGAATACTGCTCAGCTTTAATGGAGCCATGGGATGGACCTGCTTTAGTTTCATGTATGTGTTTCTGTTTCATTTCACTCTCTAAACCCTAAACCCTAAACCCTAAACTTGTGTTTGGTTCTTGATACATATAATTTGTCAAATGCAGTTACTGATGGTCGTTATCTTGGAGCTACATTGGATAGAAATGGACTGCGTCCAGGTCGATTTTATGTTACTCATAGTGGAAGAGTTATAATGGCAAGTGAAGTTGGAGTTGTTGATATTCCACCTGAGGATGTTGCTAGAAAAGGCAGACTTAACCCTGGAATGATGCTTCTTGTGGACTTTGAGAAACATACCGTTGTAGATGATGAAGAATTGAAAAAACAATATTCGTTACAAAGACCATACGGAAAATGGCTTGAACAACAAAAGATAGAATTGAAGCACATTGTTGAATCTGTTAACAAATCCGCCCGCGAATGTCCCCCTATTGCTGGAGTGGCACAAGTACGAATCTTTTCATTGTTTTCCCAAAATCTTTTCTATAAAAATTGTGTTAACTTGTTAAAGTTTCAATTTTTAGGCATCTAATGAGGATGATAACATGGAGAACATGGGCATTCGTGGTCTTTTAGCCCCATTGAAGGCTTTTGGGTATGTGAATGGTTCTTGAATCTTGAATCTTTTTTATTGGTGAAATGGGAATTTGATTAAAGTAAAACTATGCAGTTATACTATCGAATCTTTGGAGATGCTTTTACTCCCAATGGCTAAAGACGGTGTTGAGGCACTTGGTTCAATGGGAAATGATGCTCCATTAGCTGTGATGTCAGACAGAGAGAAGTTAACATTCGAGTATTTCAAGCAAATGTTTGCACAAGTAACAAATCCACCAATTGATCCTATCAGGGAGAAAATTGTAACTTCCATGGAATGTATGGTGGGACCAGAAGGTGATCTTACAGAGACAACAGAAGAACAATGCCACCGTCTTTCTCTAAAAGGACCACTTTTGTCTATTGAAGAAATGGAGTCCATTAAAAAGATGAACTTTAGAGGATGGAGAAGCAAAGTTCTTGACATAACATACCCTAAAGAACTTGGCAAAAAGGGTTTGGAAGAAACCCTAGATAGAATCTGTACAGAAGCTCACAATGCCATCAAAGAGGGTTATACTACATTGGTCCTTTCAGACAGAGGTATTAAAACACTACCCTTTTACCTATTTGCCCTTCTTTTTCCTCCCAACTTATAAAATTGATGAATATTATGCAAGGAAAAAACGGTCATTTAGTCTCATTTAGATAGTTTATTCAGTCTTTAAAAGAAACAAACTTTATGTAGACATCTCTTCACCCATAATGGGAAAAAAAAAGAAACAACCCCTTATGTGTTTTTCTTATAATTTCTTGAAAATTGCAGCCTTTTCATCAAAACGAGTGGCAGTAAGCTCCCTATTGGCTGTTGGTGCGGTCCACCATCATTTAGTCAAGAAACTTGAACGTACAAGAGTTGCTTTAATGGTGGAATCAGCCGAGCCACGTGAAGTACACCATTTTTGTACTTTAGTTGGATTCGGTGTTGATGCCATCTGTCCCTATTTAGCAGTCGAAGCCATTTGGAGGATGCAAGTTGATGGTAAAATCCCACCAAAGTCAAACGGTGACTTCCATACAAAACAGGAATTAGTCAAGAAATACTACAAAGCATCTCACTATGGAATGATGAAGGTTCTTGCCAAAATGGGAATATCAACTTTGGCTTCATACAAAGGTGCACAAATCTTTGAAGCAGTTGGATTATCAACAGAAGTAATGGAAAGATGCTTTAAAGGAACTCCAAGTAGAGTTGAAGGAGCAACATTTGAAGCACTTGCTGGTGATGCTCTTGAGTTACATAATTTAGGGTTTCCAACACGCGAGTACCCTCCAAACAGTGCTGAAGCTGTTGCTTTACCTAACCCTGGTGATTATCATTGGAGAAAAGGTGGTGAAATTCATTTGAATGATCCTCTTGCTATTGCAAAATTACAAGAGGCTGCTAGAGGGAATAGTGTTGCTGCGTATAAGGAGTATTCGAAACGTATACATGAGTTGAATAAAAGCTGTAATCTTCGTGGACTTTTGAAGTTTAAAGAAGGGAAAGAAAAGGTTCCTTTGGAAGAAGTTGAACCTGCTAGTGAGATTGTGAAAAGATTCTGTACTGGAGCCATGAGTTATGGTTCTATTTCACTTGAAGCACATAGTACCCTTGCAATTGCCATGAACAAAATTGGAGGCAAATCTAACACTGGTATGTACACTTAAAGAAATACCCTTTTTGTTATTTCGTTGAAAAAGCTTATGAATCTGTCGTTGAAATTATTTTTGTAGAAAAATAATCGAAACCCTTTTGTTATATCTTTAAAAAGCTTATGAATTTGTTGATGTGTGTTGGAAGATCTTCAACACCCTTTTCTACGATGAAAGATCTTTAACACCCTTTTGTATTTTTATTAAAAAACTTATGAATTTGTTTTCGAGATCATTTGTGTTAAAGATCTACAACACCTTTTTGTACAATGAAAGATCTTCAACACCCTTTTTTGCACAATGGAAGATCTTTAACACCCTTTTGTACAAATGAAGATCTTTAACACCAATTTGTTCTTTGAAGATCTACAACACCCATTTGTACAATGAAAGATCTTTAACACCCATTGTGCAATCGAAGATCTTCAACACCCATTTGTGTTGAAAGATCTTCAACACCCTTTTGTTATATCTTTAAAAAGCTTATGAGTTTGATGTTGAATTTCAGCACCCATTTGTTAAATCTTCAAAAAGATTACTCATTTGTTGCCAAAATCATTTCTTTAGGTGAGGGAGGTGAGAATCCATCTCGTTTGGTACCGCTTGCAGATGGATCAATGAACCCAAAAAGAAGTGCTATCAAGCAAGTAGCTAGTGGACGATTCGGTGTTTCTAGTTATTACCTCACAAACGCAGATGAACTACAGATCAAAATGGCACAGGTACAGTAACTTTCATTCATCATTCTCTAAAACCTAGACTCCATCTCACTCTCCCTGTTAGTTGGAACAATACGTTCCTCTTGTTCATGAATTTATGTTAATGGACAGATGATGCCGAATCTGCAAAGCACCTCATGGTGACTTTGCATCTTTAAGTGATTACCCCATTTGGCATTTGGTGAGGTTAAATAAACCACAATCGTTTATCGTATACCAAACAACTCTACCATTTACTTTCAAATCTCATCTTCATCACAGGGA
Source organism: Cichorium intybus (assembly GCA_023525715.1). Lineage (NCBI taxonomy): Eukaryota > Viridiplantae > Streptophyta > Magnoliopsida > Asterales > Asteraceae > Cichorium > Cichorium intybus. The sequence goes on along the minus strand of CM042012.1, from coordinate 44,396,699 downwards.
GCAAAACCAGGTGAAGGCGGTGAACTTCCCGGCCACAAAGTCATCGGAGACATCGCAGTCACTAGAAACTCGACAGCTGGCGTCGGTCTAATCAGCCCGCCACCTCATCACGACATCTACTCAATCGAAGATCTCGCCCAACTAATCCACGATCTAAAAAACGCAAATCCCTCAGCTCGAGTCAGTGTAAAGTTAGTATCCGAAGCCGGTGTAGGAGTAATCGCAAGTGGAGTAGTCAAAGGCCATGCGGACCATGTCTTAATTTCCGGTCACGATGGCGGGACGGGTGCGTCCAGGTGGACCGGTATCAAAAGTGCTGGACTCCCATGGGAACTCGGTCTAGCCGAAACCCACCAAACCCTAGTTGCAAACGACCTTCGCGGTCGAACCGTTCTTCAAACAGACGGTCAGTTAAAAACCGGACGCGATGTCGCCATTGCTGCTCTTTTAGGAGCCGAAGAGTTCGGATTCAGTACAGCACCACTCATCACACTCGGCTGCATCATGATGCGAAAATGCCACAAAAACACATGTCCCGTAGGCATCGCCACACAGGATCCCGTCCTCCGTGAAAAATTCGCAGGAGAACCCGAACACGTCATCAATTTCTTCTTCATGTTAGCAGAAGAAATGCGCGAACTCATGTCCGAAATGGGCTTCCGTACTGTCAACGAAATGGTGGGCCGTGCAGACATGCTTGAAGTCGATAAAGAACTAACGAAAAACAACGAAAAACTAAAAAACATCGATTTATCGCTTCTACTTCGTCCCGCTGCTGACATCAGATCAGACGCTGCACAAACTTGCGTCCAAAAACAAGATCACGGTCTTGACATGGCGCTCGATCAACGGCTGATATCGCTCGCGAAACCCGCTTTAGAAAAAGGTCTCCCCGTTTACATCGAGTCGCCAATTTGTAACGTGAACCGTGCGGTCGGGACAATGCTTAGTCATGAAGTCACTAAACGGTACCATTTACCGGGACTTCCAACCGATACGATCCATATTAAGCTTCATGGAAGTGCGGGGCAGAGTATCGGGGCCTTTCTTTGTCCCGGTATAATGCTCGAGCTTGAAGGTGACAGTAATGACTATGTTGGAAAAGGTTTGTCTGGCGGGAAAATCGTTGTCTACCCTCCAAAAGGAAGCGGGTTTGATCCGAAAGAGAATATTGTGATTGGAAATGTCGCGTTATACGGGGCGACAAGTGGCGAGGCGTATTTTAACGGAATGGCGGCTGAGAGATTCTGTGTGAGAAACTCGGGGGCGAAAACGGTAGTTGAAGGTGTTGGTGATCATGGATGTGAGTACATGACAGGCGGGACGGTTGTAATTTTGGGGAAAACCGGGAGGAATTTTGCTGCGGGTATGAGTGGTGGGATTGCGTATGTTCTTGATGTTGACTCGAAGTTTCGGTCAAGGTGTAATGCTGAGCTGGTTGATCTTGATAAGGTTGAAGATGAAGAGGATATTATGACTTTGAAAATGATGATTCAGCAACATCAAAGGCACACAAACAGCCAGCTGGCGAAGGAAGTTCTTGCGGACTTTGATCATCTTTTGCCTAAATTTGTGAAGGTGTTTCCACGGGATTATAAGCGGATTTTGGCCACCATGAAAGAAACGGAAAACGCTAAAAAAGCTGCTGAGCTGGCGGCTGAAGAAGCTGAGATTCGCGAGGAAGATGTGTTGAAGGAGAAAGACGCGTTTGAAGAACTTAAGAAGTTGGCAGCTAAGTCTTTGAGTGAGACGGTTAATCAGTTGATCGAGACTGTTAATCAGGTGAATCTTTTTTACTACCCTTTCAAATACCATAATATATTTTTCTGAAAGGGTAGAAGAGTAATTTTTTGATTTGGGATTTCAGGTGAAAGAGGATGAAAAAGCCGAACAGGCGACCCGACCGTCTCGAGTTGCTGATGCGGTCAAACACCGGGGTTTTGTTGCGTACGAGCGTGAGGGTGTATCTTACCGGGACCCGACTGTTCGTATGAATGATTGGAATGAAGTTATGGAAGAGTCAAAACCGGGCCCGCTTTTGAAAACTCAATCTGCACGGTGCATGGATTGTGGTACGCCTTTTTGCCATCAGGTAACCAACAACTTTCTTTAACTAACCCCGTTGTATAATTACTTCAATCTTTGGGTAGTCGTTTATAATTGTAAAATATAATTACAGGAGAACACGGGATGCCCTCTTGGGAACAAAATCCCCGAATTCAACGAGCTAGTTTACCAAAATAGATGGCGTGAGGCATTAGACCGGCTTCTCGAGACAAATAACTTCCCGGAGTTTACGGGTCGGGTATGCCCCGCTCCATGTGAAGGTTCATGTGTTCTCGGTATAATCGAAAACCCGGTCTCGATCAAAAGCATCGAGTGTTCAATCATAGACAAAGCCTTTGAAGAAGGGTGGATGGTTCCTAGACCCCCTCTCAAGAGAACAGGGTACGTAAAATATATTTGTTTCATCTCTAAAAATTGTCAAATCTAGTTGGTTTTCTCACTAGACTATTTATTTACAGTAAAAAAGTCGCTATTGTTGGAAGCGGGCCCGCGGGTTTGGCTGCAGCTGATCAACTAAACAGAATCGGTCATACCGTGACCGTGTTCGAGCGGGCTGACCGGATCGGTGGACTGATGATGTATGGTGTTCCCAACATGAAAGCTGACAAGATCGATGTTGTTCAAAGACGGGTCGACCTCATGGCAAAAGAAGGTGTGAATTTTGTGGTCAACGCCAATGTGGGGACCGATGCATCGTACTCAATCGAGCGCCTTCGTGAAGACAACGACGCGGTTATTCTAGCAGTGGGGTCCACAAAGCCACGGGACCTTCCCGTACCGGGACGAGAGCTATCGGGAGTACATTTTGCCATGGAGTTTCTTCACGCGAATACTAAAAGCCTATTGGACAGCAATCTTGAAGACGGAAACTACATCTCTGCAAAGGGAAAGAAAGTGATTGTGATCGGTGGAGGTGACACCGGTACCGATTGTATCGGGACTTCTATTAGACACGGGTGCACCAGCATTGTGAACCTCGAGCTACTTCCCGAGCCACCTCGTACACGGGCCCCAGGCAACCCTTGGCCACAATGGCCTCGTGTATTCCGTGTAGATTACGGACACCAGGAAGCCGCTACGAAATTCGGGAAAGACCCGCGGTCTTACGAGGTGTTGACTAAACGGTTTATTAGTGACGAAAACGGAAAGGTCAAAGGGTTGGAGTTGGTTCGTGTTCAATGGGGGAAAGATGAAAGCGGAAGGTTCCAATTCAAGGAAGTGGAAGGTTCCGAAGAGATCCTTGAAGCTGATTTGGTCTTGCTAGCCATGGGCTTCCTTGGTCCTGAACCGGTTAGTAATTTTACTAATTTTCAAACATATTGGTGTTTGCTAAATGAGTTTATATATTTATTTAATTTTGTTTTGATGGTGATAGGCGATAGCGGACAAATTGGGGTTGGAGAAAGACGCGAGGTCGAACGTGAAGGCGGAATACGGGAGATTTGCGACGAATGTGGAAGGAGTGTTTGCGGCCGGGGATTGCAGGCGAGGACAGTCGTTGGTGGTGTGGGCGATATCGGAAGGGCGGCAGGCGGCGGCTCAGGTGGATAAGTTTGTGATGAAGGATGAGGAGGTTGAAGGCGGGAGGTTGCAGGAAGAGGAGGGGAAGAAAAGGGCGGAGCAACAGGCGGTTAGGACATAGACACACATACACATACAGAGGGGAGTTTGGGGTGGTAATTGATATATTTAGTAGTGAGTGGTGTGAGGTGTGGAAGTTTAGTTTTGTATCCTCCTCCACCTCCTCTGTCTTGGTAGTTGCTGTTTATAGCCTTATTTTTTTCTCTCTGGTTTTTTGGTGGTTTGCTTGTTTTGAACTTTGAAGAAATAAATAAATGTACAGATGAGTCTGTTTCGTTTTTTGCTGTGATAATTGGTTTCTTTATGCTCTCATTGGAATGAAATCTCCCAGTGTTGTATTTATACTCCAACGGCAGTTTTATTCCCACGTTAGCCAAATTGATAAAGGCTTAAGATGATATTTCATAAAAAGTTCCCTAACATTTAAAAAAACATATTCAAATTCAAAAACCGATGCAATAAAAAGTTAAAAACATTTGTGCAAACACATAACGAATAAACATCCAAATTCAAGTACTTATACGAATAAAAGTCACAAACGTTGATGCAAAAGCGATATGACCACAATTCTCATTTCAACTCCCTGAAACAATTTTGGTTTTCGTTTCTTCAACATCCTTTCTATCAAAGTTTTCTTTCTTCATAACGAGCTTTGAGTAGAAACAATACGCAAAGTTACATTTATTGACTTCTTAAAAGATACATAAATAAAAATTCTGCAATTGGTATAAAAAAACTCATCAAACGTCATCTTTAAGTTTATTAGAATGTGTAGCTTCTGTTTTTGTTTTCGTCAAAGTTCATATTTGTTATGTTTTGAGTTAGGTTTTCAACCTCAACATTCGAATCGACTGCATAAGAAATAGAAGAACATGAATAATCAATACAAACTATTAGTTAATATATGCAAAAAAGAAATTATATACCTTTTTCTCAAAGCAACAAATCCCTATGACAAATTAAAGCTTCAACATGGAACTTTCGTATTCATTAGAATTCTTCAACCGAGACTAAAAGTCGATTCACATGCTACTGTTGAAATGGAGAGACAAAGTATATCCATTGATAATTTAGCTAATTTTGGATTTTGGATACCTATATTGTTGGGATTTCCAAAACTCAAGCATGTTAATGGAAGTCTTTTAGCTATTGACTTGTGAAGGTATACTTGCAGTTAACTTTTTGTAGTCGAACTTGAATCATCACTATTGTTAGACTTGACAAACGTGTCGTGTTGTGTTGGGTTCGTCTCGAGTCAAAACATTAAACGGGTTGAGAGAGATTGACCGTAACCGAGAGATTGACCCTAACCTTACCCGTTTATAATTGTGTCGTGTCATGTCAACCGTTTATTTTTGTACTGAGTTCGGTTAACGGGTTTAGGGGTTAGGCCTTGTAAACAAGTCATGTTGTATCATGTTGATATAAAAAACAAGTTGAAAAAGTAGGAGTTGGTGAGGCAGAGTTGAAGAAGTAAAAAATTGGAAAGAGTAGAAGTGGGAAAACGAAATGGAAAAATCCATTGCAAGTTTAAAGGGAAAGTGGAAAGAGTAAGAGCTGGAGAAGTAGATGAACAAGGTCATGAGGATGACAGCGTGACTGAGGACTTTGGAGTATATGAGAGAATGTAAAAACTAAAAGTCAAGCATTGGATTAGGCGACAAACTTGTTTTACATTACAAAGTGACTCAACGCAAAGGTTTTGTTTTATATCTAATTTTAGTTTTGGGTCCATCGAATTTATCCAAGGAATTAAAAACTTGCATATAAATAAACGAGTTGATAGTCTCAACTCTAACCTTACATGTTTAATAATCATGTCGTGTCGTGTCAACCTGTTTAGCTAAACGGGTTGAAATATCTTAACCAAATCCGTTTATTTTTCAAACTCCTATTATATTAAATAAATTATGAATGAATTAGTACATTTAAAACCTTAAAAACTATAAAGCAATTATAATGAGAATATGACCAGGGCCTCGTCCAACATTACCATGTCGAGAATTAATGTCGTTACTGTCTTGAAATGATGTCGATTCAGATGCTACTATTGCCTTTTTTTGAAGCTTGCATGTATTCATCCTAAAGTGCAGAAAGGCATCCTCAACCATTTTAGTTGTGATGAACCTTCGTCATAGAGCTTTTTATAGCTAAACTCAACAAAAGTGAACTTATATTGGAGAGCAAACACCATGACTATATTCGGGTTTGTGGGTCAAATTCGGGTTCGTGGGTCATAAATGTTTAAATAGTGAAAATTCAAGAAAAAAACTTATTGACACATCTAATACCTAGAAAATGCATCAAAAGGAAAATTAAAAACATTTATACAAAGATATATCAAATAAACATATCTATGTTTAAGTACTAAAAAATAAACATATTCAATGACATGACCGCAATTCTTATAAACGGCTATGTTGTGCTCACTGGACGAGTAAGGAACTAAGTCGTAATTGGAAAAAAAACTTAAAGACCTAAGCCTAAAGGGTAAAGGCAAACTTGTAAATCTAAATCAATAGAAAACTATAAAAATAAAAATATTAAATATTTTATTTTTAAATGTAATATATTAAACAGATTGGCGGGTTGACCCGTGAACCCATATACGAACCTGAACACGACCCATATAATAAACGAGTTAGTGGGTTAGCGGGTCAGAAATCTCAACCAAACCCGTTTATTTTTGTGTCGGGTTCGTGTCGTGTCGAGAATTGTCACCCCTAATATTAGCTGAACTTATTCTACATTTGAGTAGCTATTTTTCGTATACGGATCGGGACTTCCCATACATACATACACACTGAACACATACATAATACACCATCGACAAATCACACAAGGGAATGAGAGAAAATCAGAAATACTAAAATAGAGAGGAGGAAATGAGAGACCATGTGCTTACCATTTTCGTCGGCTGTCACAGGTGTTGCTACATAAAATCTCATAATCATATAAGGATTCACGTTCGCTTATTAACTATCGCTGGTGTAATGGTGTACTAGTGTTGGCGTGTAGCTGCGTCGATATAGATTTAGGGAAAAGGCCCAAAGCAAAGCCGTAAACTCGCAAAGGGCATTAGCAAAAAAAGTTTCTATTTTTTAAACCTAATATAATAATCGGGTTGCCTAGTTAACCGATGAACCTACAATGACCAACCAGAACATGACACAAACCCATTTAAGGTAAACACAAAACCATTTATTTGCGTGTGGGGTTCTTATCGTGTTCGTGCCATGTTGAGAATTTCTACCCCTTATTGTCATGTTTAAAATACTTTATCATTCACAAATTGTGCTGTTGCTGACTGCAAATGCCCAAGTTCCAACATTACCTTTGAACTTATATCTTTTCAATAGGGTAACTTGTTGAGATCTCTGAATTTATTAGTGTTATTTACTATATATTAATATTTACATGCTAATATATATTGTTGATGTTTATTGATAAATTTAAGGTAATCTAGTTGTGTGTGTTGTGTTGTGTGTTTATATATATATATATATATATATATATATATATATATATATATATATATATATATATATATATATATATATATATATATATATATATATATATATATATATATATATATATATATATATATATATAAAATCAGGATCGGGTGAAGACTCTTTTTAAAGTGAGGACTTGCGAGGACACCTTAAAAAATTGAAAAAAAAAATAAAACAAAAATATAAATAATAAAATGGATCATAGTACTATATCGGAGAAAAAAAAAGATTCAAAAAAACATTTGTATCATTATTTTTTTTAATAATGAAATAATGATCCAAAATAAAAACAGAAAAATTGCATCATTACGTTTTGCAATGATGTAATTTTTTTTTTTTCAAATTTTTTTTGATAATGAGATAGTACTATTCTCGATTTTATGATTTGTATTTTTTTATATATTTTTTTAATTTTTTTAAGGTGTCCTCGCGAGTTCTCACCGAAAAAAGAGTCCTCACCGGAATATATATATATATATATATATATATATATATATATATATATATATATATATATATATATATATATATATATATATATATATATATATATATATATATATATATATATATATATATATATAATAAACTTCAAATAGAATCATATTTATAAGACAAAAGAAACATAAAAAACTAAAAATGCATACTATTAATTTAAAATAAATACTTGAAATTAAAACTTGACCAAATAAGTAGTTAAATATTGATTTAAAAATTAAATAAAAATTTTATCCATGTACAATCTGTAGGTGGATGCTATTAAAATCATGTGGTTTGATATAAGTATTTTTCTTGAATCATATTAATTAAAATTTTATTTGATGAATTGTATTCATTCATCATACACATTACAATTTTTTATCATTCAAAATTTTGATACATGTATATTTTATCAAATAATTGAAAATAATGAGGATATTTTTATAATCTTTTTTAAAATGGTGTAAGAATAAGATGTATTTTTCTATATTATAAATACATAATTTTCTCCCTGTGCGTTGCGCAAGCATTCGACTAGTATCTTATAAAAGAAGCAAAAATAATTGTACCATATTAATTTGAAACTCCCATGACTTTTCAATTCTTTCTAATATTGATTATAAATTGTTTAATTAATGTTAAATAAGAGCAAAAAAATCTACCTTTAAATAAAATTACAACTTTCAAAATTAGTTAACAATAATAATTAATATTTGAAGTGTTTTTATTAAGGGGTATTAAAATTTTCTACATACATACTATTTTATAAGTTTTATAATAAGAGTTCTTAAAATTAATTAATGATAATAACAAATAGAAAAACAAATTTATAATTTACACAACGTTACATCTATCTATTACAAAAAGCAAAACTACTTACACCATATTAATTTGAACTTACATGACTTTCAATTTCTTTTTTAATGATTATAAATTTGTTAATCAAGGATAATTAAGGTAACACTAACACACATATATATATATATATATATATATATATATATATATATATATATATATATATATATATATATATATATATATATATATATATATATATATATATATATATATATATATATATATATATATATATATATATATGTGTGTGTGTATGTGTGTGTGTATAATCATATTATTCAAAATAGTTATAGTTTTATATATCCGTATATTGTAACAACTTTTATTTTGTAGTGAATGTGAATATAATTTTTAATATCATATATTTATAGAAACGACGTAATTTTAATCAGTGCAACACTCGGATATTGGTAGAAAATATATATGTTTGTTATTAAGTATTTATCATCAATAGTTAGTATTTTGTAGTTAACTTCTAATTAATTGTATTGAGGGAGAAGGAGTAGGGCAGGCAGGAGCTATATCCCCCTATCTCTTATAGTTGGATCATTGATATGGTTAACTTGCTATGTTCACTTCTCACCACACTCTATACCACTAAAGCACACTGCCTCTCCCAATTATAATAAGACCCACGAGTAGATTTTTATGAATAAAATAAAATATTATTACCTTATCTTTATCCATGCTTCTTTGAATTGAAATGAAAAAAAGATTGGTTACATCAATTTACATTTCTCTACTTTTATAATTAGTCAATTACCATTGTCCATCAATTACTTTATTCATTGTTCTCTTGTAAATCTTAACGTTCCAAAATTAATAAAAAAACATTTCTAGTTCATCAATAAACGTAACATGATTATCATAATTTTGTTAATCACTCTAATTTCTTTTTGTTCTTAAAATTATTCGAATATTTAATTGTGCTTTTGTGGTTGCAAATCCTTACGGTTGTTTGATCACTTATTCCAATGGTAAATATCCAGTTATGCTTAAAGAGTTTTGTACAATTAATATAATAGGTTTCATTTACAACGTAATTGCAAATATATTCGTCAATAGAATTAAATTGGTTATTGACTCCCATGAAAGTAATGTTCAACCACTTTCCTAGACAGGAGAAATATCTGACATCGCAGCGGTCGTCATACGGTCAAAAATAAGAAAACCTAACACACACACTTAGCACAGTGGAAGTCAGGGTCGATCCGCAGGAGTTACGTGGTCAAGTCAGGTGATAAATTACCAACTATAGTGTCACGCTATAGTCAGAGGACTTAGTTCCTACACTTTTGACTACTGATCCCAGAAAACATAAACTAAACAATCTCAAAACAAGCATAGACTAAGCTAAACTTCAACTCAAACCTAGTTACTTTCTGAAATCAGAAGTACATTTCTAATTCAGAAGCAACAAAGGCAAACAAAGAAACCCAACAATCACAAGGCATGAACTAAACCAATAACTAAAAGTCCAAATGACAGTCACTGGCTAGAGTCCAAACCTAAAAGCTAACCTAGTTGGCTACTGAAATCAGTAAGGGAAAACAGTCCCAACAAGGTCATAAACACATCCAAACATCAAACAAACAAACACAATCCAATATCAAGCATCAAACACCGAAAAACCAATATTACTTGTAACCAAATGATTATTATAAAACCAAAACATGTTCTAATCATCCAATACAGTAACAAGAACTGAAAAACAGTAACTAAAACGCTCAAGGTCAGTGGTTGTCACTCCCACAAACCCTAGCCACTAATGCTAACTATTAAACTAAAAAGAAATTAAACATAAAAAACCTGAAATACCAAAAGGTAATTGCTGGAAACGAGTTCTTGGAGTCAAAGAGCCTCTACGGTCGATTTTTCACCAGGGTTTTGCTCGGGTTTTCGGCTGAAAACACCTCTATTTATAGTTGCAAATTTTACGTAACCGCGCCGCGCATTTATGGTTTCCGCGGCGCGCGTAGGGTTTTATCCCCGTTTCTTCGGACTTTGAATTTTGTTCCACCGCCTTGTATATACGTCGCGCCTTCTTGATTCCCGTGGCGCGCGTACGTATTTTCCTGATTTTTCCTTCTACTCCAAACTTCCTCCAATTTGTACGCTTTTGGTCCCTGTTTTCATTATTTTCTTCCAAACAAGTACTGGCACGAAAAGTGAGAATACCACGATATATATGATATAATTTCACAGAGAATAGGGCTCAACAACGACTAAAATATGTAATATCACTAGGCGTTGTCAAACACCTCATACTTGTGCCTTGCTTGTCCCCAAGCAAGAGGGTTTTTAATAAATTCTAACTAAGACTCAAATAGTTTTTGACTGTGTTCAGTTTCAAAGTTTATTGCTTTATGAGTTAGAGTGAAATAGTTCGTGAAAACATAATCAGAGTGTTCTTTGGAATTCATGGCTTTCTAGAGAATCCTTGATTACAAATTTTCTGTCCACAATGAATTGTACTTACTCATTCAGATTCTAAAGGCCATTAAGGAATTGTCCATGACTTTCGATGTTGTCCGTGTAACAATCTTTCAGAAATACCATCCCAGACCAGATGATCTTAGGTGGTAAGGTGCATAAATGCCTCTTCGAGGCCACCCTTTTCGGACCTAACGGCTCGAACAACAAAGGCCACAGATTGAAATTTCCTTCCTAAATTCCAATCCTAAAACACTCTAATCGTCTAACTCCTAAACCTCAACTTGTTTGACTAAACTAATAGCATGATAACAACTACATAGTATCTCTTGAAAAATACTAGTGCTATAAACAATCACAAACCATTCGTTTCAAACTTACAATTTATTAAAAAAAATTGAAAAAGTTGCTAAAAATTTTGAAAATCGGTAATTTCTGCAAAAATTTCAAAAATTACTCTTTCGACCGTCCACACCCCACACTTAAACCCGTACAACGTCCCCGTTGTACAAAATTTATTTAGAACAGGGGAGAAAGAGTTACCCCTTTGGACGGTAGATTGCTTGGTTGGTACTCGGTATCACAGGTACAAATTCGAACAAACAGGTTCCTCGATTCACATTTTGGAGTTGTAGCGCAACAGTAAACACGCCGGTGGTCAAGACAAGTGGAGGGGCAAGGTGACCCCACACTTGTCTGAGACAACTCCTTCCCATTTGGTATAACATGCATGACTCAACAAAACATTAAATGCAAACATAACAAATAAAATATACACAAGAAAAAAGATAAAAGTGTGTGATAGATTCGGTACATATATCCCAAAAAATGAAAAAGAAAAATAATACATCAAGTGCCACCTGGTGGCCTGGAAGGTCCATCCTCATTATCGTGAGCTCGGGCTGGGAATGGTCGGGGGCACAGTCCCTGCTGTGTGGCTAACTCCAAAAGTACCTCCCCGATCCACTCCAGCTGGTCCTCCATCCTGGCGACTCGATCCTGCAATCGCCTCAGCTCAGTCGCCTCCTCCTGCTGTGGCTGTGGTGCTGGCTCTGTTGGTGCGGGCTGCCTCCTGCGCCTCCTGCCAGGCTGAACGTGTGCTGGCTGGGGGTCCTGGACAGCCTCTGTCGGTGCCCTCACAAACTGACCGGGCCGCTACTGCTCGATCAGACCCATCTTCTCCAATGACCGTGCTGTAGTGCGGACTGGAGGTATAGTGGTCCGGGATGCTACAACCGGAGCAGTAAGAATCCGGTACGACCGGGCAAAGCGGGTGATGAAATACCCACGGCCCAAGGGACTGCTGGCGGATGCGCCAGTCGCACGGGTGGACAGGGCGACGGCTAGGGCAAACGAAAGGTGAAGGAACCTGGATGGGTCGAGGAGAACCCAGAGATATGTCATATCCTCGCCAGACACCTTCTCGCCTCCCTCCCGATGCATGATGGAGGTGGAGACGATCCGGTGCATGAGTCTATGAAGTGGGTCGCGAAGATGACTCTCTCTGGATGTCCCTGCCTCGTAGTAAATGTTGGACAGCGGTGTCCAGACCTCCGTATTGGAAGCCCTCTCGGGCTGCCCCTGAGTGCATGTCTCCAAGAACTGCGTGAAGTGGCGGTGCTGTAGATCCGCCTCCGTGTATATCCCTGTACGCCTCCCGAACTCCCGGAGGCTACACTCCCTGTGCACACCCCCCAGTCTGAAACGTACAAGTCTGGAACGGGCCTCCTGCGATCCGGGTGCATAGCGCACAGTAGAAAGGAACTCCAGCAGAAGATCGGTGTATACCGTATCATCCTGGGTGGCCATGAGCCTGTCCCGACCACGGCATGTGAACCTGGCCTCACCGTCGACCCATGTGCGATGTAAAAATGGCTCTATCTCTCCCCAAAGCCTGGCATCCCGTAGAATGTCTCGATCAATGACCGTCGCCTCGAGAACCCGGCGACCGACGAGGGCATCCCTCCGTGATATATACTCTACTGAGCTATCGAGCTCGGCAGGGAACTGGAGGAACTGGTGGTTCAATCTGAATGCCATCTGCACAAAACAATTTTTTTTTGCAATTTCAGTCCTTTGTCTTCCCTACCGCACCGCGACGCGGCCCAAGAACCAGGCGCGCGAGAGCGCCTGTTTTCAAAATCCGCACCCAATTCGAGTTTTAACCTGTTTAAACTCAATCCAAATACACCACAAGGTAGCCTAGTTGCCGACTAACTCATCTAGGGTGTCTATTTGTCACAACAAACACCCTATGAGTCAGCATTGGCGATTTCTAAATTTTGACATTTTTGGAGAAATCAACCAAATTAACCCCCTAATAACTAGTTTTAACAAGTAAAAGCTAGTTAGAATGACGTACCGTAGTAGTGGGAATGAAATGAGCAAGAAAAAAAACGCGAGAAATTTTTGGTGATCAGAGCTCCGAGTCGTGGTGTGTGTGAATAGTGTCGCGGCTTACCTTAATATCGAAGGAAACCGACCGATCGATTCCTGCGTCGCGCAAATGCACAACCCGCGGCGCGCGTGTCACCAAATCAACCCCTGCGCATCGGGTTGGTTTACGATCCCGCGTCGCGCATATGAACAAACCGCGACGCGGTCATTAAATTTTCAAATTCTGCACACGACCCCACACTTGCCTTAGACCACTAGTACCTGCAATTAATGATGATATTTTTCCTAATTATTTCTAATAATTACAAACCCTATTCTATGACACGATGGGTTGCCTCCCAACAAGTGCTAAGTTTAACGTCTTCAGCCAGACGTGTTGTTCCTGCTACAGCTACGGTGGATCGTATGCCTTCTTCCTTCGTTGCTTTTCAGCCACCATCGTCCCTTCGTTGTCCACATGCTCCTTCCACTTCCCTGGGTCGAATGGCTTGCTAATCCTTCTGCTGCTGCCCGGTTGCTGTCTTATGATTATCTCCCGTGAGTACTTGGAGGTAGCTTTGAACCTCGAAGCCCGATCCTTCCTTCTATATTTCTTCAAAACCATCGGTTTGACATGAAGCGTGCCCAGTGCCGCTTCCAGTAGTGGTGTTGTACCTCGCTTGTTGCTTACATATTGTGTGTCATCTTTAGTTTGCAATTTTGGCTTGCAGTACCAATAAAAATTTTCCAATCGAATGGGATCGGAAGGCAACATATCAGGATGCTTCCATATGTCCTCATCGATGGTATTAATCACATCTAATCTTCCATTCATGAATTGTAACACCCGACTTATTAACAAAACACCCCTTAAAAAAATTTTTATTCAAACCATATATTTTACAATCAAAACATAAGTATAGGGGTATTAGTTAACACATACAGGTACAAGAGTATCAAGGATTACATCATATATAAATATTATACATCCTTTAAGCCGGGTAGTTACTAAATAATCCAAATCCTCAGTCACGGACTTTATCTTTCCCTTTGGCGGGATAACGCTCACCTGCAGGGACATATCAAATAAACGGTGAGCTATAAAGCCCAATGAGTAATCAAGCAAATAAACATGCATATATAAGAGAATAACAACAATTAAACTTTTAAACAGTTTCTGTCCCAAAAGTCATAGTCATCACTGACCGCACCGTATATCATAGCCATAAAGGCCGCACCAAATATCATAGCCATATAGGCCGCACCAAATATCATAGCCATATAGGCCGCACCAAATATCATAGCCATATAGGCCGCACCAAATATCATAGCCATATAGGCCGCACCAAATATCATAGCCATATAGGCCGCACCAAATATCATAGCCATATAGGCCGCACCTGATCATTTTAGTTAATCAAATCATAGCCCTAAGGCCGCCCCGTTTATTATTTATATCATAGCCCGAAGGCCGCACCAGTTTAAGTTCCATAACCCAATATCATGGTCCTAAGACCGCACCAGTTAATTTCAAAGATAATAATCATAGCCAACAAGGCTGCACCATTTGGAATTACAATCCAATGTCATGTCCGCATATTATTCGGGTAATCTTCCCTTGTCCCGTATTCAACCACTTTAAGTAGTGCCATTGTAATAACCATATATCATACTAGATATAGTCAAGATTACTCACCTGAAGGCTTGCTACCACTAGCTTTAGTTGTTTCTTGCCTTGAAATGTATTCCGCAAGATTTTGTCCCATACCTATAATTCCATTCATTTCACAATGATTATAGGTTAATTTACCATTTCAGTTGGTTCTAATGCACAAGAGTCTAATATAAGACCAATTCCAAGCATTAACCATTGGTATAAAAATTTAATACACTTCCCGAAATACGCGTATTCTACTACAGTACTTTCGGGAGGTCGTATTCGTATTCCGATAATTTTCCATGAAGTTTCACAACATATTAGACCTATGTTTAAAATTTCAGGTCAATCGGATAAGCCTAGCATAAGAATCAAACTTGGAAAATACACCAAATTTTAACAGAGGAGAAGTTGGTTTCTGCCGCGGGATCGGGTCGCGATCGACCCTATGGTCGGGTCGCGATCCCTGCGGTTCCAGCCAGGAAGCCCGTTTTTTGTGCTATAAAACCCCATTTTTCCATTTTAAGCACTTATTGCTTGACTTAATCCCTAGGAAATGTTCCAAGACCAAAACCTTTGGCTAATAACACGTTTTAACCCATAAATTGATCAAATTTAATTCCATTTCCAATTTTCCCGTTTTCAAAAATTTTGCTCCAAAACCAAGATTATAAAGGTTTAATTGTTTCTACTGATTTCTTTTAGTCAATAGAACATCTAGAACCCATTATAAACGATTAGAAACAAGTTTATCACAAGAATTCATCATCTAGGGTTCTTGATCAAAATCTCAATCCTTTCAAAATAGCTACCTACTTCCATATTCATTGAATTAAGTCCTTTTAGCATGACTTACTGGAAGTATTAAGCTTCTTATCACATAATTTATGACTGAAATTACAAATTTCAGCTTCCATAAAAATTCATCAAGAACAAATTAGATGAGAACTTGAAATACTTACTTTCCAAGCTTCTAATTCTTCAATCAAAAGCTTATAATTGAAATCCAAGCCTCAACCTTCAAAGAATCGCCAAAATTCTGAAATGATCGCTCAAGAACCCTCTCCCGTGACTTCTAGAAAATCTGCACATGTGGGAGAGCTTGTCCCACTATTTATACTTCCAGAAATTGCAGTTTAGTCCCTGGAGTTGTAATTCTTGAACTTTTGCCACATTTTACACATATTTATGACCAAAAACTAGTTTTTATAACATTTTGAGTCCAAAGCTCAAAATATTATTACAAACCAAATCCTTGTCTACCAAAAGACCAAATTACCCTTCTAAGGTAAAATGACCCATTTACCCTTTTATTATAATTACATAATAAAACATATCTTGGCGTTACATGAATGGATCGTGAGTGGTGATAAAATCATGTTTACTATTTTCAAATATCAATTTGTCAGCATCAACTTCTTGGTCATCGTCCAACTGGTGGATCGGAACCAAGAGTGAGTGACTAGTTTGATCTGATGGTGGTACAAACTCGCCCATCACCAGATACTTGCTTTCAAATTTCTCAAAATTTTCAAAAATCATAGGTTCGGGGCTAGTATTGTCATCTACACCCCCTTCCCCAATAGTATCAACAATTTCGGGAGTTGTTGGGCTGGGGTCTGCACTGTCACTTACAGCCCCCTCCACAACATCTGCCTCAACCAAATTGTCTGGTGATGGTATGGATTCACTCATCACCAGATCAACATTTTCAAAAACATCAAAAACATTAAAAGCTGTTGAGTCGGGGGAAGTATTGTCACCTACAACCTCTTCCTCAACAACCGTTTCGACCATCTCGGTGGTCTCTTGACTTTCCCAAGGTGTATGCCCTTCCATCACATATTCAGGTGATGCAAGTTCACACACATTATCATTGGTACAAATATCACTCGCCTCAGGTTCCAGCGAGGGTGGTGAATATTTCCAACCTTCCTCTAACTGATCTAAAGAAGCTTGCAATCTTACAAGAGCATCAGCCTGGTCCTTCTGCTCTTGGTGAGTGTTATACATGAGTACCCAAAGTCGGGCCCAAGTTGCAGAAATTTCAGGCTGAGATGACTCCTCGGTCCGCCATCCATTGTCATCAGATGATCCATTGTAGCAATCATCCTCGTAATAGGTGTCGGCCGGATTTTCATAATTTTCATAATACTAATTGACAACGCCTAGTGATATCAAGTATTTTAGGCGTTGTTGAGCCCTGTTCTTGGTCAAATTATATCAAATATGCATGGGTATTCTCACTTTTTGTGTCAGGACTTGTCTGGAGAAAAAGAACAGAAACAGGGACTAAAAGTGTACAAAAGGAAAGAGTATGGAAAGAATGAAAAATCAAGAGAAGACGTACGCGCGCCGCGGATTTATCTCCTGCGCGACGCGGTCGTAAGGCGGTGGAACACATTTGAATGACAAAAAAACGGGGAACGGATAAGTACGAGCGCCGCGGATTTCACATTTGCGCGGCGCGGTCACGGGAAATTTGCAACTATAAATAGAGGCATTTCCAGCCGAAAACCCGAGCAAAGACCGGGTGTAAACATCGACCTAGAAGCTCTTTGACTCGAGGATTCCATTTCAGAAGCTATAATTTGGTATTTTCATGTTTTAGATTTTATTTTATTTTAGTTAAACATTTGTAAGCTTTGAGTTGAATCTTTGGGTGTGACAACCATTGAATTCTAGCTTAAGGTTCTGTTTTTAGTAGTTTTGGTTACTGATTTGATGTTTGGATATTGGTTTGAGTGAATGAAATCATTCGGTTACCTTAAATATTGATTTTTCGGTATTTCGGATGCTTGTTGGAGTTTTGATTGTTTGATTGTGATTGGATTTTGTTTGTGGCTTGGTTAGGACGGTTTTCCCTTGCTGAAAACAGTAGCTAACTTAGTTATATTGAGCATTAAATCTTGGCTATTAGCTGTCTCATAGAACTGTTGGTTATTAGCTAGTTTATGCTTTGCTTGGTTTTTGCTAGTTTGAATGCCTTCAATTGCTCCTGATTCAGAGATGTACTTCTGAATTCAGAAAGTAACTAGGTCATTTGGACATAGCTAAGCTTGGCTTGGGTGTTGGAATATTGTTCAAGGTAGAAAGATAGAAACTAGTTCCTCCGACTATAGCCGTGACACTATCAGTTGGTAATCTCTCATCTACGCTAACCACGTAGCTCCTGTGGATCGACCCTGACTCCACTAAACTAGTGAATGTTAGGTTATTTCTTATTTTTGACCGCATGACGACCTCTGCGTGCACGTCAAATTTTGGCGCCGTTGCCGGGGAGCTGTGCGCTTAGGTTAGGTGAGTTGTAGGACTTAGTTTCTGATTTTTGATGTTTGATTTTAGTTTGCTGAATTTTGGTATGTGTACATCCTTATAATGGGTGATTACATGTACTCAGATCAATATTATGAAGATTATGAAAATCCGGCCGACACCTATTACGAGGATGGTTGCTACAATGGATGGCGGACCGAGGAGTCATCTCAGCTTGAGAATTCTGTAACTTGGGCCCAACTTTGGGTATTCATGTATAACAACTACCATGAACAGAAGGACCAGGCTGAAGCTCTTGAAAAAGTGCAAGCTTCTTTAGATAGGTTAGAGGAAAGTTGGAAATGTTCACCACCTTCGCCAGAACCGGAGGTGTGTGATTTTTATACCAATGATAATGTGTGTGAACTTGCATCACCTGAATATGTGATGGAAGGGCATACACCTTGGGAAAGTCAAGAGACCACTGAGATGGTCAAAACGGTTGTTAAGGAAGAGGTTGTAGGTGACAATGCTACTTCTGACTCAGCAACCTTTGAAGTTTTTGATGTTTTTGAAAGTATTGATAATGTTGATCTGGTGTTGGGTGAATCCATACCATCACCAGACAATTTGGTTGATGAGGATATTGTGGAGGGGACTGTAAGTGACAGCACAGATTCCAACCCAACAATTCCCGAAATTTTTGAAGTTGTCGATATTTTTGGGGAAGGGGGTGTAGATGACAATACTACCCCTGACCCTGTAATTTTTGAAAATTTTGAGAAATGTGAAGGAAAGGATCTGATGATGGGTGACTTTGTACCATCATCAAATCAAACAAGTCGTTCACTCTTGGTTTCGATCCACCTGTTAGACGATGATCAAGAAGTTGATGTTGACGAATTGAAATTTGAAAACAATAATAAACATGATTTTATCACCACTCATGATCCATTCATGAATGGAAGATTAGATGTAATTAATACCATCGATGAGGACATATGGAAGCATCCTGATATGTTGCCTTCCGATCCCATTCGATTGGAAAATTTTTATTGGTACTGCAAGCCAAAATTGCAAAATGAAAATAACACGCAATATGAGAGCAACAAACGAGGCACAGCACAACTACTGGGAGCAGCACTGGGCGCGCTTCATGTCAAGCCTTTGACCTTGAAGAGATGCAGAAGAAAGGACCGAGCTTGGAGGTTCAAAGCTACCTCCAAGCATTTACGGGAGTTAACTAGAAAGCAACAACTGGGCAGCAATAAGAGAACCAACAAGCCATTCGACCCAGGAAAGTTTGAGGGGCAGTGGGTCAGCGAAAGAACGGTGGTGACTGAAAAGCAGCAAGGAAAGAAGGCATACGATCCACCGTAGCTGTAGACGGAGTAAAACGTCTGGCTGAAGACGTTAAACTTAGCGCTTGTTGGGAGGCAACCCATCGTGTCATAAGTAGGTTTTATAGTTCTTAGGATTAATTTAGAAAATACATCAATCGTTTGCAGGTATTAGTGGTTTGAAGCAAGTGTGGGGTCGTGTGAAAAGGTTTTGAAATCTTCAAGACCGCGCCGCGGGTTTTGGAATTGCGCGACGCGGGTTCGAAACTCAACCCGATGTGCAGGGGTTGAATTAGCGACACGCGCGCCGCGGAATCGAGAAATGCGCGCCGCGGGAAACGATCAGACGGTTTTTGCCTTTATCCGGTGAGCCGCGGCTCACAACTCAAATCACACGACTCGGAGCTCTGGTGATCAAAAATTTCTTGCATTTTTTCTTGCTTATTGTGTTTCTACTATCGAGGTACGCTCTTTTAACTATCTATTAGCTGTTTAAACTAGTTATTAGGTAGTTAATTTTAGGGTTTTATTCCAAAAAGTTCAAAAACTTAGAATCACTAATGCTAGCCCATAGGGTGTTTGTTTTGCCAAATGGACACCCTAGATGAGCTAATCGGAATCTAGGCTACCTTGTGGTATCATTAAATTGAGATTTAGCAGGTTAAAATGGGGATTTGATCCCGGGTTTTCAAACAGGCGTACGCCGCACCGCGCCCTTGCTCTTGGGTCGCGCCGCGGTGCGGTGGGGAAGGAAAAGGACTGATTTTGCAAAAATTTTTGTTTTGTGGCTATATTTTTTTTTGCAGATGATGTTCAGAATGGAGCACGCTTTCCTCCAGTTCCCCGCGGAGCTGGCTAGTTCTGTCGAGTATACCTCGCGGAGGGATGCTTTGAGGAGTCGCCGGGTGTTAGAGGCGACGGTCATTGATCGAGATATTCTTTGAGACGCAGGGCTCTGGGGTGCGATCGAGCCGTTCTTACATCGCACCTGGACCCACGAGGAGGCGTCATTCACGTGCAGAGGTTGGGACCGGATCATGGCCACTGACGAGGATGTGGTCTACACAAAGCTTCTCCTGGAGTTCCTGTCGACGATCCATTTCGCTCCCAGGGCGGGAGACCCGCGTTCCAGGCTAGTACATTTTCGTTTGGGAGGGGAGCACAGGGAGTGCAACCTCCGGGAGTTTGGGAGGCGCACAGGCATCTACACTGCCGCGGACCTCCAGCACCGATTTTTCACCTGATTCCTCGGGTCTTGCATTCAGGGGGAGCCGGACAGGGCTCCCAACATGGAGGTTTGGGCATCGATGTCCAACGTCAGGTATGAGGCAGGGGCCTCGAGGGAGAGCCACTTACGTGATCCTCTTCATCGCCTCATGCACCGTATCGTCTCCACCTCCATCATGCATCGGGAGGGGGGCGAGAAGGTGTCGGGCGATGACATGACATTTTTGTGGGTTCTCCTCGACCCGTCCCGATTCCTCCATCTTCCCTTTGCCCTCGCGATCGCTTTCTCCACCCACGCGACCGGCGCCTCCACCAGCAGTCCACTCGCCAGGGGGTATTTTATTACTCGCCTGGCCCGTTCCTATGGCATCCTTACTGCCCCCGTGGCAGCTTCTTTGACTGCTCTGCCTCCATCGCGCACTACAGCACGCACGTTGGAGAGGATGCAGCTCATTGAGCTGCAGCGCCCGGGGCAGTACATCCGGGCTCCGATCGAGCCTCTTCAGGCACCCCAGCCTGCATACGCCCAGCCCGGCAGGAGACGCCGGAGACCAGAGCCAGCAGCACCAGAGCCGCCACAGCCGCAGTCACAGCAGGACGATCCATCAGCCCTCAGCCGGCTGGAGGCCAGAGTCATGCGGATCGAGGACCAGCTCTCGAGGACCCAGGACCAGCTCGAGTGGATCGGGGAGGTACTTATACAGATCGCATCAGCCCAGGGCAGACACCCCCGACCATTCCCAGCCAGGTCCCACGATCACGAGGCTGGACCCTCCAGGCCACCGGGTGGTGATTGATGTTTCTTTTTCTTTCTTTTTATTTTTCTTGGGATATATGTATAAACTTATGACACATCTATCTGTATATTATTATTTTTTCATGTGTGTTTTAATTTATTTGTTGAGTGATGCATGATATACCAAATCGAGAGGGAGTTGTCTAAGACAAGTGTGGGGTCACCGTGCCCCCTCCACTTGTCTTGACCACCGGCATGTCCTACTGTAGCGCTACAACTCCAGCATATGAATCGAGGATCTTTTTGTACGTATTATACCTGTGATATTGAGCACCAAGCAGTCTACCGTCTAAAAAGGGGTAACTCTTTCTCCCTTGTTTTGAATTAATTTTTGTACAACAGGGACGTTGTACGGTTTTAAGTGTGGGGTGTGGACGGTCGAAAGAGATATGTTTGAAATTTTTGCAGAACTGGAGATATGTTAGAAATTTTTGCAGAACTGATCAATTTTTCAATTTTTAGCAATATTTTTCAAAATTTTTAATGAATTGCAATTTTTGAAATGAATGGTTCGTGATTGTGATAGCATCAGTATTTTTCAAGAAATACTGTTTAGTTGTGATCATGTTATTAGTTAGTCAAATAAGTTGAGTTTTACGAGTTAGAAGATTGAGCCGTTTTATGATTGGAATTTTAGGAAGGAAAAGTCAGTCAGTGGCCTTTGTTGTTCGAGCCGGTAGGTCTAAAATGGGTGGGCCTTATGCACCTTACCACCTAAGATCGTCTGGTCTGGGATGGTATTTCTGAAAGCTCGCTACACGGAAAACATCGAAAGTCATGGACGATTCCTTAATGGCCTTTAGAATCTGAACGAGTAAGTACACTATATTGTGGACAGAAAGTTTGTAATCAAGGGTTCTTTTAGAAAGCCATGAATTCCAAAGAACAACTCAATTATGTTTTCACGAACTATTCCATTCTAACTCGAAGAGCAATAAGCTTTGAAACTAAACACATTCAAAAACTGTTCGATTCTCTATTATAATTTGTTAAAAACTCTCTTGCTTGGGGACAAGCAAGGCACAAGTGTGGGGTGTTTGACAACGCCTAGTGATATCAAGTATTTTAGGCGTTGTTGAGCCTTGTTCTTGGTCAAATTATATCAAATATGCATGGGTATTCTCACTTTTTGTGTCAGGACTTGTCTGGAGAAAAAGAACAGAAACAGGGACTAAAAGTGTACAAAAGGAAAGAGTATGGAAAGAATGAAAAATCAAGAGAAGACGTACGCGCGCCGCGGATTTATCTCCTGCGCGACGCGGTCGTAAGGCGGTGGAACACATTTGAATGACGAAAAAAACGGGGAACGGATAAGTACGCGCGCTGCGGATTTCACATTTGCGCGGCGCGGTCACGGGAAATTTGCAACTATAAATAGAGGCATTTCCAGCCGAAATTTAACATCGCAGCGGTCGTCATGCGGTCAAAAATAAGAAAACCTAACACACACACTTAGCACAGTGGAAGTCAGGGTCGATCCGCAGGAGTTACGTGGTCAAGTCAGGTGATAGATTACCAACTATAGTGTCACGCTATAGTCAGAGGACTTAGTTCCTACACTTTTGACTACTGATCCCAGAAAACATAAACTAAACAATCTCAAAACAAGCATAGACTAAGCTAAGCTTCAACTCAAACCTAGTTACTTTCTGAAATCAGAAGTACATCTCTAATTCAGAAGCAACAAAGGCAAACAAAGAAATCCAACAATCACAAGGCATGAACTAAACCAATAACTAAAAGTCCAAATGACAGTCACTGGCTAGAGTCCAAACCTAAAAGCTAACCTAGTTGGCTACTGAAATCAGTAAGGGAAAACAGTCCCAACAAGGTCATAAACACATCCAAACATCAAACAAACAAACACAATCCAATATCAATCATCAAACACCGAAAAACCAATATTACTTGTAACCAAATGATTATTATAAAACCAAAACAGGTTCCAATCATCCAATACAGTAACAAGAACTGAAAAACAGTAACTAAAACGCTCAAGGTCAGTGGTTGTCACTCCCACAAACCCTAGCCACTAATGCTAACTATTAAACTAAAAAGAAATTAAACATAAAAAACCTAAAATACCAAAAGGTAATTGCTGGAAACGAGTTCTTGGAGTCAAAGAGCCTCTACGGTCGATTTTTCACCAGGGTTTTGCTCGGGTTTTCGGCTGAAAACACCTCTATTTATAGTTGCAAATTTTACGTAACCGCGCCGCGCATTTATGGTTTCCGCGGCGCGCGTAGGGTTTTATCCCCGTTTCTTCGGACTTTGAATTTTGTTCCACCGCCTTGTATATACGTCGCGCCTTCTTGATTCCCGCGGCGCGCGTACGTATTTTCCTGATTTTTCTTTCTTCTCCAAACTTCCTCCAATTTGTACGCTTTTGGTCCCTGTTTTCATTATTTTCTTCCAAACAAGTACTGGCACGAAAAGTGAGAATACCACGATATATATGATATAATTTCACTAAGAATATGGCTCAAGAACGACTAAAATATGTAATATCACTAGGCGTTGAACGTTGTACCTATTAAGGAGTTACCATTCAAAAACGAATGAGGCAAGAAGACGTGTTTTCCCGATTCTTATTCATTATAGCCATTGAAGTCTTGCTTGTGGCCACATAGAAGGCTCGTTATATTGGTATTTTGAACGAGATCAAACGTCCCAATAATAGTATGATTATGTCACTTATTTTATGATGACAATGTAATTTTCATGGGGGAATGGCTTTCTAGCTTTCACAACCTTGCAAGATTACTTAGATACTTCCATTTATCTTCAAGACTCAAAGTCAATTCTACAAAAGACAATGTGTTTGGAATAAAGGTAGATTCGTATCAAGTCACTTCAGTGGCTAACATCATTCATTTGCACACAAAGGGTTTCGATAGGGGTTAACATGAATCTTATAAAAAGTCAGAACCAATAGTTGATAAAGTTCCAAACTAGATTATCACTTCGTAAGGAAAAAACCTTATCCTTTAGTGGAAGGACTACAATCATAAAATCGGTTTAAAGAAACCTTTAAACATATTACTTTTTCTTTGTCCAAGTATCATATTGATTGCTACAATTCTCAAATTAAATCTAGTTGTTAGTATATCTATGGTTAAATCTAGTTGTTGGTATTACTATGCTTTTTAATCTGCAGTAAAAATTAATTTATTAAAATTGTTCCAATCCTATATAAATATAACATAACCCATGTAATATTGACAACTGCCGGTGTTCTAATAAAAAAGTTAACGTCACATCACATGTAATATTGATATAAGAATAACAATACCAACAAAACCAAATCTGCAACATTTTGTTCTGTAGAACGACATAAAATTCTAGCGATTAAAACACGTGTCATATTTTGTAGCTGCTGGCGTTTTTCTTTATATTATAAATACATAGTTTTATCCATGTGCAACCCGCGTGCATGTCCCTAGTATCTTATAGAAGAAGCGAAAATTTTGTAGTTAATATGATAGATAATTTTTAATAGGATATATTTATAGAAACAACGTAATTTTAATCAGCGCAACACGCTAACAGTGGTAAAAAATAAATATGTTTGCTATTATGTATTTGTCATTAAAAGTTAGAATTTTGTAATTAACTTCTAATTATGTGTATTGAGACAGAAGGAGCAGGGAAGGCGGGTGCTCTTTGCACCCATCTTTTATAATTAGACAATTGATATAGTTAACTTGCTATGTTCACTTCTCACCACACTATATACCACTAAAGCACATAGCCTCTCCCAATTATAATAGGACCCACAAGTAGGTTTTTATGAAAAAAATAATATTATTACATATCTTTACCCATTCTTTTTTGAATTGAATGGAAAAAACATTGGTTACATCAATTTATATTTCTCTAATTTTATAATGAGTCAATTTCCATTGTCCATCAATTATTTTATACATTGTTTTCTTGGAAATCTTAACGTTTCAAAACTAAGGCCATCCGGTGTGCCCACCACGTGCTCTTACTTTTTTCTCTTCCACATCAGCACCCCTCACTCCTCCCCTCACCTTTGGAAATGGTTACCTCTCACTTCCCCTCACATTTGGTACAAGTAAGTATGCATAATGTACAAGCAGCTTACCTCACATTGGAGACGTCGTGCAACGTTCAAACACCGCGCGAGGCCAAAAGTGACAGCACCTCTCACTAGGGGGTGGTGTTCACCCAAGAGCTCGCACGCCACATAGGCGTCGCACAAGCCCGAGATCGGGCACACCGGATGGCCTAATAAATAAACATATCTAGTTCGTCAATAAACATAACATGATTAACATAATTTTGTTAATCACTCTAATTTCATTTCTTCTTAAACTTATTCGCACGTTTAATTGTCCTTTTGTGGTTCCAAATCCTTACAGTTGTTTGATCACTTATTCCAATGGTTAATAATCCACATATGCTTAAAGAGTTTTGTCCAATTAATCTAATAGATTGCATTTACAAATTCCCATGAAAGTAATGTTCAAGTCACTTCAGTGGCTAACAACATTCATTTTTGCACTAGGGGCTTTCGATAGGGGTTAACGTGAATCTTATAAAAAATTAGAACCAATAATTGATAAATTTCCAAACTAGATTGTCACTTTGTAAGGTAAAAACCTTATCCTTTAGTGGAAGGATCACAATCATAAAATCATTTTAAAGAAACCTTTTAACATACACGTTTTCTTTGTCCAAGTATCATATTGATTGCTACGGTTCTCAAATCAAATCTAGTTGTTGGTATAACTATGGTTAAATCTAGTTGTTGGTATTGCTATGTTTTTTACTCTGAAGTAAAAATTAATTTATTACAATTGTTCTAATCCTATATAAAAATAACATAACCCATGTAATATTGACAACTCCTAATGTTCTTATAAAAAGTTAACATCACATGTATTCTTGATATAAAAATAACAATACCAACAAAACCAAATCTTTAACATTTTGTTCTGTAGAACGACATAAAATTCCGGCCCTTAAAACATGTGTCATGTTCTGGAGCCGCTGACGTATCTCTCTATATTATAAATACATATTTTCCTTCATGTACAACGCGTGTACATTCGCCTAGTAACTTATAAAAGAAGCAAAAATTTTGTAGTTAATGTAAATGATAATTTTCAATAACATATGTTTATATAAACGACATAATTTTAATTTGTGCAACGCGCGAACAATGGTAGAAAGTAAAATGTTTGTTATTAAGTATTTATCATCAAAACTTAGAATTTTGTAATTAACTTCTAATTATTTGTATTAAGGCAGAAGGAGCACGGAAGACACGTGCTCTGTGCCCCCATATTTTATAATTAGACCATTGATATGGTTAACTTGCTATGTTCACTTCTCACCTCACTATATACCACTAAAGCACATTGCATCTCCCAATTCTTGTAGGATCCACAAGTAGGTTTTTATGAAAAAAAATATTATTACCATATGCTTATAATTAGACCATTGATATGGTTAACTTCTCATATGCCCCCATATTTTATAATTAGACCATTGATATGGTTAACTTGCTATGTTCACTTCTCACCTCACTATATACCACTAAAGCACATTGCATCTCCCAATTCTTGTAGGATCCACAAGTAGGTTTTTATGAAAAAAAATATTATTACCATATGCTTATCCATGTTTCTTTGAATTGAATGAAAAAAACATTCGTTACATCAATTTACATTTCTCTACTTTTATAATTAGTCAATTACCATTATCCATAAATTACTTTATTCATTGTTCTCTTGTAAATCTTAACGTTCCAAAATTAATAAAAAAAACATATGTAGTTTGTCAATAAACATAGCTGTAACATCCCAAAATTTTAGGGTAAAATTAAAAAAAAAATTAAACGAACACTTCAATATAAGAAAAGCCACTTAATTAATTTTGATAAAATTCCATAACTTATGAGTTTAATGAAAACATCCCAGGATTAACAAAAGTTAATGAAATCACAACATAGCAGAACATCCATTCAAAAACAGTCCTCCAATGAAGCAGCACAGTGTATACACGTCACGCCTTGCCATCCATGGTACCTGATGTACCTGAAACAGTAGTTTATATAGGGAAAGGGTAAGCACGGAGCTTAGTGAGTTCCTCAAAATACCATACGATCCATCACACAACATAGAACACATCATAACCATTCATATGTCTGTGAGACTCGCGGGCTATCCCTGTTCCGCCTGAAGACTCACGAGCAGTTCTTGTTCCGTCTTATCGCTCGCAGGCTTTTCTCGTTCCGTCTAATGACTCGCAGGCTATTCCCGTTCCGCCTATTGGCTCGCAGGCTGTTTCCGTTCCGTCTACAAACAATCATTATCATAGAAATAATTCATACAATTATTATAACAGGTAAGACCACCTTAGCCTAACCTATCTTCCTTCCTACGCATGCAATATCACCTATAGTATAGTGAGAAGACTCACCTGATTGTAGTTGACTATATCGTTTCTTTCTCGCCTTTGTATTTCCTTTCAACTTTAACTGTTAACATAATAAGAAATCTATCATTTCTTAATCCTTAACTATATTATAGTCGCATCATAAAACCCTTCAATAATTCCAACATGATACTCCATGATTTATCAAGTAAAGAACGGCCAGGTAGAAGATTAGATGGGGTGGCAGGATCCTTTCAGCATTTTAGCCTTTCGGAAAATCCAACAACCAGATCCCAAGTAATCGGCCTAGTCACCGTCCTCGTAAGTAAATCAATCGGTATTATTTTCAGAATTACGAATTGTTATAATAAGGATGTTTTTAAGGTTTTTGTTTACTGTTGTTGGAAATGAATATGTTATACTTATTACATATTCTACTTCTTAACACAAAAATTATTTTACAATGCCTAATTAAGCTATAGAAAGGTTTGTAGTTACCTTATGACCAGTCGTCGAGATCTATAACTTCTTCGTTAGGCTTTTGACCTTCCTTCCGCTCACTTCTTACACTCTAGTGCTTAGAAACCTCTATATATTGGATTGAGATTTGTTGGTGTGGTTTATGAGATGTTTTGGGGGGTATTTATACTTGAGTTCTTGAATAAAAAATGGCATGACACTTTTGACAAAATATTTTAATAATATAACTTTGTTGAAATTAATACCTTCTAGAATCAGTCTGTTCAAGACTGGTTTAGCCGACTTTAAACCCATGAAATTCACGTTTTTATTTGATATTCAAGAAATTTATCTCAATACCTTTCGAGGGATGTATTTTACGTATTTATACGATTTTTCTATGATTTATTATGAATTTTTGAAAACAGACTATCTAATCTGTCAATTCCGAACTAATCAGTAAAGATTGCATTTTTTACGATAGATAATGTCATTTTCAAGCTTACTATTATTTTTGGTAATTGTACTAGACTCAATTTTTAAACTTTGTGCACTGGTTTGAGGTCCAAACGATTTTCCTAGAATTAATTATGATTTTTCTAAAAACGACACAAAATGCTGATTTTCATATGAAATTGTAACTAAACTTTTTCTTAGCTTTATAACTACCAAAAATCATATAATTCCTAACACTCTTATTTTAAGTATATGTTATAATCAGGATACGGGTCTTACAAGTCTCCCCCACTTATTTGGATTTCGTCCCGAAATCCGCATTCTCGGACGCCTCTATGTATTTCCCATCGAGTCCTTATGTCCTTCAAAAATCCTCCTCGTCTTATTGCCGAACCTTTACAAGATTTAATTATCTTTCCCTTTCAACATTCACATACCTCTGTAATAATGCTTAAGGTCCTATTATTCTCATTCACTCCATACTTCTTTTCTTCTAATTACTTTAGATGTACAAAAAAAAAAAAAACTCTAACTGTTTCTCACAGTCTCACACATCGACTTGACCGGCTACTATCTACAGTACATATTTAGTACTTTCTAATCTACCTATAAACATAGTTAACCTAGTTAACTTGCAACACCTAATTTTTAACACTATTTCGTATTTATATGAATTCGTCATACTTCAACACACATTTGCCTCAATTCAACATTTCTTTTAAATACTTTTTGGCTAAATAAGTCTATTTTTGTAGAATCTCCAAAATTTTGTGTTCCACCGAAATATAGAATTTACATCATCTTTTGTAAGTTTTTTTTTTTTTTTTGGAGTACTGAATACTCTTTAAACTATTTCCATTATATGGAGACATAAAATTTTGTTTTATTTCAAAAGTCTCTTTATTATCTCGTTCTCACCAGAGTCAAGCAGAGAATTTTGAAAAAATGTCACTTGGGGTAGTGAAAAGTCGCATCTACTGTAGTTAGTTTGAATTTCGGTAATTAAAACGTGAGGTGTCCTTTCAGTTCAGTGTATCCTTTCGGTTCCAGCTGCAAGATACTATATATACAGGTATGTAGTATCATTCATTTTCAGTCTCATCCTCTCTTATCACTAGTTTGTTCGTAAACGAACTCATATTTAAAGCCGAGTCATGGAAAACATATCTTCAATGGGCCATCTGTCGAACCCTGGACCTGGTTTTCCGCAAGGAGAGGGTACTTCAAACCAAGAATTCTTAATAGAGTTCGGTGACTCTAACATTCTAGACATCTATCATCCATACTTCGATTACCTTTCTAATGTTTTGTTTGATTTTGAATTATGGTACAGTCTTCCAGATATACTACCAATAGAGCATCTCCACGATGAGCCGGAAATTTTTCCCGAGTTGAACATTAACTCAGATGATCCGGTTCATGCATCTGACTTTGCACTTGATCAGACTCCATGCCTTCTACCAAGTTAAATTCTTTTGAATGATCCATTTATAAGTATTCTATTTTGTTTTATCATTTGACATGTGTTATTTGTAGACCCATTTGTGGATGGTCTAACTGAGTACAATCCATTCATGGACGTGCACCCAACAAGCAGTGAGTTTGTCCCCATGAATCAAGAATTCATGGCTGGTATTCAGGATGAGAATCAATTACAGAGGACTCATAACATAAATATTGAATTGAATCCCGAGTTTGGGGTTGGTTTTCAATATCAATATCATCTTCGATTGATTCAAAGGAATCTAGAAGGATTTCAGAATCCTGAGATTTTAGTTGAAAACCAACAATTATTACCGATAGAGGCCACTAATTTTGATGAATCAATGTCCATCTTTGGGTCAAAAAATCAGGATCATGTTCAAATGATCCAGAATGATAACAATACAATTGGATTTGAACCTTCTAGTTCAGAAAACATAGCAGGTGGCAGTGGAAGAGGTTTCAGACATTTATTAAGTAGGGAAATAATAGCTGAACACTTTAACGAACCAATTGAGAAACCTGCGAAGGAACTCAACATTGGAACGACACAATTAAAAAAACGCTGTAGAGAATTAGGTATCAATCATTGGCCCCAACGACAACTTACGAGTTTGCAAACCCTTATTGATCGTGCTGAGGTAAAGAACTACATTTTTTTTAATTCCTTTATATCATAAGGTTAAAATTACTAAAGTTATTTGTGCCACAGGAATTTGGTAATGAATTTATTGAGGCAACAGAATTATCGGGAGATTTAATACCCAACCTAAAAAAAGAAAAAGAAGCGATAATTGAAGGGTCACAATCGGGTTTAACAGACATCACAAAGAAGCTAATACAAGCTGCTCATAAGGTTGTATTTAGGAAAAGAAAAATTCAGGAAAAGGGGGAAACTGAAAGGTTTTCTGCAAATCTATGAACTAAAACCCTAAGTTCACATGCAACCTAGATTGGATCTATGTTTTCTTACTTTGAACATGTAATTAATTCCTAAAGGCAAAACAAAAATTAACTAAAAGAATAAAATAGAAAAACTAACCTTTAGTTGTTTCTTGCAGGCTAAGCAGCACAAGTGTCCTGCCTCAAATGAGATCACACCCAGGGAGCCAGGGAGTGGACGAAATCCAGAGAGAGGGAGGAGTCAAGAATGGCGCAGAATAGGGTTCCCCAGGACCCCTATTTATAGTTTTCCAAATGGTTGCAGATAAGCCTTTAGAGATAAACCTTTTTGAATTCAAATAAGATAAACCTTTTATCTTACAATTCAAACTCTTATTTATCCTATTATTATTTTAGATTTTGAGGATAAATCCCTCCTCAAAATCGTCAACCACTTATTGCCAAAATTGTCACTTACTCAACTATTGAATAATTACAATTCAGCCCCTGCACCTTTAATTAATCAAATTAATCACCAAATTAAATCCAATTAATTCCAGATTAATTTCTAATTAATTACTATAGTTTCTAATTAATATATTATCACTTTAATATATTAATAAACTATTTATTTAATTCCTGTTGATTTATTAATCACATAATAAATCAACCTTTCTCTCTACCGAACTTTCTACCAAACCTCTAGCTATGAGGGCAACCCAAATGGACTTTGCTACTATTAATTAGGTAAATACAAATTATTAGTCATGGCTTAGACACCTAATCCAACAGTCTCCCACTTGGATAAGTCTATGACTATAATTACCAATTTAACCTCTAATTAATCAGCAAACTGTAGCTTCCTAGAAACTGCTGCCGAACTCTGACCTAGTCAGTTCTGTCCATAGATAAGTGATCAAATGATCCTCCGTCCAACAAGATATTTTCAGACATGAGACATGGATTGAGATCAATCTCTGTCTGATACACTGTTTCCCGATTTCCGATTTTGCTTATGACTTTTAGACTTCTAATTGAACGAATCAATTTAGTCCTGGCTGGCCAGCACTTCAGTCAACTTCAAAATCATCGAGTGGCCAACAGATATCTGTTTCCCGTCAGGGTCATAGGACGAATAAGCTTCAACTCATATGTTATATCTTTTACCCGACAAATCACTCACAACAGCACGTTTTATAACACCGAGTTACTGATGCGTTTTCGTACTATCAATGAGCAACCGCCTTGCAAATTATAACTCATATCTCTCCACTTAAGACCATAAGATATTATCGTCTCAACATTGCTCGTGATGTAATCCATGAAGCAATCTATTGAGCATGAGTTTATCCAATACTCAAATCTCCATTTCCAAGTACTCATGAACGTTGCAGCAATCTTATTGCAATGTCTAACTCCTTAGACAATCTACAAACCAATTCATGACAGTCTTCCTTCATACTTACTCCCTAAGAGTATGAGCGACTGTGGATATTTGAGTAATCCAATTACTCAGGAAGTAAACATGCAAAAGCGAAACATGAAATCTGACTGGCAGCTACTCCTGCTTATTACCAAGTCTCTACGAGGTAATCACCAAGTCAGATTTACCATAACTATTATCGGTTTCTTATTTTCTTTTAAACTTTTAATTCAAACCCTTTTATATTTTGTCTATTATGACCTTTTCACTCTTTCTATGTATCCAAGTGTCTAACACTTATACACTTTAATTGCAGATAATCCAATCGG
This sequence comes from Cichorium intybus, assembly GCA_023525715.1. Taxonomy (NCBI): domain Eukaryota; kingdom Viridiplantae; phylum Streptophyta; class Magnoliopsida; order Asterales; family Asteraceae; genus Cichorium; species Cichorium intybus. The sequence continues at coordinate 44,363,672 of CM042012.1, read as the reverse complement.
ATACTCTTCCGATGATATCTCAATTTGTCATTTCGTCTTTCTCTCTCACAACTCCATTATGGTGATGTGTACTGTGACTACCCATAGTTCTTGGGATCTATAGTCTACATGACTACACCCTAATACTATTTCGAGGTATCATGATGTGCCGGTGAACCACACGCGCTCCATCAGAAAACAACGAAACTCTTCAACCATGAAGTCCTATAACACCACGTCCTGGTGTAACCAATTACTGATTCGAAACTCCTTTCAAATCGTTCACCCTAATCATTTCCCAATGTTTTTCACGTCTGTTCAAAAATTCATTCAGTATTCTCAGCCAGGCAATATCCTGAATCTAACTTACAATGCTCTAAGCATTAAGTCATCAGGATATGTTCATAACACTTCTGATTTGTCCAAGAGGCTCGAGGAACCTGATGTAATCTCATTCCAAGCCCTTTCGGAATCCTAAGATTACCAATAATCCTTGTGTTATGATTTCCGGAAACCATTTCCTTTCGGGGACTCTTTCTTATGCATCTTGAATCCCATCAAGATCATATTCTTAACGGCTAAGTCAATACTGGCAGTCTCATCTATCTGATATATGTATATGAACTACGTAAATATGTTGCACCTTCTTTGTTTCTTTCATGCCAATTCATTACACTTTGCAATGACAGGAAACTCATTTCCTTGGATTATGCATCTTCAATCTCATCAAGATCACATTGGCAGAATTCTGATCTATCTAATAGATGCTCACAACCACCTGAGTATGTTGTATCTCTTAAAGTCTTTCATAGCTAACCGTTTCTTAACACCAAGTCATTACACTTTGTAATGAAAAGAGACGTTTCCTAGAATCAGTATGTAACCCACATACAGAGATAGCAGATAACAACGATACTCCCACTGGCTTTGACTTCTTTCGGACTATTCACAAAATCCAGAACATTTGGCACATTTTGTGAAACCAAAATCCAAACCTTTCCGACATATTAAAGGAAATCTTTCAGGCTATTCACAAAATCCAAACCTTTTGGCCTATTTTGAGAATCCGAATATCCTTTCTTGCGAGATGCCCATGGGACGAATCCCGGGGCCATGTACCTTTTGTGATTGCATGCTCTATGTGAGTCCCTATTAGTGTGCCGGTAAACCACACACGCTCCACTAACGACTCACACTATGCCATGCAGAATCCTTTTGAATCTCATCTTCTATTGAGAGTGCTCTTCTCGGAATCAATTGCTTGACTCCAAGTGATCACTCAATCAATCAGATGTTCCGTAAGTACATTTCTATGTTTCCTTCTTTTGATGATTCAATTACTCCCACTGGTTCCTAGACCAGTAGTAAAAATCAAACAAACTGACACATAGACTGTGTCTCGCGCTGAGGTTCTCTTATTTGGCAGCAACCGAGCTCACCAATGCTTCCAGTAGTCGTATTTCTTATCCGTATCATCTTTAGTGTTTTACCACTACTCGGTATGTCACCCATATCATAACTCCTTATGACGGTGACTACTGGTCAAGCGAAGAGAGGGTATGCCAGGTTTAACAGGAATCCAATTCCTGGTCAATGCCCAGTGGTGACTAAAAGGTTCTTTCACTTGGCTAATCCCTGAACTCCTTCAGGATTATTCTTACTCCCACTGTTTCCTTAGAACATGAGCTCTTTCTAAAAGGGCTCTTCTTTCAAAGGATAACCGGGATGGCCAATGAAACGACATCGCTGATAAGTTTCAGGCTCGTCAAGAGATTCAGACGAATGCTACATGACCCTGGACTTTCTATGTACTAGTGGGATGATCCCAGCTTTACATTTCAGATAGTGTCGACATAACCTACTTAGTCTAAGATATGGTCGGAATACGATTTCTGCGGTCTGACTGGTTGAATATTTAATTCATGGAAATACTAATCGGAAATGTATCTTATACATCGAGGATCAAAACTATTTCGATCAATGCTCCATCATCTTCCCTAAGACACATTATAACCATTAGTGTTCTTGGAAGAGGATAAATTGTGAAACATTTTCTCAGTCTATGTAGTCATTCAGGTTCTGTTGATCTCATACTTCCTTTGAAATCCTTGAACACTTCAAGGTTCCAATCAATCGCTTATTCCGATAAGCAAAACCATATTTGTCAAACTGTTTGGCAAATATTTTGAAGCATAACTAATCGTGTTCTGTTCGAAGATTCGAGCAATACACAGTAACTTATGTGTCTGTTGCTCAAAATCTTAATACCTTTACAGTTCCATGTAAATTTATGACCTTGTTAATATTGTTCAAGACATGCAATCATCACCTGACTCCAAGTCAACTGATTCCAAAATCCTATCCATTGGATCTTTGGGCGATTCCTTTCTTGCCACTATTAATTTTATTAAGCACTCAATTCATCATGTGACTCTAAGTCAAATGATTCCAAAGTCCTGTCCAACTGGACCTTTGGTTGAAGTGATTCTCATAAAATTCACTTTAACAATCATAAAGAACACAATTTATAAGTCCAATCCCATTGGATGTATCAACATTCAAGTTATTACCATTTATGCCATTAACACATTCACACAACATTTCGAGGATACTTAAAACAATCATGTTAAATTTTTTTTTTAAACCAGAATTATCCTCAGAACAATGTACTATGCGAATCCATGTCATGTGTGTCAATAAACTAATAACAAGAATAAATATCTAGCCTAACTCCAAAAACTGCATGAGCTCCAGATCCAATCTGAATATGCTCTTGTGCGACAACATCCCGCATCCTACAGAGTCCGTGCATACAGAGCAAATGTGAGAAAACACATCCTGTATCAAGAAAAAAAGGATCATGTATTATGAGTTTTAAGATATTACTGAGTTTGCCAAACGGTTTGGCTTTGGAGCATTTTTCCAATCTTTCTGTGACTGTGTCCCACCTTATGGATTCCCAGTTTGAAACATCGAACAATCGGTCCAGACGATCTGGATCATTTCTTGATGCACCTTAAACTGGACTCAATCCTGATGCAGCTGAATCGTTAGAACTATGCTTCACCATGAATGACTCATACAGAGTCTACATCGAATGCATTTCTACGATTGTCTTATCCGGTTATCCTTCCTGTTCATCTGGATGAACGGATCAGCGAGTCGAGCTAATGCTTAACTCCCGATCACAAGGGGAAACCAGTTTTATACTGTTCGCCTATGTATCCCTCAACCTTGGGAACATGCAAACTGGTGCTACTTCATTATAGCTTGCAACTTCAAGCTCTTTGAAGATCCTAGTTCGTTCCCTTTATTCAACTAGTTCACGGAACCTTTCCTGAACTAGCTGTGCTAACTTATCAGACCCCAGGAATTCTAAATCCCTGCGGAACTCGGGGTTAATGATCAATAGCATAAGGCAACGAACTTCCTTGGACTCAATAGTCAAGGAGTCATGCTCATCACAAGCTGCAGTGTGATGCCATGTTTGGGAGCGGACACTCAGTCGGATATGGTTTGCCAGCAAAACTAAGAACTATTCTCTAATTGCAAAACCATATCACATAGTTCAGGCCAGTCAGCCTTACCATACTAAACAGGTGCTTTCTGAAGTTATCAGAAATGGGTGAAGGAGGAGAAGGAGGAGAATGACATTTTCTTCAGACATATATAAAATTTGAATTTATTCGTTTAATTAATCCTTTTAAATAATTACCCAATATATTATTTAACAAGGCTAGGATCCAAAATACCCCAACTATGCTGTGAAGAGGGATGCCGTAGTCACAACACAGTGGTCATTAAGGTAGATAACTTTTATCAATTTCAGTCTTATGAAATTCCTAGATCTGTGAGATTCATTGAACTGTTCAATGGCATGTTTAATCTCGGATATGCCCCTCCGTTTGTGATTGGGATGCCGAGGATCACAAACCGGGTGTGAATAACCATGCAAATTAGCTTGGTACTCTCGGGGTCCATTATCATCTCAAATTGATGTGCCGGTTAACCACACACGCTCCATCAACAATGATAACACCCGAGAAACCCATTGCCACTCTTTATGAACCCCCATTGGTGTGTCGGTAACCCACACACGCTCCACCAACGTTTCATAAAGTGCAATGTGCAATTTCATGGGTTAGCATCAAATTCACATTTTTCCTAAAGTAACTAGATTGGGATTTTTGTAAATGGTTCTAGTACTTTGATCATTATACTTTTAATGATTAAGCGGTCCTATCAAAACTGTTCGGCTAACGACCCTCCACTGATCAGGCGAGCGGTGGGCGAGAGTGTTCACCCATTCGACTGCCATTTTATAGGCAGCCTCCTTATACCCACTTTATAGATCAGCTTCGTGAATGAGGCCTACTATTGAATTGACTGACCAATTTCATCTTATACATATAGTATTAACAATTAATAACATATATAAGATGTATTTTAAAACTCTTTAAAATATTCCAGGTTTATCTTTTAATTTTACCAATTTAACTATTAAATTTAAAATTAAATTAAACCTATAAGAAAACAATTTAATCATCTTTTAATTAACAATTAATTAAATTAATTAAATCTTGGTATTTTAAACTTTTCAAAATACTTCAGGTTTATCTTTTAGTTTTTATCCAAATTTAACTATTAAATTTAAAATTAAATTAAACCTTAAAAGCGATTTTAATTATCCTTTAATTAACAATTAATTGAAATAATTAAATCTTAATATTTTAAACATTTAAAATATTTTTCGGATTTAATCCTTAATTTTCGCAAATTTAAAAAATTAATTAAATCCTTTGAATTATCTTTTAATTAACAATTAATTAAATTAATTCAAATGTAGATAGGTATTACCAAATTAATCAAATTACTTTTAAACCTATCTTAAACCCTTAATTTCGAATTCAAACAATTTTGGTTTAAGGTTATCCATTTAATTAAACAATTAAAGTTACCAAAAATAGAAAGCCTTCTAAACCCTATGTAAATTGCGAAATTACCAAGGGGAGGGGCTAGGGTTTCAAAAAACCCTAACCCTTAAATCGATTTGCCCCATTAAGGTTTTAGAAACAATAAAACCCTAAATTTAGGAAAACTATTACATCAATTCAACAAGAAAACAACCAAAAGCTCTGATACCACTGAAAGGTTTTCTGCAAATCTATGAACTAAAACCCTAAGTTCATATGCAACCTAGATTGGATCTATGTTTTCTTACTTTGAACATGTAATTAATTCCTAAAGGCAAAACAAAAATTAACTAAAAGAATAAAATAGAAAAACTAGCCTTTAGTTGTTTCTTGCAGGCTAAGCAGCACAAGTGTCCTGCCTCAAATGAGATCACACCCAGGGAGCCAGGGAGTGGACGAAATCCAGAGAGAGGGAGGAGTCAAGAATGGCGCAGAATAGGGTTCCCCAGGACCCCTATTTATAGTTTTCCAAATGGTTGCAGATAAGCCTTTAGAGATAAACCTTTTTGAATTCAAATAAGATAAACCTTTTATCTTACAATTCAAACTCTTATTTATCCTATTATTATTTTCGATTTTGAGGATAAATCCCTCCTCAAAATCGCCAACCACTTATTGCCAAAATTGTCACTTACTCAACTATTGAATAATTACAATTCAGCCCCTGCACCTTTAATTAATCAAATTAATCACCAAATTAAATCCAATTAATTCCAGATTAATTTCTAATTAATTACTATAGTTTCTAATTAATATATTATCACTTTAATATATTAATAAACTATTTATTTAATTCCTGTTGATTTATTAATCACATAATAAATCAACCTTTCTCTCTACCGAACTTTCTACCAAACCTCTAGCTATGAGGGCAACCCAAATGGACTTTGCTACTATTAATTAGGTAAATACAAATTATTAGTCATGGCTTAGACACCTAATCCAACAGAAACTTTATCAAGAACTCATACATAGCATCAATCTCTACTATCTAATTCTGGTATGAGTAGTATTAACCCTGGTTTACTCGAGCCTACAAGTGAGGAGAATTTTAGAGGCTTTGTAGGTGACCTAGCCTGGTTTCCTCCTTCTTATAACTACCCCCAACTGGTTCCGAATTGGAACCCTTCCTCATCATTACCCTACTTACACACGCCCCAAATGGGTCAATATTTAGCCCCTAATCACGGGGTTACGAGTTCCAACCCTATCGAGACCCCATACCTTGGAGTTCCTCCTCCAATAACTGAAAGCATACCCATTCCAAATCCTCAAGAAGGTACAAGTCAACCTAATGATGACAAAGATTGGAGTGTAGAAAATCTTTTCTCACTTCTTTCTGATTCTCCGGTTTAGGTTAGTAGTTCTGTAAACTTTTCTTAATGTATTAATATAAAGTTGTAGTAATGAATTAAATATATCGACGTGTTACTATAGTTTTAATAATTTCATTGATTCAATATAATATTCATGTTGTTCCCTTAATTTTGTATTCCTCCCCCACTTGGACTAAAGTCCAAGTCTATTTATTCGATTTATAATTTTTTTTACGAGCCCTTACTCTCGAACGAAAACCAAGCCCACTCTGCTCAGCCAACAACTTGCATCAGGGGCAAACACCATCTCAATAAACATGTTTCGATAATGTAAAGACGTTTACATCAACCACCATATGTTACACATCCGCTTGCGACCCTAGTCAACACCTCTATCGTCAGTTACCTCAATCACGAGCGAGTGATCCAGACTCTCAACCCACACGACCTGATCAATCACTCAAGCAAGATCAATACAAGGGTAGGTAGCCCCACTATTACACAGCACTAGGCATGTACAGAGTCGACTCAAAAATACCCGCTATTATCTCAGGCGCCGCTTGCACCTCTTTGACCGTGAGTTGGAAAACTCACCCTTGCATCCTCTAGTCCCTGTCTGACTTGTGCGCCCATTAGTTGCATGAAAAATAGCTACCACAATAGCATTTTGACATTCTCCCTTTCAACAGTCTTTAAGCTCAGTATTCAACTTAAGCATGATCGGTCCAACCAAACTACTATGATCGCATCTTAATTGTTCCTACTGATCCTCACAATCAACATTCAAAAATCGAATGGATAAAAGTTTACCACATTACACTAGCATTTAAGTTAATTATGCTAGACACTCACATACTCAGCTCCTTAGATCCTTCGTGACGAACTCCCGACTCGAACGTGGATCCTGTGCTTTCGATAGTAGGAGCTCTACTTCTACCTTCCACACCTATCCATGTCCGTTCCAAGACCCGTCTCGAAATATCCAATTCGCTTCTCACCGATAATTTTAACACACATGCCCTTACAAGGCATATGTCAACCCTTCTAGGAATACTTGGAATCCCACCCCCACCCTGCTATTCTAACTAAGACGGAACTTCCTCCAGTGATGACAAGTTGTTTCACGAACGTAGTTGTATACAATATCGAACTAAACAGTCTTTCAAATAAGAGAATCTTCCCTAAGGCAACAACCAAACAAGGAACATGCAATAAGGTCAACTCACACATTCTATGACTATTCAGTCCATATTGTATACAACTTAGTGGAAATCTCTAAGCAACCTATCGGCACTAGCATACAGTTCTATTAGCAAATAGCAGATAATAATACAACAATGTGTGATCTCTACCACGCATTTCAGCAAACATATACCATATGTTTTTTTAACATCTACAATATTAAATACTTAACCCCTTTTCTCATACTGGCGTCGGCTGGCGGTACACACTGTGTCTTCACTTCACCCTTCGTAAAACATCCTTCTTTCGTAAAAATGTTTTAAGAAAACTCTTAAGCGTCAACTTGAGTCCAGAACTCACTAAGTGAGCCTGATTCTCTCAAGCTGTGCTCTGATACCAACTTGTAACATCCCAAAATTTTAGGGTAAAATTAAAAAAAATTTAAACGAACACTTCAATATAAGAAAAGCCACTTAATTAATTTTGATAAAATTCCATAAGTTATGAGTTTAATGAAAACATCCCAGGATTAACAAAAGTTAATGAAATCACAACATAGCAGAACATCCATTCAAAAACAGTCCTCCAATGAAGCAGCACAGTGTATACACGTCACGCCTTGCCATCCATGGTACCTGATGTACCTGAAACAGTAGTTTATATAGGGAAAGGGTAAGCACGGAGCTTAGTGAGTTCCTCAAAATACCATACGATCCATCACACAACATAGAACACATCATAACCATTCATATGTCTGTGAGACTCGCGGGCTATCCCTGTTCCGCCTGAAGACTCACGAGCAGTTCTCGTTCCGTCTTATCGCTCGCAGGCTTTTCCCGTTCCGTCTAATGACTCGCAGGCTATTCCCGTTCCGCCTATTGGCTCGCAGGCTATTCCCGTTCCGTCCACAAACAATCATTATCATAGAAATAATTCATACAATTATTATAACAGGTAAGACCACCTTAGCCTAACCTATCTTCCTTCCTACGCATGCAATATCACCTATAGTATAGTGAGAAGACTCACCTGATTGTAGTTGACTATATCGTTTCTTCCTCGCCTTTGTATTTCCTTTCAACTTTAACTGTTAACATAATAAGAAATCTATCATTTCTTAATCCTTAACTATATTATAGTCGCATCATAAAACCCTTCAATAATTCCAACATGATACTCCATGATTTATCAAGTAAAGAACGGCCAGGTAGAAGATTAGATGGGGTGGCAGGATCCTTTCAGCATTTTATCCTTTCGGAAAATCCAACAACCAGATCCCAAGTAATCGGCCTAGTCACCGTCCTCGTAAGTAAATCAATCGGTATTATTTTCAGAATTACGAATTGTTATAATAAGGACGTTTTTAAGGTTTTTGTTTAGTGTTGTTGGAAATGAATATGTTATACTTATTACATATTCTACTTCTTAACACAAAAATTATTTTACAATACCTAATTAAGCTATAGAAAGGTTTGTAGTTACCTTATGACCAGTCGTCGAGATCTATAACTTCTTCGTTAGGCTTTTGACCTTCCTTCCGCTCACTTCTTACACTCTAGTGCTTAGAAACCTCTATATATTGGATTGAGATTTGTTGGTGTGGTTTATGAGATGTTTTGGATGGTATTTATACTTGAATTCTTGAATAAAAAATGGCATGACACTTTTGACAAAATATTTTAATAATATAACTTTGTTGAAATTAATACCTTCTAGAATCAGTCTGTTCAAGACTGGTTTAGCCGACTTTAAACCCATGAAATTCACGTTTTTATTTGATATTCAAGAAATTTATCTCAATACCTTTCCAGGGATGTATTTTACGTATTTATACGATTTTTCTATGATTTATTATGAATTTTTGAAAACAGACTATCTAATCTGTCAATTCCGAACTAATCAGTAAAGATTGCATTTTTTACGATAGATAATGTCATTTTCAAGCTTACTATTATTTTTGGTAATTGTACTAGACTCAATTTTTAAACTTTGTGCACTGGTTTGAGGTCCAAACGATTTTCCTAGAATTAATTATGATTTTTCTAAAAACGACACAAAATGCTGATTTTCATATGAAATTGTAACTAAAGTTTTTCTTAGCTTTATAACTACCAAAAATCATATAATTCCTAATACCCTTATTTTAAGTATATGTTATAATCAGGATACGGGTCTTACAATAGCATGATTATCATAATTGTTGTTTCACTCTAATTTTTTTTTCTTAAAATTATTTTCGCATATTTAATTGTCCTTTTGTAGTTCCAAATCCTTACGGTTCTTTAATCACTTATTCTAGTGGTAAATGTTCCACTTACGCTTAAAGAATTTTGTCTGATTAATCTAATTGGTTGCATTTACAAAGTAATTGTAAATATATTTGCCAATAGAATTAAATTGGTCATTGATTCCCATGAGAGTAATGTTCAAACCCATGTAATATTGAAAACTGCTGATGTTCTTATAAAAAGTTAACGTCACATGCAATATTGATATAAAAATAACAATAGCAACAAAACTAAATCTGCAACATTTTGTTCTGTAGAACGACATAAAATTCCGACCTTCAAAAAACGTGTCATATTCTGGAGCCGCTTGCATTTTTCTCTATATCATAAATACATAGTTTTCTCCATGTGCAACGCGAGTGCATTCGCCTAGTATCTTATAAAAAGAAGCAAAAAATTTGTAGTTAATGTGAATGATAATTTTCAATAGCATATATTTATAGAAACGACGTAATTTTAACCGATGCAACACACGAACAGTGGTAGAAAATAAATATGTTTGTTATTTAGTATTTATCATCAACATTTAGACTTTTGTAATTAACTTCTAATTATGTGTATTGAGGAAGAAGGAGCAGGGAAGGCAGGTGCTCTATCCCCGTCTTTTATAATTAGACCATTGATATGGTTAAATTGCTATGTTTACTTCTCACCACAAATATAACTACAACACATTGCTTCTTCTAATTATTGACTTGCTATGTTCATTTCTCACCACACTCTATATAACTAAAGCACATTGCTTCTCCTAATTATAATAGGACCCCACGAGTAGCTTGTTATGAAAAAAATATATTATTACATTATCTTTATCCATGCTTCATTGAATTTAATGAAAAAACATTGGTTACATAAATTTAAATTTCTCTACTTTTATAATTAGTAAATTATCATTGTCTCTCAATTACTTTATTCATTGTTCTCTTGTAAACCTTAACGTTCCAAAATTAATAAAAAAGCATATCTAGTACGTCAATAAATGTTGCATGATTATCATAATTTTGTTAATCACTCTAATTTCTTTTTTTTTTAAAATTTATTCACATATTTAATTGTCATCTTGTGGTTCCAAATCCTTATGGTTTTTTGATCACTTAATCCAATGGTAAATAATCCACTTACGTTTAAAGAGTTTTGTCTAATTAATCTAATAGGTTGTATTTACAAAAATAATTGTAAATATATTTTTCATTAGTTATTGATTACCATGAGAGTAATGTTCAAACCGTTTTCCTAGATGGTAGGAATATCCTAGGTGGCCCTATCATTAACGAGATTTACTCTGGGTGTAAAATTTTCCAAAATGGGATGCAATGATGTTCACTATTGATTTTGGAAAGGCTTTTGATTCTTTAAATTGGAACTTCCTTCATTCCATAATAGATCAAATTGAGATTTCCATCAAATGGAGATCATTTATTAGTGGTTCTCTCACTTCTACAAAGACCTCGATGCTAGTCAATGGTGTACCTATTAAGGAGTTACCATTTAAAAAGGCATGAGGCAAGAAGACTTAGTTTTATTCTTATTCATTATAGCCATTTAAGCCTTGCTTTTGGCCACATAAAAGGCTCGTGATATTGGTATTTTGATCGAGATCAAACGTCCCAATAATAGTGTGATTATGTCACTTATTTTATACCGACAATGTAATTTTCATGGGGGAATGGCTTGAATTTAGCTTTTTCAACCTTTCAATATTACTTAGATGCTTCTATTTAGCTTCAAGACTCTAAGTTAATTCTGCACATAAACAACGTGTTTGGAATAGGGGTGGATTCGTATCAAGTCACTTCTATGGCTAACATCATTCATTTGGGTTAACATGAATCTAATAAAAATTTAGAACCAATAATTGATAAACTTCCAAACTAGATTATCACTTTGTAAGGAAAAACCTTAAGCTTTAGTGGAAGGACCGCTATCATAAAATCGATTTAAAGAAACCTTTTAACATATTACTTTTTCTTTGTCCATGTATCATATTGATTGCTACGGTTCTTAAATTGAATCTAGTTGTTGGTATAGCTATGGTTAAATCTAGTTGTTGGTATTGCTATGGTTTTTAATCTGCGGTAAAAATTAATTTATTAAAATTGTTCCAATCCTATATAAAAATAACATAACCCATGTAATATTGACCACTGCTGGTGTTCTTATAAAAAGTTAACGTCACGGGTAATATTGATATAAAAATAAAAATACTAACAAAGCCAAATCTACAACATTTTGTTATTAAGTATTTATCATCAATAGTTAGAATCTTTTAATTAACTTCTTAATATCTGTATTGAGGCAGGAGCAGGGCAGACAAGTGCTTTGTGCCCCCATCTTCTATAATTGGACCATTTGTATGGTTAACTTGTTATGTTCACTTCTCACCACACTCTATATCACTAAAGCATATTGCCTCTGCGAATTATAATAGGACCTACAAGTAGATTTTATGAAAAAAAATATTATTACCTTATCTTTATCCATACTTCTTTGAATTGAATGAAAAAAACATTGGTTACATAAATTAACATTTATCTACTTTTATAATTACTCAATTATCATTGTTCTCTTGTAAATCTTAACGTGTAACGCCAAAACATGTTATTATGTAATTATAATAAAAAGGGCAAAATGGTCATTTTACCTTAGAAGGGTAATTTGGTCTTTTGGACAGAAAAGGACTTGTTTCGTAATAATATTTTGAGCCTTGGACTTAAAATGTTATAAAAATCTGATTTTGTCATTTTAATTGTAAATTGTGGCAAAATTTTAAGAAATGCAATTTCAAGGACCAAAATGCAATTCTTGGAGGTATAAAAGAGAACACTTGTGCAGATTTTTAGCACTTACGGGAGAAGTTCTAGGTGCGATTTCTGCAGAAGATTTGAAGAAGTTCTTGAAGATTTAAAGCTTGCAACTTGGTTTTGGCTTCAAAGGGTAGAATTGGAAGCTTGAAAGGTTAGTATTTCAAGTTCTTATAGGTTTGTTCTTGATGAGTTTTGTAGAACTCAAAAACTGCATTTGCAGTTATAATTGTGTGATTAAAATGGTTAGATACTTCCATTAAGTCGTAATAATAAGGACTTAATTCAAGAAAATGGAAGTAGGTTGTTATTTTGGATGAATTTGAAGTTTTGGGGTTGTTAGAACTAAGAACCCTAAATCTTCATATGATTGATTGAGTGTGTTTTGGGGGTTAAGAACTTTGTTAAAATGTAAGGTTTTAGCCTAGGAATAAACCCCAACCGATTAAGTCGAGCAATAAGTGCTTAAAATGGAAAAATGGAAAATTCTAGCACAAAATCGGAGTTTTCTGCGCACTGCCCAGCGCTCGCGACTCGAGCAGGGCGTGGCTCGCGACTCGAAGAGCTCCTCCTTTGCGACTCGAGCACAGGGCGTGGCTCGCGACTCGAAGAGCTCCTCCTTCGCGACTCGAGCACAGTGCTGGTCGCGACTCGAGGCCTGGGCAGAAACCAAATTGTTTTCTGTGAATTTTCCAAGTTTGATTTTAATGCTAGGCTTATCCGAATGACCTGAAATTTTAAACATAGGTTTAATATGTTGTAAAACTTCATGGAAAATTATCGGAATACGAAAACGACCTCCCGAAAGTACTGTAGTAGAATACGCGTATTTCGGGAAGTGTATTAAATTTTTATACCAATGGTTAATGCTTGGAATTGGTCTTATATTAGACTCTTATGCATTAGAACCAACTGGAATGGTATATTAACCTATAATTATTGTGAAATGAATGGAATTATAGGTACGGGACAAAATCTTGCGGATCTCATTTCAAGGCAAGGAACAACAAACGCTAGTTGTAGCAAACCTTCAGGTGAGTAATCTCACTGTTATCCGTTGTGATATATGTTATATGAGCAGCTGCAGATGAATATGATTTTGGGGGACAAAAATGACGATTACATGATTTGAAATGTGACGAGACCAGATAAGCCGTGAGTCTACGATAGACAAGAACGGAGCTGTGAGTCAATATATCCATGTAAACTGTGACATGACAAGACCAGATAAACTGTGAGTCTATAATAGACAAGAACGGAGCTGTGAGTCAAACTTATACAGACAAGACCGGATAATCCGTGAGTCATTGCGATGGCAAGAACGGAGCCGTGAGTCTAGGCAACAGCGGGCTAACCCGTGAGCCATATTTGATTTTATATCTTGTGATAATGCATAATTGACTTTGTATAGAGAATTTTATTCTTATACATGTTATTCTTGATTTGATTACTCATTGGGCTTTATAGCTCACGGTTTATTTGACATGTCCCTGCAGGTGAGCGAGATCCCGCCAAGGGAAAAGATAAAGTCCGTGACTGAGGACTAGGAATTGATGTGACGACCCGGCTTGAAGAACGTATAATATTTTATGTATTGTACTTCGTGATACACTTGTACTCGTATTTTGTTAACTAATACCCCATACTTATGGTTTTTATTGTAAAATATTTGGTTTGAAAAATGCAAATTTTTGGGGTGTTTTTGTTAATAAGTCGGGTGTTACAAGTTGGTATCAGAGCCGTGGTTTAAGTGAACTAGGTGTCTTAGATTAGATTCATGGACTTAAACCTTGAGAGAAGAATAGATAAATGGACTGTTAGATATATATAAGTTTGTTATTATATATGTAATCTAACGGTTTGCTGAAATTTTGAAGAATGAGAAATACATGAACCAATCCTACTGGTGTGAATTCGCGTGGAACTGCAAGAAGTGGACCAGCTAGGTCACGCGGCTCTGTTGGGCGAAGAGCACCAGCAAGGGAACCGGTGGGACAAAATCCACCTGATATACGAGCTATTGTGGAAGAAGTGGTTAGGCAGATGATGCCTACGTTAACAAATAATCCCAACCCAAGTGGCAATCCTAATCCGAGTGCCAATCCTGATCCTACTGAAGAGGCTGCAAAAAGTGTTCATGACAGACAGCCAGAAGATGAAAGCCAGGGAGAAAGTCGTGCCCGGGCAGTAAAGGAAACTCAAGGTGGGGAAGCCTCAATAAAGAAAGTTGGGTGTACGTATAAATCCTTCCTTGGTTGTAAACCAAAGGAATTCTCGGGGACAGATGATCCAGTCAAAGCTATGGAATGGATCATGCATATTGAGAAGGTGTTCCGAGTAAGCAAGTGTGCGGATGATGATAAAGTGGAATTTGCCACGAACCAACTTACAAGCGGTGCACTACATTGGTGGCAAACCAATTATAAATCACTGGATCTCGATTCATCCCAATCGATACATTGGGAGCAATTTAAGACAAAGTTTAATGAAGAATACTGCTCGGAAGTAGCTATTCAGAAGTTGGAAGATGAATTCCTGCATCTGGAACAGGGTTCCCGATCTGTTCAGGAATATACTCTTAGCTTTCTGGAGAAAGCTAGGTTTGCGAAACACCATATCTACACTGAAAAGAGAAAGATCGACAAGTATGTCCGGGGGTTGACAACCCGAATTAGAGAAATAGTGCAACCGTTGAAACTAACTACTTTCCGACAAGTAGTGGATCGAGCCACAGAAAGAGAGACCGAATTAAAGCGACAAGAAGATGAAAAGAAAGTCTTGGAAACGAAACGAAAGGAGGAAGACCAAGGTTGGACGCCTCAGAAAAAGTCGCAACAATCCGGGTCTAGGGGAAAAGGCCAGAAAGATGAAGGAAAGTGGTGCGAAAATGCAGAAAAAGGCACACGGGCAGCTGTCGCAGCGATACTGGGTCAGTTAGTTGCCGAAATTGTGGAAAAATGGGTCAATTTACACGGGAGTGTCGGGCGGAAAGAAGATGCTACCAATATGGAGCTACAGATCACTTTCGTTCGAACTGTCCACAACTGAAATCTGCTGTCTACAGTGATAGACCCAAGGATGATCAAGGAGGGAAGAAAGAAGAGCCGAAGAACAGGGGACGACCAGTGGCCTCACGAGCTTTCCAGATGACTGTGGAGGAAGCCCGTGAGAAGACGGATGTGGTGACAGGTATCTTCACTCTTGAATCCATACCTGTATATGTTATATTTGATCCAGGAGCCACTCACTATTTTGTATCAGAATCTTTGTTGCCTCGCTTGAATGTACCCTTAAAACCTATGGATGAAAACCTTGAAGTGGCTATAGCGGACGGCAGATATGTTTGGGTTTCTGAACATCTGGAAGGTTGTCAGCTTAAAATCTACGGGACCGTTTTCCCTATAGATTTGAAGCCGATGACTACCAATGAATTTGGTGTGATTGTGGGGATGGATTGGTTAGCAACGAATTATGCTAACATGGATTGCAGAAATAAAAACATCACAGTGTTAACACCGGATGGAGAATGGATAAAGATTCAGGGTGAACGACCTCGGTTGAGAATGCCAGTCATCTCCTTTGCTCAAGCCCGAAACTGTATCAGTAAAGGAGGGATGTCCTATCTAGCTTATGTATCGGTGGCTCAACCGATTAAAGTGGGGGTAGCGAATGTGAATGTGGTGAACGAGTTCCCAGATGTGTTTCCAGATGAACTTCCAGGGTTGCCACCAGATCGACAGGTTGAGTTCACGATTGAATTGGTTCCGGGAGCTGCACCTGTTGCTCGAGCTCCATACCGTTTAGCACCTTCAGAGATGGTGGAACTGCGAAAGCAACTGTAAGAACTACTAGACAGGGGTTTCATCAGACCGAGTACATCGCCTTGGGGAGCCCCTATTTTGTTTGTCAAGAAGAAAGATGGGTCAATGCGCATGTGCATTGACTATCGGGAATTAAACAAGATCACGGTGAAGAACAAGTACCCCGCTACCCAGAATAGACGACTTGTTTGACCAGCTACAAGGCGCGTCATATTTTTCCAAAATTGACTTGAGGTTAGGATACCACCAATTGAAGATAAGGGAGTCAGACATTCCGAAGACAGCTTTCCGAACGAGATACGGTCATTATGAGTTTTTGGTGATGCCTTTTGGGTTAACCAATGCTCCGGCTGTATTCATGGATCTTATGAACCGGGTGTGTCGACCGTTCCTTGATACCTCGGTGATAGTGTTTATTGATGACATCTTGATGTATTCGCGAAGCCAAGCCGAACATGAAGTGCATTTGCGACAAGTGTTGGAGTTGCTTCGCCGGGAGAAGTTGTATGCAAAATTCTCCAAGTGTGAATTTTGGTTAAGAGAAGTTCAATTTCTGGGCCATGTAATCAATGCCGAAGGAGTGAAAGTTGATCCAGCAAAGATTGAGGCCGTGATGAAGTGGGAACCGCCCCGGAGCCCAACTGAAATACGAAGTTTCCTTGGTTTAGCAGGCTATTATAGAAGATTTGTCGAGAATTTCTCTTCGATAGCTGCTCCGTTGACCAAGTTAACTAAGAAAGGTGAAAAGTTTACATGGTCCGAAAAACAACAAGAAGCATTCCAGAAGCTGAAACAATCTTTATGTGAAGCACCAGTGTTAGCACTACCACAAAGCGGAGAAGAGTATGTGATTTACAGCGATGCTTCTAGAATTGGTCTTGGGTGTGTTCTAATGCAGAAAGGTCGGGTCATAGCCTATGCGTCCCGTCAATTAAAAGATGCCGAGAAGAAGTACCCAGTTCATGATCTGGAATTAGCTGCGGTGATTCTAGCATTGAAGCTGTGGAGACATTATTTATACGGTGTGAAATTTGTTATTTACACTGATCATAAGAGTCTGAAGTACCTCTTCGACCAGAAAGAGCTTAACATGAGATAGCAAAGGTGGATGGATCTGCTTAAAGACTTTGACTGTGAAATTCAGTACCACCCTGGCAAGGCGAACGTGGTGGCAGATGCACTAAGCAGAAAAGAAGCCCCTTTGAAAATTTCATCTGCGTGTTTGGGTGTAACAAGTCGGTTACCAGAATTAATTCTTTCGGCACAAGGAGAAGCGTGTAGACCGGAGAATGTAAAAAGCGAAAGAATGGCTGGATATTTGAAGCATCTGGAAGAAAATGCTCAGAAATTGAAGACCTTCAGAGGCCGTATATGGGTCCCGAAACAAGGAGAAGCGCGAAACTTGCTTCTAGAAGATGCACATTATAGCAGATATGCAGTTCATCCGGGCAGTACCAAGATGTATCGGATGTTAAAACCAATGTATTGGTGGCCTGGAATGAAGAGGGACATTGGAAGATATGTGGAAAGATGTTTGACTTGTCTGCAAGTTAAGTCAAACCATCAGAAACCGTATGGGGAAATACAACCATTGCCGGTTCCAGAGAAGAAATG
Source organism: Cichorium intybus (assembly GCA_023525715.1). NCBI lineage: Eukaryota > Viridiplantae > Streptophyta > Magnoliopsida > Asterales > Asteraceae > Cichorium > Cichorium intybus. The sequence goes on along the minus strand of CM042012.1, from coordinate 44,345,698 downwards.
GGACCATATTACCATGTATTTTGTGACAAAGTTGCCGCGGACACCGCGAGGTTATGATTCTATATGGGTGATTGTGGATCGATTGACTAAATCGGCACAGTTCATATCATATAAGAAAAAGTACAGAGTAGATCAACTGGTGAAAATCTACATTGATGAGGTGATTTGTCGGCATGGACTTCCAGCATCGATAGTATCGGACCGAGATAGTAGATTTACTTCTCATTTTTGGCAAAGTCTTCAAAAGCAATTGGGTACAAAAATACTTATGAGTACCGCATATCACCCGCAGACTGATGGTCAGAGTGAAAGAACAATCCAGACTTTGGAAGACATGTTGAGAACTTGCGTCATAGATTTCGGTGGAAGCTGGGAAGGTCATTTGCCTTTAGTGGAATTCGCGTACAATAACAGCTATCATTCCAGCATTCAGATGGCCCCGTATGAAGCCTTGTATGGAGCACCGTGCCGTACTCCGACCTGCTGGACTGAAGTTGGGGAAAAGCCGTTGGCTGGACCCGAAATTGTAGCACAGACGGAAGAAAAGATCAAACTGATACGCGAAAATTTGAAGGTAGCTCAGAATAGACAGAAACAGTACGCGGACAAACGGGTGAAACCGATAGAATTCCAAGTAGGAGATATGGTAATGCTCAAAGTATCCCCTTGGAAAGGCTTAATCCGTTTTGGGAAGAAAGGGAAGTTGAGTCCTCGTTTCATTAAACCTTTTCGTATATCCCAAAGGGTTGGAGCCGTAGCGTATCGATTGGAATTACCTGATGAACTTCATGGTATACATGAAGTATTCCATGTGTCCCATTTGAGGAAAACATTGTTTGATAAGTCTCAACATATACCTCTTGATGAAATTGAGGTGGATGAAAAGTTGAGATACCCGGAACAACCTGAGCGGGTGTTAGACCGCAAGACTAGACTGCTGTGAAATAAGAAGATCAGCATGGTAAAAGTGCTTTGGCGTCATCACAAAGGTTCCGACATGACGTGGGAGACCGAAAGTGAAATGAGGGAGAAATACCCTCAACTTTTTGTATGATTTCGGGGACGAAATCTCTTAAAGGAGGGGAGAATTTGTAACGCCAAAACATGTTATTATGTAATTATAATAAAAAGGGCAAAATGGTCATTTTACCTTAGAAGGGTAATTTGGTCTTTTGGACAGAAAAGGACTTGTTTCGTAATAATATTTTGAGCCTTGGACTTAAAATGTTATAAAAATCTGATTTTGTCATTTTAATTGTAAATTGTGGCAAAATTTTAAGAAATGCAATTTCAAGGACCAAAATGCAATTCTTGGAGGTATAAAAGAGAACACTTGTGCAGATTTTTAGCACTTACGGGAGAAGTTCTAGGTGTGATTTCTGCAGAAGATTTGAAGAAGTTCTTGAAGATTTAAAGCTTGCAACTTGATTTTGGCTTCAAAGGGTAGAATTGGAAGCTTGAAAGGTTAGTATTTCAAGTTCTTATAGGTTTGTTCTTGATGAGTTTTGTAGAACTCAAAAACTGCATTTGCAGTTATAATTGTGTGATTAAAATGGTTAGATACTTCCATTAAGTCGTAATAATAAGGACTTAATTCAACAAAATGGAAGTAGGTTGTTATTTTGGATGAATTTGAAGTTTTGGGGTTGTTAGAACTAAGAACCCTAAATCTTCATATGATTGATTGAGTGTGTTTTGGGGGTTAAGAACTTTGTTAAAATGTAAGGTTTTAGCCTAGGAATAAACCTCAACCGATTAAGTCGAGCAATAAGTGCTTAAAATGGAAAAATGGAAAATTCTAGCACAAAATCGGAGTTTTCTGCGCACTGCCCAGCGCTCGCGACTCGAGCAGGGCGTGGCTCGCGACTCGAAGAGCTCCTCCTTTGCGACTCGGGCACAGGGCGTGGCTCGCGACTCGAAGAGCTCCTCCTTCGCGACTCGAGAATTTTATTCTTATACATGTTATTCTTGATTTGATTACTCATTGGGCTTTATAGCTCACGGTTTATTTGACATGTCCCTGCAGGTGAGCGAGATCCCGCCAAGGGAAAAGATAAAGTCCGTGACTGAGGACTAGGAATTGATGTGACGACCCGGCTTGAAGAACGTATAATATTTTATGTATTGTACTTCGTGATACAATTGTACTCGTATTTTGTTAACTAATACCCCATACTTATGGTTTTTATTGTAAAATATTTGGTTTGAAAAATGCAAATTTTTGGGGTGTTTTTGTTAATAAGTCGGGTAGTACATAA
>CM042012.1:44120940-44338440 GCA_023525715.1 Cichorium intybus | reverse complement strand
TGACCAATCTTCCATTTGAATCTTAGTGTTCTTCACTAAATTATCCAACACAAGCATATATATTTGCATCGTTAACCCCAAAAACGTAGATATTTGGGTGGGCTTATAAATTTAGAGAGAGAGATACCCTGGGTAAAGGTGGTTTTGTGTCTTATGGAAGCTTTCTCCAAGCATGTAGAGGAATGCTGATGATTACGAAGAATTGGGACGATGATGAGTTTTGGGTTTCTGGGTTTTGAAGTCGTAAAGAGGAACGAAGGAGCAGGTGTTCATCGATGAGGGAGTGAGAGAGAGAGAGAGAATGAGAGATTTTGTTTTTTTATTTTTAATTAGCTTAATAATTAATAAATTAAAAGAAAAGTAAAAAGAAAATAAAAAAGGTATTTTAGTCTTTTTACCTGGCCAAAGGACCAAAAGTGCAAGATTTTGGCTACCACAAGGACCATCAGCGTGATATTTGAAAAGGATGACTAAAACTGTGATTTCATGTTAACCACAGGGACCAAAATTGTAATTTACTCCAAAATTAATATAAAACATATATTGTTCCACAATAAAAGTAAAATGATTATCATAACTTTGTCAACCACTCTAATTTCTTTTTGTTTTTAAAATTATTCACATGTTTAATTGTTTTTTTTTTTTGTAGTTCCAAATCCTTACGGTTGTTTGATGACTTATTCCAATGGTAAATAATCTCCTTATGCTTAAAGAGTTTTGTCAAATTAATATAATAGGTTGCATGTACAAAGTAATTGTAAACATATTTGATAGAATTAAATTGTTCATTGATTTCCATGAGAGTAATGTTCAAACCGTTATCCTAGACGGGAGGAATATCTTAGATGGCCACAAAATTTCCAAACAGGGTGCAATGATGTTCAATGTTTATTTTGAAAGGCTTTTGATTCTTTAAATCATAACTTCCTTGATTCTGCAATAGATCAAATGAGATTTCCTTCAAATTGGAGATCATTAATTAGTGGTTGTCTCACTTCTTTGCTAGTTAGTGGTGCACCTATTAAAGAATTACCATTGAAAAAGGTACGAAGCAAGGAGACCTGTTGTCCCCTTTCTTATTCACAATAGCCATCGGAGCCTTGCATGTGGCAACATAAAAGGCTTGTGTTATTGGTATTTTGAACGAGATCAAACCTCCCAATAATAATGTGATTATGTTACTTATTTTACACCGATAATGTAATTTTCATGGAGGAATGACTTAAATCTAACTTTCACAACCTTGTAAGATTACTTAGAGGCTTTTATTTACCTTCAAGACTCGGTCAATTCTACAAAAAAAAAAAAAAAAAAAAAAAAAAAAAAAAAAAAAAAAAAAACAATGTGTTTGGAATAATGGTAGATTCGTACAAGTCATTTCTATGACTAACATTATTCATTTTCGCACTAAAGGCCTTTGATAGGGGTTAACACGAATTTTATAAAAAATTGGACAGTAACCGATAAGTTCCAAACTAAATTATCACTTTTACAAGACAAAAACCTTATCTTTTGGTGGAAGGACCGCTCTCATAAAATTGTTTTAGGTAATCTTCTAATAATTACTTTTTTTGTCCAAGTATCGTATTGATTGCTACGGTTCTCAAATTAAATCTACTTGTTGGTATACATATGGTTAAATCTAGTTGTTGGTATTGCTATGGTTTTAAATTTGCAGCAAAAAGTAATTTATTAAATCTAGTTGTTGGTATACATATGGTTAAATCTAGTTGTTGGTATTGCTATGGTTTTAAATTTGCAGCAAAAAGTAATTTATTAAAATTGTTGTAATTTTATATAAAAATAACATAACCCGTAGGCCACAACTGACAAATGCTAGTCTTCATATAAAAAACTTAACGTCACATGTAATATTAATAAAATAAAAACAATGCCAATAAAACCAAATTTGCAACATTTTGTTTTGTAGATAAAATAACAACAATACCAACAAAACCAAATCTACAACATTTTGTTTGATAGAACGACATAAAATCCGGCCCTTAAAACACGTGTGATACTCTAGAGTGCTGACGTGGCATAGCAAACACATGCCGCCTGAATTAACCCACGATCACCTGTCCCGGACCAAACTGTATGTGAACAAAAGTACAAAACAAATAATAATAATATTCTTTTCAATAATTCACTGTTCTTCACAACGAAGAAATGTCGATGGCTAATTTGCGCCGCCTACTCTCTACGCCGCCGCCTGTGATTCTCTCCACCGTCGGATCGGAACTCCGTAACCCAGCAAATCGATTCCTCTGCAGTTTGCCGGAAAAGCTGCAAAGTCACCAGGAATTGCCTAACAATCAGGGCGGGGCCGCTAACGAAGAAGACAAGATCCAAAAAGCTCAAGATCACGGACAGGAAAACGTTGAAGACGACGGTGACGAGCTTGATATTAACAAAGAGACGGGCGAGATCGGTGGACCTCGAGGTCCCGAGCCTACTCGTTACGGCGATTGGGAACGTAACGGTCGTTGCTCTGATTTCTAATTCCCCCAACTTGTCGTTCTAAGAGGTTAGGGTTCATTCGGTTGATTTCAGATCTTGTTATTTGTGATTCAGTGTTTTCATAGTTGTCTTACTAATTGTAACCGGTCTACATAGATCGATATTCAGTAATAAAGAATTGGTGATTTAGGGATCTATATCAGAATTAAAGCTCTCAAGTAAGGGATTTCAATTTCGTGGCTCCAAAGAGTATTCATAATCCTCATACAAAGTGAACAATCAATCTCCAGGATCGGAGCACTGATGAATGTAGTTTACTTTGATGAACAGATGATATTACTGTTTCAAACAATCAAAATGAGATGATCAATTCTTGTTATCAATCTTGATTTGTAATTATTGGAACCTTTTACCAATAGAAGTACTAATTCCTGAATATGATTAATTATCAGCTGAATTAGATATTTAGATCATACCAACAATTTTCAGTATGAAGATGCACATAAAGGGTGCTCTTTTGCTGCATCTTGTTTTCTGCCAAGTTATAGTTCTTTTTAGTTTTTAATATCCTCCAATTCAGTTTCATTATGATTTTGGAAATACCATTTTCTTAATTTAATAAATTTATCTTACATGAATGCGTTATTTATTTTAACCTTTATCAATTGTGTTTATTGCAAAATCTCATACCAGATTATGGATTATTATCCGTTGGTAATAAAAGAAATGAGAAATGTCATGCACACTGCACGGTTATGTCTCAAGTCACAAAACTGCATTTTTACAAAGGGTGATTCTATCCTCACCCTAAAAAGTATATTACGAACACAAAATTACTAAGCATACCTCCATGAATGTGTGTGTTGGGGGTAGCTATAGCACAACCCTTTTACAAATCACGTCCCCTTCAAATTTGTATTTTCCGTAAATTAAAATCTTATACGAGTTTGATATAAATACAAATACAAAGATGATACAAACATAGGCTATACGAGGATGGGCCTATACAAAACTAATTGTACAACAATAATAATATACTAATAATAATGAGATAAAACTCGTGTATATATATATATATATATATATATATATATATATATATATATATATATATATATATATATATATATATATATATATATATATATATATATATATATGAGTTTTATCTTATTATTATTAGTATATTATTATTGTTGTACAATTAGTTTTGTATAGGCCCATCCTCGTATAGCCTATGTTTGTATCATCTTTATATATATATATATATATATATATATATATATATATATATATATATATATATATATATATATATATGACATTGTGGGTGCGAAACGTTGGAAAAATTCTGCTTTCATTGTGAAAGAGGGTGAAAGATGAAAATGAGGGAAGAAAGAAAAGTTGATGTAGCGTGCAGGTTGGGAGGGATGAGAGGGAACTACTTCCCCTTTTCCTCACCTTACCCTGAGGAAATGAGGACTCCATTTCTTATAACTCTCTTAACTTATAATGTCACGTTAATTTCTGTTTTTTCTTTTATTTTTATCTTTCTTAATCTATAATACTGGAAACTCATAGTTTCCAACCTTCAATGTGACATCAGCTTTTCAATATTAATATTAAAAAAAATGACATTTAATATTAAAAATAAAAATAGCATTAGATTAAAAAATACACACAATTATAAAAGGAAACGTAATCTTAAAAAGAGAATTAAAATCCTAAAACGAAAATAAAATCCTAAAATGATAAATGAAAAATCCTAAAACGAAAATCTATATCTCCCACCCACGAAGCTGGTCCAATTCCCTCTTGCGAACGTGAACAACTTTCAACAGCCTTCCAGCCAAATGATCATATGGCCGAAGAAAGAAAAACAAATCCTTTTTAACACGTCCTGCTTTGATGACTTCTAGCTCCTGCCTTAGGATTATTGCTTTCTTCTTCGACTCCTCCTCCAACATTGCTTTCTTCCACGCTCGTTAGTTTCGCTTCTATTCAACATATTGCTCATTATTCTGGATGAGAACACTTATTTTTGTTGAGCAAGGTAGAAGCCAATCATCCAAAGCCACAGTTGTGAACTGATCCGCAATGGAGGTGTGTTTGAAGTTGGGCGTTCAAGTCTGCCTACAACAGGAGATTTGAATAAGAAGAGTGTATTGGTGTCTAGGATCAGTTGATCCGGAACGCAGTATTGTCCAGAGTGATAACGAGTGCGCACTGCTGTTCAGAGTTCTTCTGTCCGAGGCGAAGTCCAATCAGCAACCAACTTGGTTGCGGATTTCTCAGCTGATGCGAATGGAGTTACTTGTGGTATACGTTGTCAGATGCAAGTGAGAGTCAGCGGTAATATGGGTGCACAACATGCTCTTTATATGTCTGGTACCTGGGCCAAGCCTAGGCCTTTTAGGTCAACCCTTGCTAGAAATATATCCCTTCTATATAAACCCTAGATATGATGTGAGAGTGATTGTGAGGCATCACCAAGAGTACAAAAAATACCTTGTAAAGTGTATAGCATTCTTTAATAGAAATCTCTCTAGTTTGCCATAGGGGACATAGCTTGATCCAAGATCAAGTGAACAACTTTAAATCTCTGTGTTGGTATTTTCTTTTTTGTTTTCTTCTTTTATTTCTTATTGCAACGAATTTGTGTCTCTGTGTTCTTGTCGAGAGTTTGTTTGGCTGTTCTTGATCTTGTGAGGTTTGAAGTTTATCGATCTCGTGTTGTTGCACCCAACAAACTGGTATCAGAGCCGATGGCTAAAAAAAGGGAAGATCTAGATCGACAAGTTTTATAGCCATGATTTCGGGTTCTGGAGATTATCTTTACCAGAAAAAGCTTCATCTCCCGCTAGTCAAAGGGAAACCTAAGAATATGTCACATGAAGAGTGGGATCTGTTGGATCCATAGACATTGGGAGTTGTCATGTTATCATTTTCAAAATCTGTTGCTAACAATATCGTCAATGAACGAACCACATTTGGCTTACTCGAGGCATTGTCCAACATGTATGAAAATCCCTCAACCACAAACAAGGGTTTTTTAGACAACTTGTGAACACAATAATGAAGGAGTGAGGTTCTATGGCAAAGCACATCAATGAGTTCAATTCTGTGGCACTAACGACTTGGCCACATGAGTGAAAAGGGGATGAAGATGTTGGTTGCGAGGGGAAAGATTATGAATGTAAAGGCTGGAGCCGTAGAATTTTGTGAGCCTTACGTATATTTTAAGTAGAAGAAAGTCACATTCTCTAAGGTGTGCCAAGCTCCAAAAGCTATGAAACTCGAGCTTGTGCATTCTGATGTCAACGGACCTACCTTAGTGTCTTCGGTTGGAGGATCTCGTTACTATGTTACCTTCATTAATGACTCAACGAGAAAGGTATGTGTTTTCTTCTTGAAGAACAAGTCAAAAGTGTTTACCACCTTCAAGAAGTGGAAAGCTGATGTGGAGACCGAGTCAAGTCTCAAAGTTAAATTCTTGAAAAAAAACAGTAGCAGAGAATCTGTTGATTATTATGCTGAGCATGGGATCCGTATGTTGAAGAAGCTCCTTGAAACCCCTCAGCGGAATGACATTGTGGAGCGAATAAACAGAATTCTAAATGAGAGGGTGAAGAGTATGAGGCTGCATGCAGGGCTGCCCAAAATGTCCTGGGCAAATGTCGTGAATACTGCAACCTATTTAATCAACTGCAAACCCTCATTCCCCTAGGGTTCAATATTCCTGAAGAGGAAGGGAAGGTCATGATATTTCCCTCAATAATTTAAGGGTCTTTAGATGTGTCTCATATGTAAAGGTGAAGGACAGTGAAAGAGACAAGCTAGAGGCCAAGTCGAAAAAGTGTTTCATTACTGGGTACAAGTTGGATGACATGGGGTATCGATGCTGGGATAGCCAGAGTTGATGGGTTATCAGAAGTCAGGACGTGACATTCAATGAGAATGCTATGTATAAAGACACTCTTTCAGGAACTGCAGTCCAAAGCAAACCATCCAAAGCAAAAGAGACTCTAGAAGCAGTGGGAGCCATGAAGAAGCATCTAGTAGGACCGAAGATAGTGGGAGTGAGTCCGAGGAGGAAGATAACCTCTCAAACCGAACCGAAGCTGAAGAATCAGGAGTTGCATCTCCAAGTATTATCAGGAGATCCACTAGAGAGAAAACTTCCAGTACACTACCTTAAGTTGGCAAATTACCTATTGTTGACCGAGAATGGGGAAACATAATCTTATCTTAAAGCCTTGAGGATGAAAGACTTCATACAGTGGAAGAAGGCGATGGAGGATGAGATAAGCTCACTTGACAATGAGACAGCAAAGAAGAAGGCATTCTCGAACAAGTGGGTGTTCTAGGTCAAGGACGAAGATAATGGGAGAAAAATGTATAAAGAACAATTAGTGATGGAGGGTTTCCAACAGAAGGAGGGTGTTTATTATAATGAGATTGTTTCTCCGGTTGTGAAAATGACCTCAATCAGAACAGTGCTTGGGATTGTTGCTTCCGAAGACCTCTATCTTGAACAACTTGATGTGAAGACTGTATTGTTACATTATGACCTGGAAGAAGAAATCTACATGGCACAACCAGAAGGTTTTGAAATTGCTAAGAAAGAAAACCTGGTGTGCAAACTGAAGAAAATCCGTACGGATAGAAGCAAGCTCCAAAGTAGTGGTACTTGAAGTTTGACGATTTTATGAGGAGAAACAGGTTTCGAAGATATAATAGCGATCACTGTTGCTACCGGAAACAATTCAAGTCCTCATACATCATCCTACTTGTCCATGTTGATGATAAGTTAGTTGCAGGTGTCGACATACAGGAGATAAACAGGCAACATTTGTCTACAGAGTTCGAGATGAAGGACCTCAGACCTACCAACCAGATATTAGGCATGAGCAGTGTCAGATACCGAGCTTCAACTATGATCAAACTGTCCTGAAAGTTTTGGAGAAGTTAAACATGCCAAGTGCTAAGGTTTGAAGCACCCGATTGGAAGCCATTTAAAGCATTTAAAAGAACAATCCCCAAAGACGGATAGAGACAAGGAGGAAATGACTAAGGTTCCATATGCATCTGTTGTTGGCAGTTTGATGTACACAACGCCAGACATTACTCATACAATGGAGTCATCAGTAGGTTTACGTCAAATCCATGAAAGGAGCATTGGGAAGGATTCAAGTGGCTGCTCCGCTACTTGAATGGAACCTCAGACGCAACCTTTAGTTTCAAACAACATAAAATTATCCTAGAAGGTTTAGTTGATGTTGATCTGGGAGGTTGTACGGATTCATGATAGAGCACACTGGTTATGTTTCCACTGTTGGAGGAATCGCAGTCAGTTGGATGTCCAAATTACAGAATAGTGTTGCTCTTTAAACCATCGAAGTCTAATCTGCAACCAACTTAGTTATTTCTCAGCTGATGCGAATGGATTTACTTGTGGTATACATTGTCAGATGCAAGTGGGTGTCAGTGGCGATATGGGTGCACGACATGCTTTCTGCATGTCAGGCCCAGACCTTTAGGTCAACCCTTGCTATAAATATATCCCTTTTGTGTAAACCCTAGACATGATGTGAGAGTGATTGTGAGCTGTCATCAAGAGTGTAGAAGATACCTTGTAAAATGTATAGAATTCTTTAATAGAGATCTCTCTAGTTTGTCTGGACGTAGCTTGATCCAAGATCGAGTGAACCACTTTAAATCTCTGTGTTGATCCTTTGTTGTTTGTTTTCTTCTTGTATTTCTTGCTACAACGAATTTGTGTGTCTGTGTTCTTGTCGAGAGTTTGTTTGACTTTTCTTGATCTTGTGAGGTTTAAAGTTTTTCGTTCTCGTGTTGTTACACCCAAGAATTTTTTCGACGATGCTCCTAATTTCATTCTGAGAGTAGAATGTGTCAACCACTTTCTTCCCTTTTCTGTTCTGGTGCTGGTCGTGGTACCTCATTATTGATGTCATCATCAACATCTATATCATGGGTTGAATAGTGTGCATCAGAAGATGTTATGTTGTAGGTATTAGATTCGAATGTCTAGCTCTGTTTAGAGGAAGGATGGGGGAATACATACCCATTCTTTTACTATAAGCCACTTGGGATGGTGTCTCAGAATTCACGTCCCCTCTCCCACTAGAACACATGTTATATTTGTTGATGTATATATAGTTGAAATTGTTGACTTTTGCCTGTAAATCCTTCATTTGGAGTTCACTTGATGTCTTTCCCGACCCATCCCACCAAGTGGTGTGTTGAAATGGGCCAACACGTGCTTACAAAAGGACTCGTGATGTTGATGGTTGACAAGTTCTTCGTCCTCATAATTGCTTATGTATGCATTTGCCAATGCGACTTCCTCTTTTTCGCTCCATGTGCGTCGTCTCAACCTTGTGATAAAAGTTTGTTTTTGGGAAGTCGTTTTTGGTGGTTGATCAGTTTTTGGTTCTGGTTCGATTTCATCATTTGATCCGGTAGCTTGGGTTTGGGAAACTAAAAGGGTTTCATCGCTTGACTCGTCCTCACCTTCGGGTTCACAAAAATGCGATGTGTCCGGGACGTAATCTTGAGAGAGATTTATTTGGAAGGGACCATAGCCTTGTGGGTAGTATTGTGAGAGTGAAAGTTCAAGATCACACAATGTAAAAACACGATTAACCAAACTCTCTTTGATTAACAATCGGGAAATCTCACTCAAAAACCCAATTCACTGTAAATACATATCTCTGTGTCTTGCTCTATTTCTATGAAATACTAGACTATTTATACACAATAAAGAAACATCACGTTCCTAGCTATAATGGAGAAGATGGTATCCACTACCATTTGTTTCCCATTAACATTGTATGTGGTCCCCGTGACTTAGGATTCCAACAATCACCCCCGAATCTCTAAGTCCTTCTAGAGACGTCTTCGTGATTTTTTACAGATCTCTTTTTTTTTTTCGGTTTCGATTTGAGTCCGAAATTTAAATTGGGCCGGTTATTGGGCTGTTTGGTTTTATTATTGGGTTGGGTTGTTTTTGACCCGGATCCACCTTTTGACCCGGATCCGCTACTTGGGTTTGACCCGGTTTGATTAAAAACATCCCCTCTGTTATTTCTTCCCAAGCCGTCTTCCCCTTTCCTCCTCTGCTTCTGTCGGACTCGGAAGAACTCCCCCGCCTCCTCCTTCTCGATGTGATCCATAACCACCGGAGTTCGAGCTTCCACCGCCGCCAGCCACCCCTTCTCGAGCCGCCGGCGATCCCGACTGAACCACCGCCGCCATCTGTTTCTTCTCTCCCGATCGGTATTCCATCCTCTTCGCTAACTCTTCCGCCGCCTCCACTTCTTGAGCCGCCTGCTCCGATCGAACCACCACCGCCGCCACTGGATCGGGCTAGCACCATCATTGGATCGGGTAAACAAAACCCGATGGTGTTCTTCTCGCTTCTCTTTCTTTTGATTTCGGAGATCCTCCCGCCTCCTCCGTCTTCTCGATTCAATCCGCAGCCGCCACCAACCGATCCTCCGCCGCTGCCTCCACTCGAGTAACCGGCGTTCCCGACCGAACCACCGCTGCCAACAACCGATCCACTACCGGCAACAACCGATCCACCACATACGACAACCGATCGGACAAGTATGGCATCGCTCCACCCCCCTTCGGTTTTCGATCCGCCACCGCCACCGGTCGATTGAGTGAGCAACACTCGCTGCTGCTCGTTTCTTCCAACTCCTCCATCCGACATGATGAAAGGTATGTATTTGATTTCACAGCCTTTAGCTCTGATACCAATTCAAGATCACACAATGTAAAAACACGATTAACCAAACTCTCTTTGATTAACAATCGAGAAATCTCACTCAAAAACCCAATTCACTGTAAATACATATCTCTGTGTCTTGCTCTATTTCTATGAAATACTAGACTATTTATACACAATAAAGAAACATCACATTCCTAGCTATAATGGAGAAGATGGTATCCACTACCATTTGTTTCCCATTAACATTGTATGTGGTCCCCGTGACTTAGGATTCCAACAAAAGTTTGTTGTAGGTTTGTTGCACCGACATTGGTTGGTATTGTGGGAATTGTTGGTATTGTGGATAATAAGACGATGGAGTTAGGGGAACATTCGAACCGCCTTTTCCCTCACGGTTTTTTGTTTTCGAAGAACCTCTTTTTTGGATTTCCCACAATTTGAATCCATTTGAAAATAAAGATTTTGTGGAAAAAAAGGAATTATTTTTGGTAGAAAGATAGGAAATGGTTTGTAGAGAATATAATAGAAGAGTGAAAAATGAATATGTGATTTTTAAGTGGTAGATGGAGTATTTATAAGGAGGGGAGTAAAATTTTATTTATGTAATTATTTACGCACACCATCTACGGCTTCACCAACCCGCTATAGCTCAACGTATCGTGAACCCGGCAGGCCCACTGCCCCTTAATGAACCCGCTTCCATCATTGGGGCACCCGCTTCCATCTTTTCTTCGACTCTGTGTAGCCTAACGTTATCTCAATTTTGTTAAAAAAAACAATATTTTAAGCATTAGAATCGAAGCCTAGACATTACATACGAATGCATTCTAAAAATGCCATTCTAATTATAGACGCTTGGTCAAAGTATCAGATTTTATTCTGTAATAAATAAGTATCCAACCGGCTATGAATACAATGTGCTCACTTTTAACCTTTTCTTATTTCTGTTCATTCAACTTACCCTTTTTAAAGATGCATTGTATGTATGGGGACAATTTGTCTGATTTGTAACGTACAAATTATTATATAATTCTAATAGGTTTTTTTTAAGATAATTTAGACTTTTGGTTGCATATCACTTAAAAAACTATATTTTGAGTATTAGAATCAGGGCGTAGACATCACCCACGAATCTTGTTTACAAGATTCTAAAAATGTCATTCTAATTATAGTTGTTATTATCATATTATTTTAACAAACAGGTAACCTAACATTTAATAAATATATAAAATCATTCCACTTTAACATATTAGCATATTTATTTATCTGACAGGCATTTTATTATAATGATATATAGCTATTATTATATCCTATTAATTGACAGGAAAGAAATAAAATAGGACATAAAGTTGAAAAAATTACAAGATTATCTTCCAAGATAAATAAACTTATTACAAATTTAACCCTTACAATTTTAATTTAATATAATTACAATTTTAATCTCTCTATCTTTTAATTTATATTAATTATGGTTTTGGTCCGTGTTTAATTTCAATAATTACAATTTCGATCACTATAGTTTATAATTTATATTAGTTACAATTTTAGTCATAATTTATAGAAAAAAAAGAGACAAAGTTTGAAAAAATTACAAGATTACCTTCCAAAATAAATAAACTTATTATAAATTTAGTCCTTGCAATTTTAGTTTAATATAATTACAATTTTAGTCCTTCTAAATTTTAATTTATATTAATTATGGTTTTAAGCAGTATTTAATTTTAATACTTATAGTTTTAGTCCTTATAGTTTATAATTTATATTAGTTACAATTTTAGTCATAATTTGTAGAAAAAAAAACAAAAACGGACATAAAGTTTGATAAAATTACAAGATTACCTTCCAAGATAAACAGAACTTGTTACAAATTTTTAGCCCCGACAGTTTTAGTTTAATATAATTACAATTTCAATCCCTCTAATTTTTAATTTGTATTAATTATGGTTTTGGTCATTGTTTAATTTCAATAATTATAATTTCGATCCTTATAGTTTATCATTTATATTAGTTACAATTTTGGTCCCTATAGTATAAAATGGTATCTGAGAAAAAAAAATGAAATTATTATAAGTTTAGCCCCTGCAGTTTTTAGTTTAATATAACTACAACTTTAATCCCTCTTAATTTGTATTAATAATGGTTTTGGTCCATGTTTAATTTTAATAGTTATAGTTTAGTTTAGATCCCTGTAGTTTATAATTCATATTAATTAAAATTTTGGTCCCAAAATGGTGCATGAGAAAGATAAATCAACTTATTATAAATTTAGCCCCTATAGTTTTTAGTTTAATATAATTACAATTTTAGTCCCTCTATTTTTTAATTTGTATTAATTATGGTTTTGATCACTGTTTAATTTCAATAATTACATTTTAGTTTCGATCCCTATATTTATAATTTATATTAGTTACAATTTTGGTCCATATAGTACAAAATGATGCATGAGAAAATTTATAGTAGTTATCACAATTTAAGATCGAGATTACAAAAATCTTCTTTGTGTAAGTGAATATTACGTAAATAGTGTTGAAAATGTATGATTGGTAAAAAAAGTAAAAAAACCTACAATTTTTGAAGTATTTATAAGTTTACCTATTAAAGATAAATGGACTAATTACAAGTTTAGTCCCTATAGTTATTAATTTAATATAATTACAGTTTTAGTCCCTTTAGTTTTTAATTTTTATTAATTACAGTTTTGTTTCAGTAATTCTGATAATTACAGCTTCGGTCCCTATTGTTTTATAATTTGTATTAGTTACAGTTTTAGTCCCTGGGGTACAAAATGGTGCCCAGTAATAAAGATATTACAAAATGGTCTTTGTGTAATAGTGTCATTCAAAAATAGTCTTTATATATGAGAAATTTATAGTATTGGTCACGGTTTAATAATGAGATTACAAAAATGGTCTTTGTGTAAAAGAACATTACGTAATTGGTGTTAAAATGTACGATTAATAAAACAGCACGAGCATCCCCGCTAGTTGTATTCAAATTATAGATAAGCTAACATGTAATAAATATATAAAGTCAATCCACTTTTAACATATTAGCATATCTATTTATCTGAATCGCTTTTTATTATGATATATTGTATTCAAATTATAGATCTATGGGGATGTGATTTGTTTCGTTTGTAGGAAAATACAATTTCTTGTTATATAAAGATAAGTTTCAGTCTGTAGTGAAGTCTTAAACGCTTCGTGTATTTGAATAAATACCGGTTTTATGGAGGTGGGAGTCGGAATTCATCCCACACGTCTTTCATATCTTTGAGTTAAGTGTTGTATCAATATTTTTGGGATAATGCTACAGTAGCTCATCGACGTTTTGAGTCAGTATCTATTTGGTCCCTTAATATTTTTCCTTCCTGCCTAGAGGCTTAATGTTTATGCAATTGGATACTAGGAAAAAAATCCGAATAACTCTTAAAAAGCTCAAGGACCATTTAGATGCTCTTTCAAAAGTTGTGGGGGTACTATAGCAAATTCTTTTGCTACAATAACCCCCGGGTAACCAATTAAATCTGGTTGTTTAAACATTAAGCCCCTAGGCTGCAAGGAAAAAACTTTAGGGACCAAATAGGTACAAAATCAAAACGTCAATGGACTACTGTAGCATTATCCCATTTCTTTTCTTTTCTTTTTTCCTTTTCATTTGTTTTTTCATATCCACAAAAATAAAAGAATGATCATTTGTTTCATCTCTCACTATTTTCAAAATAAAAAACTTTTTAAATAGATTCAAACTTATTCGAAAAATATATAAAATAATTGAGCATTGAAGTTGTTGTAAATTAAGCATCGAAAGAGGTTGTATACATATATGAGTATGATGTGTTCGTCTTCTTCAACACATGTGTTTCCTCACTCACGAGAAGTACATGACTCAATTTCTTGTGAGTTCTAAGAATGTACCATGGTACCTTGTGAGCAGAGGTAGCAAAAACTGACACGACACGCTAACCTGACACGAAATCGACATGAAATAAACGGGTTTGGGTAAAAGATTTCAATCTGTTTAATTAAACGAGTTGACATGACACGACACGATTATTAAACAGGTAAGGTTAGGGTTGAGAGTTTCAACTCGAAGTGACCTGTTTAATTATATGTGAGTTTTTTAATTCTTTGGATAAATTTGACAGACACAAAACCAAAAGCAAATATAAAAGAAAAACTTTGAGTTAAGTCACTATGTAATGTAAAAACTACTTTGACGCCTAATTCAAGGCTTAGTTTTAAGTTTTCCCATTATCTCGTAGACTTCACAATCCCACTTAGCCACTTTTTCATCATCGTGATCTCCTTCATTTGCTTCTCCAACTCCTAATCTTTCCACTTTACCATCTAAATTTGCAATGATTTTTTCCTTCTACCACCCAACTTCTACTCTTTCTAGTTTTTCAGTTTTTCAATTCTGCCTCGCAAACTCCACTCTTTAAGTTCCTTGAGATTTCAACATGATTACAACATGACACATTTATAAGGTCTAACCTTTAAACCCCCTAACCTGAACTCGACACGAAAATAAATGGGTTGACACATAACGACAGGATTATTAAATAGGTTGGGTTAGGGTCAAGCTCTCTCAACCCGTTTAACATTTTGACTCGACATGAACCCGACACAACACGACACGTTTGCAAGGTCTAGAATATGTATCAACATTATGGTCCAATTCCTTTCAACTTGTACAAATCTTGGTTGAAATATGATGGGTTTGATGATTGAGTGATGCCTAGTTGGACCGAACACTTGGAGACCATCTTGGATAATAAAGGAATTAATCTGGAAAAACTTGAACTTTTAAAAGGTCATATAAAAGCATGGTACAAAATTTTTAAAGCTTAAAAATTTAGAGAAAAATGAGATGCTTACTAGAAAGTTAAGCAAGTTGGATAAAACTATCGAGAATGCTTTGGAGATAGATTAGAGTGCAAGTGTGAGATGGCCTAAAATGTCTATACTTCGTGGGAGATATCCCTACATTTATGGTGGATTTTAATAGAAAATCGAATGAAAAGGTACTTAATTAGTTATATATTTGCTTTTTAGGTCTTAATGGCATATCATATGCTAATGGAGCAGAAACTTGAGGAAAATATATGATCAGAGTAAGTCGAAGAATCAGAAGGAAATGTATAGCCATCTATTTTATTCTCAAGGCAGTACATTTTATGCTGAAAGTATAATTCCTACGTGCTGAAATTATTAAAATGTACAGTCGTACATTTAATTCTCAAGGTTATACATCGTTGATCACTATAAAACAAGTTCGAACCCTAATTTCAAAGTTACGCTTCTTGAAACGTTTTCTCTAGGGTTGAGGTTGATTTTCTACATATTATTCAAGTCTTTTGGTCAATTTAACCGAGGAGAACTCCAAGTTGACGAGATTGACAATATTTGATCGATTGTGGAGCTTCATCTTCATCTCCTCCATTGCGATTAGCTTAGGTTAAACATTTCATTGATGTCTTTAATTACTTTCCATCCTTTTTGAGACTATTTTGACTTATTGCAGTGGATAAGGTATTTTGATGGGTTTTATTTTTAATATGTGTTTGTAATGCCTAGATCTAAGGTTTATTCATCATTTATTTGAGGTAATGCTCAAAACTTAGATATTGATGATGAGTTGATGTAATGGACACATGACATTAATTGATTAGTAGTTTAATTGCAATTGTTTATGATTGTGGTTTTCAAGTAGCAACAACTCGCACTTTAATTTGGGTTTTAACTTTGTTTGTAGTAATTGTTGTCAAAATTAATATTTAAATGAACATTTGGTATTGATTTATGTGTTGGAACTTAATTTTACTTGATCTTGATGATAATAACTACTATAGACAAGAGTTATTTCTTAAGATTGATTGTTTAATATGCAAACAACTTTGGTGTTAAACATATTTCAACACTAAACTATTAATGTTGCAAATATATATGTTAAATATTCATAAGTGTTTTATAAAACTATGTTTAGGAGACGTTCTAATTTGGAATAGTGATCTATTTTGAATATTTGACCATTTTTATTTGTAACCCATTAAGTTAACAAATCATTGCAATGTTAATTGATATTTGTCAAGTCTAATAACATTTCCTTTTATAATGAAAAGTTTCCATAGTTTGTTTATTTTATTGCATGTTTAGAATTAAAAATTGATCTTAGTCTAAATAGTAACGAGCGCGTAGCATCAAGATTTAATAGTTTTCCCTGTGGTTTGAGACTCGGGTTTACAAAACTATACTATTGCACAACTAGTACACCAGCCGATATATTGATTCTAGTTTAGTATTTTCTTTTTATTTTACACAAACACACACACACACACACACATATATATATATATATATATATATATATATATATATATATATATATATATATATATATATATATATATATATATATATGTGTGTGTGTGTGTGTGTGTGTGTGTGTATGTATATATATAAGAATTTACATCAGATTGATAGAGAAAATCTCTTGAACAAAGTTGTAGATATAAAAATGGAGGTTGTAGATGTTGCACAAAAGTCGAAAATCAAGCCGGGGGGGGGGGGGGGGTCTCTGGAGATGGATGAGAAAGTCGAGTTTTTTTATCGTGGGTTACTTATTCAATGTCATCATCAAATGGCGATTATAGGAATTATGTGTGATGGTGATTAGGTTACAGACCTGTGCGAAAATCTTGTTTGTTCTTTTTCTGAAGAAATATTTCAAGCTTCTAGTATTCAAAATTCCAAGATGAGTTCTCGGTTCAAGAAGAAATCTACAAAATAAAGCCTTATGCTTGAGTCCAAGTTCACACTAGATGAAATCAAACATGCAGTGTGGTATGTGGGAGCAAAAAGGCCCATGGTATTGATAGGTTTCCTTTCTTGTTCTTCAAGAGCTATTGGTAAGTGTTGTAGCCAAGAATTATTCAACTTGTAAAAGAGTTTGGAGAGTCTAGTTATATCCATTGTGGATGTAACTCGTCTTTTATCATTTTAATTCCTAAAGTGGACGACCCTATGTATGTTAAATGTTTCCAACCTAAGAACTTGATTAGTTTGGATTGTAAGTCCTCTGCAAAAGTTTTAGCATAAAGATTGACACAATTGGTGGATAAAATTGTTGGTGAGGAGTAGTTTGGTTTTGTTAAAGACTGTCATATTCTTGACTTGTCGTTGATTGTTACCAAAATTTTAGATTGGTACAAGAAAATGAATAAACAACTCTTGGTGTTTATATTAGACTTTGAGAAACCTTCTGATATAATATCTTAGAGTTATCTGGATCAAGTTATCACATTTATGGGTTTTGCTTTAATTCAAAATGATGGATAAAAGCTTTCCTAAAGGCATCTAAAGCTTCAGTTTTGGTTGATGGGAGTTCTCCTTTGAAGCTCAAAACTAAAAGGGGTTCAAGATAGAGGGATCTAATTTCACCCTTTTGTTCATTTTAGTTATGGAAGGACTTCATGATTAGGAATGAAACTAATATTAAAATTTGTTAAAAACTTTTAAAAATTGTTTATCTTGCAAAGGTTGTTTCCTATATTCTAATGTGTGGTTATACCGGTGTAAACATTTTTTCACTTCATCGCGATGAATATACATAAAATATTTAATAATGACGATTTGAATTTTTTTCAAATAAATTAAGTTGAATCCTTATTATTGTATATCAAAGTTTAAGCTAATCTAGGTGGATCATTTTAATTTTATATTAAAGTTAGTACTCAAATTTATATACTTTGAAAATCTTAAAAAGATTCGACACGAGTGGGTAAAAAAGTTTTCTTTTAAGGATTCTCATGGAGGTCAATAGGAAAAAAGTGGAAATTCTAATAGGATAGCATTTCCTTAAAATGAGGACATCCTTGTTGGGATCCGATCATATAAACACATAACACATGCAGTGGAAAACTACCAAGATCAATTCACAGATTATCCATGAACAGAGTTTAGGATCATGCAGTTCATATCAGTTATATCTACTTCAAACATAATCAGAATGTACCTCAATGGATCTCCTTACTTTGATTCTGGTTGACAGTACCTTGCATTGGATGAACATGACCCAAAGTAGAATCCTCTAGTGATTCAACCCAGGATCTCCAAAAAACCAGACATATCAGAGTTTCCAATTGGGAAAAGAAAGCAGAAGATCAAAATCCTAGAGAGGGATTGATTTCGCAGAAGGGGGAGAGGGAGAAGGGTTTTGGAGGCTCCTTGGAGGCTTGGGATGCCTTACGGTTGAACCCCAAGGCCTCTATTTATAGTGCAAGGATCCTAGGTTTCAAACTTAAGGAGCCTTTTGGCGGCCGCACCCTTAGACTTGTTTACATTGATTAAACCTTTAATCAATTACAATACAGTGCATTTAATTGATTCTAAATTAATTCTAGACTAATTTATCAATTAATTTATTGATCTAATTTTTAATTAATTTATTTCTCAATAAATTAATAAACTAATCATTCCCTTTTATATTTTCTGACACTGTTTGTTTTTCTAGGTCATGAGGGTAAACCAAAAGGACCCTGCTATTATTAGAAATATTACCACTAGTTGATGACCTTAAGCAATAATTCCAACAGTCTCCCACTTGGATAAGTTGTCAACTTTGTATGATCTCAATATTATCTGATAATCAGGATTGGATAAGATTCAGAGTTGATTTAGACCATAGAATGTGTGAAAAGCTATGAAAAACATACGGAACAATGACCAAAACGACTATAAAACCTGTCAAAAACCAACAGAAAAACTGCCACTGGGCGCGTCACACGGTCGTGTAGTGTCTCGGTTGTAAACTTCTTTGACACACATACGGGTCGTGTGGTTCTACATGGGTAGTGTACTTTCTCGGATACAAATTGTTTTGACATTCACACGGGTCGTGTGATGGTCTGATTTCAATATGTTTCCAATTTGCCTTGTGGTTACACAGGTCGTGTGATCTTACACGGGTCATGTGATCACAAAAATCAGAAATTGACCCCAGCCAGGGGCTGCCGCCCCTTGGACCCCGCTACTAAGGGCGCTGTCCCTGGACCTACGTTAGTTTAGGGGCTTCGCCCCTAAACGACAGTGTACTTTGAATCTTGATCAAATTCAAACAAGTGTGCACTCAACACCTTCCTTATTTGTTTAATGTTTTTCAAGATTACATTTGGTCAACAAGTTAATCCATTACACTTAAATACACATTGGTAATAAAACAATCACCAACAGTTCATAGTTAGCTCCTAGATTAGTGGATTTCCGTACTTATGTATATCGTTTTTCTATTTAGCCTTCTTTGGTTGTCATTGTAAAAAGTAAAAACATAGTTTTTGTCAATAAACCTTTTTATATTTTTACCTAGCTTTGGCTAGTTGCTCAATACAATCGAGGCATTCCAAAAAAATTATGTATTGGTATGATACATTGATATGCCATTTAAGATATTTTTAAGAAGTGAGAATGCATATTTATTATTTAGAAAAATCAGCAAAGGCCCATCTTTATCGGGTTACAATGGATGTATTTAAACTAATTATTACTTTATATTGATATTGAAGTGCATATAAAGAAAAACATTTGAAATACATTTCATTGAGTGTTACTAATCGTGTCTTCCGGATATATATCTTAAAAACCAGATATTCAAGCTTTAGTATCTAAACTTTAGGACCGAAATCTTCATATTTTGCGATCAAATACCAAATTTATTTATTTTTTCCAGTCCTATAAAACGTTAAAAACTTATTAGATAAAACATCTTTTGACCACCAATTCTTTGAAACAAGACATGTCTTGAAACAATAAGCTACAAATCTGAAAAAAGTTTTTGATCCTTAGATTAAATTTAAATGATACGGATTCAAAATTTGAAACCCTAACTCTCAAAGCCGTCTCTCCCTCTCAAACCCGAAACCCCAAATTCCAGAAACCCTAATTACCTTGGGTTGCAAACAAGTCGCAGGTATTCCCATCTCATGGTCTTGCTTTATATTTTAGATTAAAAATCACAATTTCAAGATTCACCAGCTAAAAGAAAACCAGTGTTTATTTTTTTGGTTTAATACCTACTTTTGTTATGCATTTCTGTATTTTAACAAAGATGCATGTAGATTTCAGTTTTTTTGCTTCGATTTAAAGTTCAGATCGATGAAAGCTGTCCATTTATTCACCTACGTCGATCTTTCTAAATATATTATTTCCATTTCAGTTGGAATTCGAATTCGAAGATATAACCCTGTAAAGAATTTACAGTCACTCCTGCAGATGCTTCAGTCATTTTGCATTTTCAAGATCAAATAATGTTCAGATCTATGAATACAGAATACTCTTTTGATGTTTTGGTGGTCGATTTTAAAATGCCATGAAAAGTTAGTTCGAGGACCATTTGGTCATTAGCCACTTCTCACATGCGTACTGTAACTCAACGTGATATGGTGTAAAGGTTACCATGGTATGCTAATGGGGTCAATATACATACAGACATATTTATGAATGTATTTTTTTTGTTTTGTTTATTGTGTATGTTCCTATTACTATTGACATTTTGTATAAATTATAGCAAGGTGCTTTCATATTTGTGTGAACTATAGCATCCTATTTTTGCTATTTCTCTATTAGGGTTTTTTCGTAAAATTATTAAGCAAACAAAAAACAAGGTCAAAAATAAAGTTACAATTAGGATGTTACATAAAGATTGAAAAAGAGGTTATCTTGTTGTAACATCTCTTCCATTTTGATAATTTTTTTTTATCATGAAAATGATAATTCCTAAATTAGTAATAATAATGAATATCACATTAGCCATGACTTTTTTATGTATTGGATAAAACCTTAGCATTTTCTTTAAAAATTCCAAAGTTAAAACGGCCAATAAGCATAATAACATCGGAAAAGGTTACTACAAGTCAATATTGGCGTTGATTCATTTATTTTTATTTTTATAATACAAACGTTTTAGTGAACAAATTCTAAATATTGATTTCGGCCAATTATCGAAAACTAATTACGTTTAATCATTTTGTGCTTTATTAAACGAATGAACACACCTGTCTGGTAAACCGGGAAAATAGAAGTAGTGGCTAACAAAATTTATAAAAAAAAATATGATGATTTGAAAGCTTTGGTAATTAAAAGCGCCATGTGACCCCCAAAACCCTCTTACCCCGCCAAACAACCACTTTTATCCCATATCCGTATTGCATATTTTAAACTTTTGATGTATTCTATGAATTTCTCAATATAGATAATGGATATCGAAATTTTGATATATATTATTTTCTATGTGAAATATCTATGTATAGATTTTACTTCCATGATATGTTATTTAAGATGGTTATAGAAAGTGAGAATACATATTTATTATTGAAAAATCAGCAAAGTGAGCATATCTATTAGAGATTACAATTAATAGATTTGAACTAGTTATTATAGAAGTGCATACAAATAAAACATTTGAAATATATTCAGCGAATGTTAATACTGTCGCATGTGGTTTTATTTGAAAAACCAGATTTCAAACTTTAATTATCTAATCATATGTTGCCTTCTAATTAATCGGAACAACCACCAACAAACATTACTCCACCTCTCACCAAATCGTGGATGACATTGACCAAACGGCTACACATAATCTCAAGTCTCAACTTTCCACATGCACTTCACCGTTCAAAGAAAAATATTAATAATATTCATTTCTTTTGATAATTATAAATTAATAACATAAAATTAAAAATTAAAATCTTGTTATGTACGTATATCTTGGCTTCTTAGACGTGATTGATAAAACTCTTTTAGGATAATTAAATTCAAAAACAATTTGTAATCATTGATAAGATTCAAATCTGCAGCACATAATACCTATCAACCTTACGTGTACTTCAACTCTTCACATAATACCTATGAACCCTACGTGGAGAACCTGTTTGGATATAATACATATCAACCCTACGTGGAGATCTTGTTTGGCTGGTGGTGGGGTGCTATTTCCCGTACTTGACCGCCGATATTACAAATAATCCATCAGTTTTACGTCAGCGGTCGTGTCTGGATTCTCCATCTTTCCTTATAATATGTTGCTTGTTCATCGACCAGTGAATCATAAATGGGTAATGTTTCTTCGTCATTTGGTTTTCTTCTAGCTATGATGATTAATCAAATGGAACACACACTTTCTTCACGGAGTAATTGCCGACAATCTGCAAGTTATTCCGGTAAATCAGAAACTATTATTCCTCGCCGGAGGAGAACTGAGCTTCGGCGGATGAATGTTTTGTCTAGTGCAGGTGATTCTTTATCAAGAAGGAGACGGTTTGAGAATACCGGGAAAGAAGGAGATGACGATTTCCCCCACCATTCGTCAGTGATTGGGCGGCGGAGGGACATGGAGGATGCAGTGAGTGTCGAGCCAGGTTTCATTCATGAAAACTCAAAGAAGTTCGATTTTTACGGCGTTTATGACGGTCACGGTGGTTCAAATGTTGCATACGCTTGTAGTGAGCGGTTGCACAAGCTTTTAGCAGCTGAGATAGATGTTGAAACTAGAG
Organism: Cichorium intybus; assembly: GCA_023525715.1. NCBI lineage: Eukaryota > Viridiplantae > Streptophyta > Magnoliopsida > Asterales > Asteraceae > Cichorium > Cichorium intybus. The sequence goes on along the minus strand of CM042012.1, from coordinate 44,315,674 downwards.
GCGCGGTGGAGAAGAATTGGGAAAATTTAATGGTGGAGAGCTTCATGAAGATGGATGAAGAAGTGAATGGAACTGACTTTCTGGGTTCCATGGGTTCCACAGCCGTCGTTGCAGTGGTCGGTGATAATGAGATAGTGGTTGCAAATTGCGGTGACTCAAGAGCCGTTCTTTCACGCGGTGGCGCCACCGTCCCTTTGTCTGTTGACCATAAGGTATTCAACACAATCTTATATATACCATGTACGCTAAAGAAACTGTTTTTAGTCTTAAAATGTTAAAAAAATATCTTCAACATGCAGCCGGATAGACCCGATGAGTTGGAAAGAATCGAACTTTCGGGAGGAAGAGTGATCGAATGGAATGGGCAACGCGTTCTGGGTGTTCTTGCTACTTCAAGATCAATAGGTGACCGACAATTGAAACCATATGTAATCCCAAAACCAGAAGTTACAGTGAACAAAAGAGACGATGCAGATGAGTTCATGATTCTTGCTAGCGATGGATTATGGGATGTCATATCAAACGATTTAGCATGCAATATAGTGCGAAAGTTTCTTGATACGTGGTCTTGTCGAAGGAGATCGTTGAAAGAAAACCATAGGAGAACGACCAATGCGGCTGTGTTCTTAACAGAATTGGCAATTGCCCGAGGCAGTTTAGACAATATAAGCGTTATTGTGGTCAATCTTAAACGTTAAATCTCTTGATGATACACGAGGGTGGTGTTTTTCTTTCTTTTTTCGTTCCCTTTTTGATTCATTATCTTGTTTTTGATGGCTTTTGTAACAAATCTTGCCATTTACTTAAATCGTTTGCTTAACTTTGGTTTGTTATTTGACAGTAACAATTTTACCATTTGACAATATGAGTGCATGTATCTGTATTTCACAAAATGTATTTCAATGTATGTTTTTTGAATATTGCTACTCCCTGCAGAGGTTGTATAACTCGTTAAGCTATACACCATATTTTGTTTCCTTTTTTGATGATCAATAATATCATTTAATTTATTTTGCATTTGCCACAAATGATATTTTTGTTCCAGTTATGCCTAAATTACCCCTGTGCATAAAAAAGTTTCAGAAATATAAGCTTTTAACAGGAAGATTTTACATTCAATCAGTACCAAAAGTAGTTTCAATCGGTACCAAAATTGAAAAGATAAACAAGTTGATTAAAGTAGTGTACTTTAAAGGAAAACCAAATTTAGTGTACTATGTTTGTCAACTTTTAAAGTAATGTAGATTAAGTAATGGAATACACAAAGTATTGGAATGATTCATTATCTTTCCATGTGATGTTTGGTTACTCAGTTGGAATCAACATAGAAATGGAATGAAATTAATTGAGAATGACAAAAATACCCTTATAAAACAAAATACATATAACAATCCTTTATATCATAATGTTCACATATCATCGATAGTTCCGAAAATCTAACTTCAAGGGCCAACATCTTTTAATCTGTTAACAATAGAATCCAACTGTTCCTTCTTTCTTGCTTTTGGTGGTTACTTGATTTTTTTTGTTTTTTTTTTTTCTTGTATTCGATAAACTGCAATAAAAAGAAGCAAGGATTAATCATCATAGCAATAAAGAGTAAGCATAACCATTTTAAATAAGTAACAGTTTGTTACTTATATATAACCATCCAGTGCAACAAAAATGCAGAATTGATCAAAAGCATAATACCAGAATTAATAAAAATAATTTCTTATAATTAGCCGAAAGTACCTTGTTGTTTCTTGCAAACGAGGATTTGCGGCCACGCGTTGCGGCAGAAGTTCAAACAAAAAAATTATGATATAGATATTCTGTTGAAGTTTGCTTGGCAAAATTTTAATTTTTCAAATTTCTCGGGATGGTGGATTGAGACAATCTGTGTGATGGATTTGGAGATGTTAGGAATAACAATCTGCTTTCTGTTAAGCTCGTTTTAAAACATATAAAATTCGATTTACTAAATACAAACAAAGACTCTTGTTAACCAACCAATATAATATAATGAAGTTATTTACATTTAAAGATAATAGACAAATGTATGATTTTAATTTGCAATCTTATTAAATGACAGCAATTTTAATATACACCATTCACATATGTCAATTAAAATTAAACCGAGAAAAAGTAAAATTGATTAACCGAATTGTTAGGTGTTAGCATTAACTAATCGCTCATTATAGGATCATATATGATATAAATATGAAATTTATTTGTCATGTGATCAACTTGTTAATGAGTCCGCTCACTATAAAAAATGTCACTTTAGTTCAACCATTCAAAACATAATTTAATCACCACTACTAAATAAACAATAACTATAAAAGAATCACAGATCAGGATAGGGTTGAATGCAAGAGATGGTAGCGTACTTCGATTCATGTGTTTTTACAGCATCCTAGTTTTACAGTCCATCAACATAACTGAAATTTTAAGATGTTTATCGAAGAACTTCCAAAATTACTAATTATAGAACTAAGCACATGAAAAGACAATGAGAGGGAAGGGAGGGATTGGATTACCGATTCTTAGCATTGACTGAAAGAGGAAGAGTAAAAAATCCTCAAAATTAGGTTGTGAGATCAGCACTCCCTACTGATGCAAGATATCCACAGGAGTACCTGATATAATGGTAAGATTTACATTTACCAAAAAGTATAGCAAATTAAGATGCATATTTCAATAAAGGGCCAACCAAAGGTTTTCTTTAGTTTTATGGCTTATCAGCAACATACGACCACCCAGATAAATCAAAAGGCTTCAAGTAAAACAAGAGTACTAAAAATTGGAAAAACCAACTGATTTTTGTGAGACTTCCTGGATGATGAACTTTATTTTTCACGAGGTCGTCAGTGTCGTTGTTGCTGCTGTCATTGCTCTACTCTTTGATAGTCCAAAAGTACATTCTTATTCCTATACATCACTCTCCTAAAAAGAGTCACCTTCTTTTGCCAAACTTTTTTTTACAATTTTTTTTGTAAAAAGTTACAAATTTGTTTGTTACAAGATACAAGTTTTTATAATTTGTAAAAAAAAAAACATGTAAAAGTCGTAAAGAAACATGCATGATTTTGTTTTCACAAACTCTTTCTAAAATACATAAAAAATAAAAATAAAAAAATGGTGCATGCTTTTACAAAAAAAAAAATTACAACCTTTTCATGCTTTATACATTATAGAAAATGTAAAAGTTGTAAAAAATGAATTTGTAAAAAGAAACTATTACTTTATAAACATGTAAAAACAAAGTCGTAAAAAAATTTGTGGCAAATTTGTAAAAAAAGTTGGGGCCAAATTGGTAACAAAAATTAAAACATGATCCAAAATTGTAAAAAAAAAAAAAAAAAACAAAGGAAAGTTAGGTAACCTGTAGTGTAAACCTCCTATAGTATGTGACACTGTCCAATTTAAAAACAACTGTCATAGTCTGGGATATTATAAACCCAAAAAACAGCTTTTTGGATATATAAGAAATAGTTGGTTGTCCATAGATTACTTGCAATCATGGTTGAACAAAGAATTCCATGGGTGCAAGATCTACAAAATCAACTACATGTTAAAACCATTACCAAATTAGCAACAGTAAATATGAATAACAGAAACTTACAATATGTCATATGTAAACTCCATTCAAACCTCTGTTGCAAGTAAATTGTTAGATACTAGTGTGCTTAGAAATATCAATATTCTTTAAATAAACAAAGGCAACACTTGTAAGTAAGACCCTTGTCTGCTCATTATTGAAAACTTAGTTAATGAACCAACATAATTATCATGAAGTCGAGTTAATCTTACCAATTCTTTCAAGAATTTCATCAAGCAGTTGGTGTGCACCTTCAAACCTGCCAACTTTGAAGAACAAAAAGGAATCTAATCAGCCCCAAATTACTTTTTTTTTTCCAGAAATCGGGTTTGTTAGAATGAAGCAAAACTTATAAATTTCTTCACAGATCGGTTTTGGAGACATTAAGTGGCATATGAATAGAGTTGGATTTAAAGAACAAATATTACCAATTTCATCAATTTCTTGAGTTTTCATCTAATTTTCCACGGTGGTGAGAGAGAGGATGAATCTAGTTGAGCTTTCTCTTGATTTCTTGACTTTCCTTGGTTTAAAAACATAATTGTAGGCAAAGCAGAAGTAAGAGCAGCAGAGAAGGAACTACATATGGAGTGGTCGGAGGTGAAGAAGGTGAATGAAGTCGGAGATGTTGAACCTGGTCGAGATTGGCGAAAATCAGAAGTGGACGTGCCAAAGAGAGGATTAAGAGAGATTAGGGTTTGATGTCGTTTAGGGTCTTATTCAATTTTCAGTAGTGAAGTATTGTTAAGTGTGTTATTGTTCTAATTTTATTGTTCTTGATTATTGATGTTGGATCAATAATTCAATATTGTAGTGTTGCCGGTATTGCTCCACAAATAAGCACTTTCATCATATTGCTTCCTATATGCAGATTTCATCACACTCTTTTGGTACCAAAATACCTACTAATGTTTGCTACTTGGTTGATTTTGACATTTACTTAACTACACTATCCCTTACATTTCTTGCATGATTTCTACATGAGATTATCGTTATACATTCAAATTCATGGTTTTTTTTTTTTTTACAATTTTCCTCAAGATGCATGGATTTTTTGTTTGAAATTTAAAGTAAAAACAATAGAGAAACATTGAAGGGAAAACTCAGATTTTATTAATCATAAAACTGACTTGTTATTATAAGAACCGAAGAACTCCTTATATAGCTAGACTCGATAACTCTAAGATGGAATAACCGATAAGACTTATCAGATTAACAGACCCGTTTAAACTAAATCTAACTAGATGAATACTAAACAATTAAATAAACTATTATCTCTATTTAATTAGCACTTATCACAAACTTCACTACCCCTCAAGCTGGGAATGGATGTCTATCATTTCCAACTTGCTATTCATGCTTTCAAATATGCTCTTGGACAATCCTTTAGTGAGAATATCAGCTACTTGGAAATCGGAAATAAGAAGGGACATACGACAACTTAAGTATGTTTGCTTCTAGCTTGTGCTTATCCAATTCAACATGTTTAGTACGATCATGGTGAACCAGATTCTTGAAAATCTCGATTGTAGCCTTATTGTCATAGTAAAGCTTCATTGTTGGATGAGCAAAGATTTTTAACTCCCTGAGTATTCTTTTAATGCACATTCCCTCGTAAACTCCTCGGCATAAAGCTCTAAACTGGGCTTCAGCACTACTTCTTGCAACTACATCATTCACGGATTTGGAAGTATCAATGTGATTGTTTTGATTCTCCATAGCAGCATTGATGTAATCATCACTCTGTGAGTCTGTGTTTTATAACCAGGAGGAAAGCCATGCAAACGATAACATTTATCTTGTGTATGTCCGGTGCGTTTACAATGAGTGCAATAACGAGAATCCTTCTTAGTGTTCCTGAAATTGCTATTAGAATTGCGATTCTCATTTTTATTGTTATATGTGTTGCTTTGATTATTCGTACGAATATTGAACGCCATAACTGAATCATTTAAAGAATTACTTGTGTCTCTTTGCCTTTCTTCTTGAATTATCAATGAGAATATGCGATTAACATATGGAATTGGATCCATTAGGAGAATCTGACCTCGAAATTGAGAATAACTATCATTCAAGCCCATGAGAAAACTTATAGTCCGCTCAGCTTCTTTTTGCACCACCACAAATACATCTTCCACAAGTGTAGTTATGATTATAATTCGCCAATTCATCCCAATATATCTTCAATTTTGTATAGTAATTGCTAATAGAATTCCGACCTTGTGTAAGATTTCATGAGATTTCTTTTGATTTGGAAGATCCATGGTCTATTGCTCTGTTGGAAACGCTCCTGAAGTTCTTTCCACATTTCAGCTGTCGTTTCAAGGTATATGATTGAAGCAGAAATCTCCTTTGAAACAACATTCAAAATCCATAAGATAACTATGTTATTGTTTCAAATCCACATTTTGAGCCTTTCTGGATCTAAAGCGTTTGGTTTAGGTAATGAATTATCGACAAATTCATAATTGTTTTTAGCAGAGAGTGCGATCTTCATAGAACGACTCCTTGAGGAGTAATTGTCACCGGTTAGAATTTGAGAAACAAGAGTAGAACCAGGATTATCATTGTGATGATTGAAATAAGGATCGTTTGGCGATTGATTTTGACTGTTTGCATCACTTTGACTTTCAGCCATTGATGAGATTCGAAGAACAGAAAATAATGATTCAAGGAATCAAAATGTAATTGATGAGATTCAGATTACAAACAAAAACTGACTCAAGGAATCAAGAGAAATCATCAAAAAATGAAGCGAGTAGCTTTCTCTGATACCATTTTACATTTAGAACAAAGAACAAAAGATATGGAGAAAAAAACTTGTATTTATTCTCTCAGTTTACAGAAGACATAAAAATGGAAAATATATACAGGAAAGTAAAATGCACCATACCAACTAACTTGCACCAAACTAACTTAACTAATTAAACATGAAACGATGTAGTTTAAGCTCAACAACTCTAATTAACCAACTAAATGACTAACTAACAAATATGTTGTATCCTAATAATTAATTATATTTATCTCGAACCTGCAAGGTGTCAACCGCATCTAACCCACCTCATCTAACCAATCTGAATGCACCCGAACTGTTTGTGGGAAAGTTCGTTAATCCTTTTGGTGGTTTTCTCTATTTTCCAAAGAGAGATGGCTCATTATACATACATGAAGAAAATGAATGGAGATAATATAATATAGCTTTATTTATAAATGTGTTTTCTTAATGTTGTTAGGATATTGATATGAAGATTATATCGTTTTCTCAAAAAGGAATTTGTATTCTTGCAGCGGATGGTGCAATTCCAAATGTTACACTTGTTAACCTAATGCTCCAGAAGATACATTTGACATATTAAGGTACACAAACCTTTTCTTCTTCTTTTTTTTTCCTACCATTTTTGTGATAAGTAGGACACGTCGGTTAACCCTTGAAGAGGTTAGAAACCCCTCCTGATTTTCTAAAATGTTTCCTTATTTTGCCACTAATTTTGGGGCATTTATGCCACCGTCGTAAAACCGCTTCATTTTCTGACACCACCTTCAGACCTTCTTCTCTCTTTCTTGTAGCAACGCCACTGTTTCCCTCCGACCATCGACAGACCTCCGATCATCGGCCCATTAGTGGAAAGTTGGGTGCTCTTCCAATACATAAGAATGTTGGTGATTTTCGTCCTCCACTCTTCAGCCGGGGTATTAATCCACAATCTGTTCATCGAACATGGGAGTTCCTTTGTTTAATATCAAAAATCACGTTCGCGATGCTTTGGGATCTTACAAACACATTTTTGGCTTGTATTGTTCCTTCTTCCAGTAGCCAAAGGTAAGACCATCTGCAATTCTACCGTATGTGTAATATTTTGTATTTTGTGTGTGATGGGGAACCCTATTTTCATTATCACTTTTCATCTCCCTAAACGGCAAATCTATCATACTCCTACTCCTAAACTACTCCTTGTTATGTTGTTATGTTAGTGTCAGGGTTTGAACCCATGACCTCCTTGTTAGTATATCACCATGTTAGCCAAGTGGGCTAGCCCCAACTTGTTTCTGTTAGATAGAAAGAGAATTAATGTGTAACGTGTTGTATTTATGGATGGGATTTCTTGCTTCTGTTAGTAATTTTGTATGAATTTATTAATTTTTGTATAAATTATACTTGAAAATGCTTTTAATCAGTCGAGCACATTAGCGAACAGGAAGTTCGTGGAATGGTACAATGATAATATTATATCACATTTTGGCTATATTTTATTATGTTATGGGCATTTTTAAAGAATTTACAGAGAATATAACTCCAACAGTTTTTGATACATAAGGTAGTTTTTAGGTCTTCTCATTTTATCTGTTTTTATGAATCTTTATTCTTTAAACTACTTATCTTTTGCATTTGTTGAGGTGATAGCATTTCATTCATCTATAGATGCCTTGTAGACTTTGTTACACAACAAAAAAAGTCAGTGAAAAGCCCAAAATCCAAATATCTTCATCACTTTAAACACATATTATCTAACCCCAAACTTCTTATTTATTACAAAATCACCACCAAATATGTATCTTTTCTTACTTCTGACTTCTGACTTAAGGAGACCTTTTATATACAATTTTGACCACCTACACATTATTCCAAATGTTTGATTATTTTTAGTAAGCTCACCAACCGTTTTTTAAGCATGTTTATTTTATTATAAATCAGTTAATATTTTTTGTTTAAATGCCAAAAACTAAAATATGTTAGTTAGAATGGAATATCGTAATTGGAGTAAATTACATTTTTGACCCTTTTTTACAAGTTTGGTCCCTAAAAGTTTTCTCTTGCAATTTTAGTATTTATCTGACCTTTTTACTTTTTAAGATACTGAATTTGAAATTATTATAAACATCTAAAGTTTACTTATTTTGTTATTCAGACTTCAGAGAAGCATTTATCAGAGTTGTGCAACCGTTCACTTGCTCACATGATTGAAGGGAAAGTCCTAAGGAAATATACGAGACATTTCATCTTAAAGAGGTAAACAGGAAGATTGGAAGAGGGACAGATTCTCTAATTCAATTTCTGGAAAAAGTGATCAACAAAGATTAAAGCTTGGTCTTTTTGTTACAACATAACATATTGTACTTTCAATTTATTTAGTATCGAGGCATTGTACTTTAAAAAAGTCAAATTGATTAAATACTGTTTACTTTATATTTTTTTATGTTCCCAATCCATATTCAAGTTTTTTTTTTAACGGCAAATATATCATACTCCTACTCCTAAACTACTCCTTGAGTCCTTGTTGTGTTAATGTCAGGGTTTGAACCCATGACCTCCTTGTTAGTAATCACCTTGTTAGCCAAGTGGGCTAGCCTACATTACCTTTCATTTATGTAGGGAATACACTTCAAGTACTCTCATTTTATTACAAACAAGTTGTATTTGACATTTATGTAGGGAATACCCACATTACCTTTCGTGGGTTGTGCCGTTGTGCTTATATATATATATATATATATATATATATATATATATATATATATATATATATATATATATATATATATATATATATATATATATATATATATATATTTATATATATATATATATATATATATATATATATATATATATATATATATATATATATATATATTTATATATATATATATATATATATATATATATATATATATATATATATATATATATATATATATATATATATATATATAGGGTTAGGATCAAATATATCCATACAAATATTGTGTAACCTTGAAACTCAATCTGGACCACTCATTTAAAACACATTCTTTTAAGAATGTACAAATTTGAGTTCATTCTTTTAAGAATTGTAAGAACTTATTATGTCAAAAACTTATTCTGTTAAGAATGTGTTTTTTTCATTGTTACGAGAATGAAATCCGATGGTCAAGATTTGGTTACAAGGTAACACAATAATTGTTATTCTTATTATAACCTAGCCCTATATATATATATATATATATATATATATATATATATATATATATATATATATATATATATATATATATATATATATATATATATATATATATATATATATATATATATATATATATATATATATATATATATATATATATATATATATATATATATATATATATATATATATATATATATATATATATATATATATATATATATATATATATATATACTAGTTGTGTACCCGCGCAATGCGGCAGTACACAAGTTTTTTTTTTTTTTTAAATCAAGTTGATATGATGTCTGATTAGTTAAATGGGTTTGCTGATAATGCGATGATGGATTATGATAGATTTGTACCTTTAAAAAACAATTTGAAATTACTCCATCTGACATAAATATGTTTTTACACCTGTAATAGTTGTTATTCTCAGAGGAGGATAGTTTGGAATGATTTTGTAAAGCAATATTACCTAAGAGGCTAAGGCCCTGTTTGGCACAATCTTAATTTCTAAGATCTGAATTGAAAAGTGGTCTCAACTTTTAAGAGGGTCTGAATTTTTAAGGTCTGAATTTGTAACATGTTGTTTGATTAGAACCTCTTAATCGGTATGCTGAATAAAAATATGACCATTTTGCCCTTATGAACTATTTTATTCAATAACATCAAAATTAGCAGAAATATTCACAAAGGTTTTGAGTTTTGACCAAATTCACTTTGCAACATATCCATAGTTACAAGAAATCACAGATCAAATTTTCAGCAATAACAATCATAGATCAAATTTTCAGTAAAAGAATAACATAACCAAAAGAACCGTTGATGACTGTGGATGCGATGGAGGCTGCAACAGTCCTTTTTGTGACCCAAAAGAATAACCTAACATGGAGGCGAGAGGAGGTGCGATGGAGTCCTTTTTGAATGACTTTGGGTGCGATAGAGGCCGCGATGGAAGCTGGAGAGTCGGCTTTCCTGATCGTAAGAGGGGAACGAGGAGGACACAACGACATGGAGGCGAGAGGAGGTCCGGCGGTCAGGATAACGAGATGAGAGGAGGTCGCCAGCGGTCACGACATGGAGGCGAGAGGAGGTCTGACGTGGAGTTGAGATCGGAAGAGAGAAGGGGAGGAGACGTGAGGCAAGCTCGTAAAAGAGAAAGAGAAGGGGGAGGCAGGATGAGTTAGGGTAAATGAGGAATACCCGTGTTTTTTTTAAACAGACATGAGTTGATATCTGACCCAATAAGAGCTTCTTTTTAATTTAAGAGGTAAATTTTAAGAGGTAAACAAACCCACTTAATCTGTCTCATTAAGAGTTTGCCTCTTAATAACACAATTAAGTGGTAAACAAACAGGCCCTAAGACATAGCTCATTTGATTGTAAAAAGGGTCTTTAAAAACAATTTGACGTTACATCTAGTCTTCTAAGTGCCAAATAATGATGGTTAACTTCACTCTTCGAAAACCAGACTTTTCAAAATTTAAATAGGAAATAAACTAATAAAAAGAACGTTGTATCTATCTTTTTGAATATGGGTTACCCTTATTCGCTTATGATCAAATTTCCTTTGGAGCGTGATATAAAATAAATCAACCAAAAGATCTGTGTTACATGGCTATTTCATTAGTATTGTATTGTTTGCTAGCTTCGCTCTAGCCATGTTTCTAATAAAAAGTCTGTCATTAAAAAAAACTATCTTTTTTAACATAGAGATTATTGAATGCTTTCAATAATAGGAACTAATTCCCCAATATTGTTGACATAGATTTTTGTTATGGGGGTGATAAGCAAAATGTAAGATTATAATAATTACCGTGATGTTCATTGATCTCATTTAGGGAATCAAAACTGAACCGAACTGGAACCGAAAAAACAGGACGCAGAAAAATAAGAAATCTTAACACCGAGAATCGAACCGCATACATTCGGTTTCGATTCTGATTTCGGTTTATACTATGTTTAATTTCCTTTAACAAAGATGAGATCGGATCTGGCATTAGACCAAACCCTCTCGGAACCGAAAACACCGAACCAAAATGTCAAATGCTAAAACCGAGAACCAAACGGCATACACAATTTAATTCCAATTCAATTTTTGTTCTGCTTCCGTTTTGATTTAGATTTGGTTCTTCGGTTCTTTTGCTCATCCCTAATATCGTTTATACAAAAGATAATCCTATAAATACACTCACTGAATGAAAGAAAAACAATTTTTATAATCTTATACGTAAAAATACATTTTCTAACATATACTATTCAAAATTGTATATCCGATAACACATTCAACATGCTATTATCTTACAAACAAATTTATAGCAACAAAATTACCATCAAACAAAATTTTATTTCGGAAAAAAATGCAATATATATTCATAATTACACCGTATCAAATGAGGTAATTGATGCATTTAATATTACACCGTACCACATCTTGATGTACTAAAAGTCTCACTCTTAAATCTGTACCATTGATTTATATAATATCAAATCCATGTGTAAATATATAGAGATTAGATTACAAAGAAACGAACTTAGAGATGGAAATTTTTAACATTACCTTGGGTTGGCGAGATGGCACAAACTTTGGCAAGTTTGGGATTAGAACTAATGGATTCCTGCAAAAAATGTAAATTTTAAATCTCTATAATGGATGTTTTTCGTTCCCATTTTATAAACCTTTACTACAGTGTTGAGCACGTTTCTCTGGTTCCAATGCAAAAGAATGAATAAGTTTTAAACCATAATTTTTTTTAATGAAAGCTGTTTGGTTTTATATCAAAGTGAAAACCTCCTAGATGCACCGATTCAACTTTGTTTAGCTAAATTCAACAACAGTGTACAATAAGATTTTATAAAATCAAATCTATTTCAAGATTACACTAACACAAATATGCATCATGTTGTAAAATATGACGGATCCGAATTGACTTTAGACAATATTAGCTCAATGCGGAATAGGATCAAAATTATCAAACGGTCATAATCACAACGAAATACGAATGAAGTAAATAAAATAGAGACACGAGGATTTACGTGGAAAACCCAAATCGGGAAAAAACCATGGGCGGAGGAAGCCGAGAACCAATTCACTATATTTTGTGGTGTTTACAAAATATTTGAAGAATATAAAAATACAAAGAGTTTATAAAACTCTTATGTATTTACAAGAGAAGAAATTGGATTTGAGAGATGTGTTTTGATGTTTTTGGTGTGGTTTGCATCAATGATCTTCTAACCTATTTATACTAAAATTTATACATGCCATTTAAGAAAAAATGGCTCATATGTTGAATTCTTTACAAGCCACATTTGAAAATTGATTAGCAGCCATTTGAAAATAAGTGTTGCAGCCACATCTTTGAATATTATCTTTAGCAGCCATTTGAAAATAAGTGTTGCAGCCTTTGAATAAAAGATTGTTGAATTTTGAAGACATATTCTTCAATCTCCACCTTGACTTCAAAATGGAACAAAACTTGTATACCCATTTGGTAAAACCAACAACTCTTCAAACTTCAAAACTCCATAAGGAATTGCAGTCACCATATAGAGAAAAATTGATCCTGAAAAATGAAATACTTCCTCCACCACGAGCCTAATCAGGCTCAAATGCGATCAGAAACACCCACCAAATCCAAACATGTTTTGAACTTGGCTATTGGAAGACTTTTAGTGAACATATCAGCAAGATTATCATTGGTGCTGATCTTGTTTACTGTAATTTCGCCTTTAGCAATAACATCTCTGATGAAGTGATAACGAACATCAATATGCTTCGTTCGATCATGGAACATTTGATCCTTTGTCAGAAATATTGCACTTTGATTGTCACAAAAAACAGTTTTAACGGATAACTTGTTTGAAAGCTCACCTATCAACCGTTTCAACCAGAGGGCTTCTTTCACTGCTTCCGTAACAGCCATGTATTCGGCTTCGGTGGTGGATAACGCTACGGTGGACTGTAACTGCGCTTTCCAGCTAATTGCGCAATCACCCAAAGTAAATACGTACCCTGTAATCGATCGTCTTTTATCCAAGTCCTTTGCATAATCGGAATCCACATAACCAAGTACTCCACTATCGGTTTTGCCAAACCGCAGACATGAAGAGGAAGTACCTCGCAAGTACCGAAAAATCCATTTAACAGCAGCCCAATGCTCTTTTCCTGGATTCGCCATGTATCTGCTCACCATGCTTACCGCATATGACAAATCTGGACGTGTACAAATCATAGCATACATAAGAGATCGTACAGCGCTGGAGTATGGTACCTTTGCCATGTATGCTAGATCTTCTTCGGTGGTAGGACTTAAGGCGGATGATAGCTTGAAGTGGGCTGCGAAAGGAGTGCTGACTTCTTTTGCATCATGCATATTGAAACGGTGCAGAACCTTCTCAATGTAGCTTTGTTGAGAAAGGTATAGAGTTCTTGCACTGCGGTCTCGCACTATTTCCATTCCTAGAATTTTCTTGGCAGCACCCAAGTCCTTCATATCGAACTCAGCATTCAACTGGTCTTTTATCTTTTGAATCTCCTTTATATTCTTCGCTGCAATTAACATGTCATCCACGTATAAAAGTAGATAGACCATTGAGCCATCGTCACACTTCTTGTAGTAAACGCAGCTGTCGTAGGTGCACCTTTTCAGCTTGTGACTGGTCATAAATGAGTCAAACCTTTTATACCATTGTCACGGAGATTGCTTGAGGCCATAAAGAGACTTCTTCAATTTGCACACGTAGCTTTCCTTGTCAGGAGCTACAAAACCTTCAGGTTGTTGCATATATATCTCTTCCTCAAGCACACCATTTAAGAATGCTGTAGTAACATCAAGTTGCTCTAACTCATAGTCATGAGAGGCAACTAATCCCAACAAGACACGTATTGACGTGTGTTTCACAACCGGAGAGAAAATGTCGGTATAATCGATACCTGGGATTTGACTGTAGCCCTTGGCTACTAAACGAGCTTTATATCTTGGTTTGTCACCAGGGTGGATAGCCTCCTTCAACTTGTAGACCCATTTGCACTTAACTGTCTTCTTACCCTTTGGAGCTGGAACGAGATCCCATGTGCCATTTTTCTGAAGAGATTCCATCTCCTCGTGCATGGCAACCATCCACTTATTAGAATGTTTGGATTTAATGGCCTCGTTGTAGCTTGTGGGCTCCAGAACAGACTCAACTTCATTGGCAACTGTAAGTGCATAAGCGACAGAATTGGCTTGAACATATCTCTTTGGAGGTACAATCTGTCTGTGAGGTCTATCTCTTGCAATGGAGGGACTGTGAGGTTGGCTTGGAGCTTCGGCTGGCTCATGAGAAGAGGAATGTTGATTATTCGAGGGTTGAGAAACCTCGACACCTTCATTAGACTGGTCCTCGAAAGATGAATTTAAAGGAAGCTCCACCTCCACTCGAACTTTGTCTTTTTACGAATTTTCATTTTCTCTGGTCTGAATGTTGGAGACAGGATGAAGCATGGCTTTTTCATCGAAGGTCACATCTCTTGATGTAATGACCTTCATAAGCTCTGGGCTCCACAATTTGAAACCTTTCACTCCTGTCTTGTATCCAATAAAAATGCACTTAATGGCTCTTGGTTCTAATTTGCCATTATCAACCCATGCATATGCTGGACATCCAAACGGTATTAATTTTGTATAGTCAGCAGGCTTACCAGACCATAGCTCAAACGGAGTCTTCTTTCCAATAGTACGTGAGGGGGAGCGGTTGATAATATAGCATGCGGTGGAAGCTGCTTCGGCCCAAAAAGACTTTGGTAGCTTCGAGTGAGAGAGCATGCATCGGACCTTCTCCATGATGGTGCGGTTCATTCTTTCCGCAACGCCGTTCTGCTGTGGTGTGTGGACTACAGTGCGGTGACGTGTAATCCCTTCCTTACGGCAATAGGAGTTGAATTCTTCTGAGCAGAATTCCAGTCCGTTATCGGTACAAAGGTATTTTACTTCAAAACCGGATTGTTTTTCAACTAACACTTTCCAATCCCTAAAGGTTGAAAATACTTCTCCCTTTGTCTTTAAGAAGAACGACCATACCTTCCTGGAGAAGTCGTCAATAATAGTGAGCATATAAGAGGCTCCACCTTTCGATGTAACCTTTGTCGGTCCCCATAAATCCGAGTGTATGTAGTCGAGTGGTCCTTTTGTCGTATGTTTGCCACTGATAAAACTTACTCGCTTCTACTTTCCGAACACACAATCTTCACAGAATTCAAGTTCGGTTGATTTGTGCTCCCCGAGCAACCCCCTTCGACTTAGTTCATTCATACCATGGTATGACATGTGAGCGAGCCTGAGGTGCCATAGACGAGAGCGATCAACGTTGGAGAGGGATTTAGAACATACCGAGACTTCGCCGGAGATAACTTGCCCATCCATAATGTAAAGGTTTGCGGATTTTCTAACTCCTCGGATGACCACAGAACCTTCCTTGAAAATATGGAGTTTCCCGTCTTTGCCAACAAACTCGTAACCTTTCTTCTCGAAAGTACCGAGACTTAGTAAATTTCGCCTAAGACCGGATACGTGCTTCACATCTTGAATCGTTCGAACAACGCCATCGAACATGCGGAACCTGAGTGTACCCCGTCCAATAATACGACACGAAGTGTCGTTACCCATTAGAACGTGGCCTTCGTTAACCTTTTCATATGAATGAAAAACGCTTCGGTTGGAGCTCATATGAAAAGTACACGCTGAATCAAGTACCCACTCATTCGTGGTTATTAAACCGTAGTCCGAAACGGATAGAAGCTCGCCATCGGAACCAGTTTCGGCAACATCGGCTTCAACGGTGTTATTGGTTGTTTTTCCCTTTGCGATTGCCTTCGCTTTCTCCTTGTTCTTTAACTTGAAACATTCATCGATCAGATGTCCCTTCTTGTGACAATAATTGCAATATTTGCGATTGGCTTTGGACTTAGATCTAGATCGGTTTTGTGAAGAGCTACCTCACTCGTTAGGTCTCCCTCTGATGTTGAGACCTTCGGCTTTAGAATCGCTGCTACTGTTCCCAACTATCTGCTTCATCTTTTCCTTTGAATCAAGAGCAGTCATTACCTCGTCAAGGAAAAGAGTGTCCCGAGAATAGATAATGGTGTCACGAAAGTGATCGTAGGAGTCTGGGAGAGAAGATAATAAAACTAACGCCAAGTCTTCATCTTCGTATTTGACGTCCATATTCTCCAGATTTCCTACAAGCTCTTTAAAGGTAGAGAGGTGATCAGACAAAGAACTACCTTCACTCATCTTTAGGTTAAAAAGTCGTTGCTTCAAGTGTAGCTTGTTGGGCAAGCTTTTCGTCATAAGTAGCTGCTCGAGTTTTAGCCAGAGAGCCGCCGCAGATGTCTCTTTCAGTACATCTTGGAGAACGTCGTTGGATAAATGCAGACGGATCTGCGACGACGCCTTCAAATCTTTCATTTCCTTTTCTTCAGTTGACCAAGTTGCCGGCATTTTCTCCATTCCTAACAGTGCTTTGTGGAGATCCATCTGAATGAGAATATCTCTCATCTTTACTTGCCACAGCGGAAATCGGGTATTCCGATCCAGCAGCGGAATATCGTATTTCACCGAAGACATGATTAATTACTTGATAAAATGATCCCGATAAGCTAATATCAAAACCCGGATGCTCTGATACCAATTGTTGTAAAATATGACGGATCCGAATTGACTTTAGACAATATTAGCTCAATGCGGAATAGGATCAAAATTATCAAACGGTAATAATCACAACGAAATACGAATGAAGTAAATAAAATAGAGACACGAGGATTTATGTGGAAAACCCAAATCGGGAAAAAACCACGGGCGGAGGAAGCCGAGAACCAATTCACTATATTTTGTGGTGTTTACAAAATATTTGAAGAATATAAAAATACAAAGAGTTTATAAAACTCTTATGTATTTACAAGAGAAGAAATTGGATTTGAGAGATGTGTTTTGATGTTTTTGGTGTGGTTTGCATCAATGATCTTCTAACCTATTTATACTAAAATTTATACATGCCATTTAAGAAAAAATGGCTCATATGTTGAATTCTTTACAAGCCACATTTGAAAATTGATTAGCAGCCATTTGAAAATAACTGTTGCAGCCACATCTTTGAATATTATCTTTAGCAGCCATTTGAAAATAAGTGTTGCAGCCTTTGAATAAAAGATTGTTGAATTTTGAAGACATATTCTTCACATCACGTAATATGTAAATTGGTAAACTAAGATATTATATATATACCTGGGTTTTCGTAAACCTTTGCAAAGCATTCATGAAGACCATTTGTTGTTCATTTCCCAATTGACTACCTTAGTTTTCGATTAGGTCGCAGATTGAGTCCAATTGACAACCTTTGTTGCAGAACCAACTTCAGACAACTTCCATTAAACAACATTCAAATTTGGAATCTGTTGTAACTTGTTCACAAACAGAGGCACAAACACACTCGCATACACCCACAGTTCAATTCCGTTGTTACTGGTTCAATTCGTCTTACTTTCCATCATTTCTGTAAATAATTGGTTCATAGACATAGAGACACAAACACAAATATCAACTGCATCTCTCCACTCTGATGCTGCAACCTAGATTGCACAATTCAGCTAAAAAAACAGATTTCACTTGTGAATCTGATCTCAATATGCTCAAGAATATTTAAATGATAATTCAATTCAAACTATGGGACTTACATTGAACAAATAAGGCAAGAAACATACCAAAGCCATCACTGCTTACCATTTATTTGCACTTGAGGAATGCTTAGATTGAGTACTATTACACCCATCGTCACTGGTTACCCTCTCCAGGATTCCAAATATTTGAGCTTTATACTTTCAAAGTGAAATGGTTTACTAAGAAAAAAAATAAATAAATGATTAATAATTTTGTAAAACAGAAAATAAGACCCTATATTAGAGAAAAAAAAAAGAAAATACATTTATATTTCTTGCATGAAAGTAGGATGCCATAAAACATATATAAAGGAAAGTGAAACGCTTTTTCTTACAGAGTAGATCATGTGGCAGGTGGTTTTGAATGTCTGTTGTCGATTCTTCTTTTGGTGAATTTCTTACGCCATGAAGGATCATTATTCAGCTTTGGTGCAAGAACAGGGGAGCAATCATCTTCAATCTGTTCCCCTTACAACTTGGGTCCTCAATTGATGTTTTTGGCATTACGGTGTTGCATGCTAAAAAGTAATAGAAACAATTCATAATAAATAAAGTAAAGATCTACTTTTTAGTATGAAGTTGCAAATCACATAAATTATTGTTAGTTTGAAACAAAAAGAAGTGAAAGTATTATTACCTGATTCAGATACTCGACTTTCATGTAGACCCTGTGCAAATATGTAACCAAAAGTGCAAGAAAATACCTTTTTGGGACATCGAAACCCTGCATACAAACAACCAAGAATACCTACATATTAGTAGTAGTAGTAGGTGTTGATGGGCGGTAACACTGAAGGTTTGGGAGAGGGCCATAACTGAAATTTTCCCAAAAGAGCCCAGAAGGAGTCAGAACAAGATGCAAGTTCAATGATATTTTCCCTATAGAACCATTTATTCAAAAGAAGTTATGTTCAGAGATGACAATGTAATATGATTCATGTTTGAAGGATTTTACCGGTAATGAAAGGGCATTTAGGCCAATTACCTGATACCCTAAGTCACTTTCCCTGCACACTGATGTTCAAATTAGAAACTTTCTGTAAATTATTAACGAATCAAGATGATGATGATTAAATATACAAAACGAACATGGAGAAGAATAAATGTGCATTAACACAATAGGCCTAACTGAACCAAATTAATAGAAGCCGATATGCAACATGAAAGAATCTAAGAAATGATTTTTTAACCTGGTTTTGGAAACAAAACAATGATAGTGAGATAGAGGGGGAGATTAGAAACTGAATTACTTGAAAAGCGAATAACTCATACCTTATGTGGTGCTGCTGTGGGGCAAATCAGGTTTCCGTCTGCAAGAAGGAAAAAACAAATTTATATAAGCAAGGATGTGTGTATTTCTTCAACAATCCATTTCACAATTTAAATTGAGATTTTCACCATAAAGGGAATTTAATTAAACAAAAAGTCTTCCATGTATTTATTTAACCATTTATGTTGATATTTCCATATTCTCCATTGTCATTCTATTCTGCATCAAGATAAGATAAAACAATCCAAATACACTCTGACTCTCATTAATTTCTTCCTAGTAGCCTCTTGATGAGATAGTCTATCGCAATCACATTAATCCAGTTAATAGTTAAATCAAAGCATATGTTTAAAGTAAATATATACATAAATTCAAGCTAAGAAAAATTATCCCACATTTGGGACTGAATTCATATGTTGACTTCAGCCTTTGAAGAATAATCTAAGACATACCTTTTATTATTCATCCTTTAAGTAGCACCTCCAAATACTCCCTGTCCAATAAATCAAACCAGATATTGATAGATCCAAATAGATTCAAAAAGTACTTGAAAAACAAATGATAAAACCATTAGATCGAACATCATATTGGTATCACCAGAAAATTTGGAATAAAAGTTATACCTTGTATCGATGTTAGTAGAAACCAGAAAATTTGGAATAAAATGTACCTTCATGTGGTCTCGATTTTCTAGATCGATAGAGGGATATGAAAAACAGTGTGATGGAGCTCGCTGACAAGGCAACCCAACGATTGTGTTGTAGAGCTCAAAGATTATGTAGATGCTGATGGTGAGGAGAGGCGTGGTGCTGTGGTGGTGAAAGTCGACAGAAACCAGTGGTTCTCTGATGTGGGTGCGCTGGGTTGTTGTGGTGGTGCGGTCATTGGTGGCGGCAGATGTGGTTGGTGCTAGATTTAGGGTTTTCAAAAGAGGATGAGAGATCGGTGTGTACTGGTGCAGTGTTGTTGATAGCTGCTCGTGATGATGGATGACGAACGTGATGCAGAATTGGCGATGAGGAATGGTGGAGTCTGGATCGAGAAGACGAGAAGTGTGTCGATTAGTGAGAGTGATAGAGGGCATGAAGAAATTTGGGGAGGAATTACGAAAGGGAGTGATTTGTACACAACAATTTTTGTCCATACACAACAATTTAGCGTCTTTTATGCATGTTAAAGCGCATATTCTTGTGTATGGAGAAAAGTTGTTGTGTACAAATCACTTCCCATTACGAAAGGTAGGGGCGGATATCGAGGTTATAGTGATAGAATAGCAGATAGAAAAAGTCAAAGCATCATATTCGAGAATATCTATTGGGTATCTGCATATTCAAATCTTTTTATGCATAATTACTTGTACTTTGTGGAAAAAATGTTGGACCTCTTAATTTTAAGAGTTTTCATTTTTAGAAACTATTTTTCCTTTTTAATGTAGTATATATATATATATATATATATATATATATATATATATATATATATATATATATATATATATATATTACCTAAGTAAACGAATAAAAGTATGCAAGTAGGATAAAAAAAAGTTAAATACGTTATAGAGCTAATTTAATAGGAACACAAAATATGACAATATCTGGTTAATAAACGACGGATATCATATGCTGCCTTTTTAATCGGAACAATTACCAACAAAACCACTACTTCACCTTACCAAATCGTCGTCCATTGCATTTATCAAAACGGCTACAACAATTAATAATTTAATTATTTGTTTTATGTACACGCAGTGGCGGATCCAGGAATTATCACCAGGGGGTGCAAAAAAAAATTTCACGGAATGTAAATATATAATAACATAATTTTTTTTTACGATCAAACATAATAATATCGAAAAAACGTTTACAAGTACGAGTACATAATAATAACCAAAAAAAACGCTTACAAGTACGAAGACTATTTAAATTTCACCTCTTCGTATACTCATTTTGGTAAAACGATTCATTACATTTTCATATTTAACTTTCACAAGGGATTATTTCTCCACATTGCAAACCAACGCATCGTTCAAAAAATCATCACCCATTTTGTAGCGCAAGTCGGTCTTCACAAGCTTCATATTTGAAAAAC
The DNA here is from genome assembly GCA_023525715.1 of Cichorium intybus. Taxonomy (NCBI): domain Eukaryota; kingdom Viridiplantae; phylum Streptophyta; class Magnoliopsida; order Asterales; family Asteraceae; genus Cichorium; species Cichorium intybus. The sequence continues at coordinate 44,294,087 of CM042012.1, read as the reverse complement.
ATCTTTCTACTGTTGCCGTTGCAACGGGTAAAACTAAAACCAATTTAATTAGCTTATAAACTAACGGATAAGCTTCATGTCTCCCCGTTGCCACCATCAAACTAGAAAGTTCTGAAATTCCCTTCAAACTAGTAAACCTCTCCTCTTTAATGCAAACGTGATGAAAAATCCGAAGTTGTCCTTCAAGATCTCTAATATCCACCTCACTAAAATCATGCTTGTACATTCTACCCAACTTCAACAACTTTTCCATGTCAAATTTAGCGAATGAATCACATGGACTCAAAGCAACCATGCATTCTAGTAATTGGGTGCTTTTTTCACTAAAACGTTCCCCGAATTCTACAATTTGAGCATCCACTACCGTATTGAAAATTTCAACTTTAAAATAATATTCATTAGTCTTTGTGGTTGTACGGTTTCTCGGAGTAACATAAAAATCCGTCATATCTAAAGTTTGAATGCCATGCTTTTTCACAAAAAGAAGATACCTTTGGCAACATGGTCTCAAATCCCGTAGCTCTTATTTCTTGTAAAGAATCCATTGTTGCTCTAACCATGCAAGCCGCTTCTACAATGTCAAGATTCTTTCTTTGAAGCTCCTTTGACAATACATTTGTTCGTTGCAAAACGTCATTCATCAAATGCAAGTAAAAAACAAACTCATATGTCTTGAGATTTGCTAATATTCCGGATGCTTGACATGTTATTTGTAAACTCCCTCCTTCCTCTTCAACATAAGCTAGAACTTCAAGAATCCCTCCCTCCTTGTTGTCCCTTCATGTCCCCACAAACATAACAATATAAACAATATGCTTTGTCTTTTTTCTTGCTATATTCTAGCCAATCAAAGTCATTATACCATGTTGTAACAAATTTTCTATACTTACCACCAATCATCTTCTTTGGAAATGTATGAACCCTTATTCGACAAGGTCCCATAACCAAATATCGCTTTCTTACTTCTTCTCTAACGTTTGAAGGGTAATCCATAATAAATGGTCTCTCTCCCGGGTCCCTTGGAAGATCTTTGAAATTAAAAGCTTCATTAGATGATGGTTTTGGTGGAACTACATTCAGAACCGGAGGCGGAGGCATTGGAGAATTAACATTGAGATTTGGCCTTCGAGAAGATCCTTCCCCACTTTCATTAGAGGATGATCTTGTTCTCTTACTACTTGGGGTAAAAAAAACTCCCAATCTTACCCTATAAGAAAAACACATAAATTAATAAATAAGCAATCAATGTTAAATAAGCAAATAAACAATCAATATTAAATAAGCAAATAACTAATAAACAATCGATATTAAAACTCCCAATCCGCCACTTTTGACTTTGCCAATTGCCATGAGCCCATGATCGATCACAGTAAGAACTAAGAATTCATAAATCATAACTAAACTAAGCAAATAAGAAATTAAGAAATTAATATTAAATAAGCAAAAGCAATGAAGCAAACTAATTAAATTGCCACTTTTGAGTTTGCCAATTGCCGGCAATTGGCCATCCGGGACGTACGCATTAAAGCAACTCGCAATCAACGAAGCAAACCAAATAAATTCATAGGGTTTACAATTACAGCATCATGATTTTAGCATAGGGTTTAATCTTAAAGCTTACTTGTTTAAAATTCATAGGATTCAATCTTGAATTGATTCTGATTTCTGAGACGTATGCGACTTGCGAGCAGGAGTGACTAGCGAGCAGTAGAATTCCAATCGGTATGGCTTAGCCGATTTTTAATTTTAACTTTTTGTTTTTTTTAAGTTTAATTTAAAGCCCAAAATTTAAGTATTTAAAGCCCAATCTAATTTTTTTGTGGGTAATTATTAAAGCCCAAAGTTTAAGTTAATTAGTGGGTGTTATTTTTTTCGGAAGGGGTGCAACATACTACAAAAAAAAATTTTTACAAAGGCTCGTAAAAGTTGAGCCGGTGCACCGCCCCTTATTTGCCCTATACTAGAACCGCCACTATGTACACGTATTTCTTGGTTTGGAACTATAGTTTAGATATTTGCAACGCCACACCCCCAAATCATATGCTGTCTTCTTATCCATTTGTTTTCAAATTATAGATTTATAGTTTAATAATGTAAAATTAAAATTAATATGTAGACATTATCACTAAAACTCTATTAGAATAATTAAATTCAAAAACATTTTGTAATCGTCTGTATTGATAAGATTCCAACTTACATCATCCACGTACCTTGATACAGGACATCTGTAATCTATACACAATATCATCAACCCTGCATCAACTCTACGTGTACATCAATTCCACACATCAACCCTACGTGTACATCAATTCTACACATAATATCCATCAATTCCACACATAATATCCATGAACCACACATGAAATTCTTCTCTGTCTATGGTGGGTTTTGTTTCTGTAACTGACTGCCGAAATTATCAAAAATCCACGATATTTACGTCACTTGTTCGTGTCTGGATTCTCCATCTTTCCTTATACATAAGTTGCTTGTTTCTCGACCGGTTAATCAAAAATCGGTATGGTTTCCTCCTGATTTCTTTTTGTTCTTGCTATGATGATTAATCAAATTGATGAATCGTTGTCTTCACAGCCGTCTATTAATTGCCCACAATCTGCTAGCTATTGTGGTAAATTAGATTCTATTATTATTTGCCGGAAGAGAACGGAGCTCCGGCGGTTGAAGGTTTTGTCTAATGCCGGTGATAGTTTATCAATAAGGAGACGGTTTGAGAACACTAAGAAAGAAGGAGGTAACGATTTCCCCCACCATTCGTCAGTGATTGGTGATTCAAAATCCGTTCTTTCGTGGCGCCACCGCCCCGTTGTCTGTTGAGCATAAGGTATTCAACATAATCCTATATATATCATGTACGTTAAAGACACTTTTTTTGATCTTAAAATGTTAAAAAAAATCTTTGACATGCAGTCGGATAGACTCGATGAGTTAGAAAGAATCAAACTTTCAGGAGGAAGAGTGATCGAATGGAATGGGCTACGCATTATGGGAGTTCTTGCTACTTCAATATCAATAGGTGACCAACAATTGAAACCATTCATAATTTCAAAGCCAGAAGTTACTGTGAACAAAAGAGAGGACACAGATGAGTTCATGATTCTAACTAGCGATGGATTATGGGATGTCATATCAAACGATTTAGCATGCAATGTAGTGCGAAAATATATTGATACGTCCTCGTATCGAAGGAGATCGTTGAAAGAAAACCGTAAGAGAACGACCAATGCGGCTGTGTTCCTAACAGAGTTGGCAATGGCTTGTGGCAGCAGTGACAATATAAGCGTTATTGTGGTCAATCTTAGACATTAGATATCTTGATGATATACAAGGGCTGTGAGTTTACTTTATTTTTTTCCTTCCCTTTTTGATTCATTATCTTGTTTTTGATGGCTTTTGTAACAATCTTGCCATTTGCATGTTAAATCATTTGCTTAACTTTGGTTTGTATCTTCGCCTTACTACATGGAGTATTCATGAATGCAACGTTAATTTTTTTTATATAAAACAAGACTATAAAAGTTTGCAATCATTTCCAATTTGTTATATCTACCAGGTGTTTAAGCCTTGTTATAAAGAAAAGTTATCACATAAATAGTAGAGATATCTTATAGTTAACAGAAACTAGAAAGTAACACTTTTATCGTCTGCAAACACGATACTTACATTTTAGTAGAATCATTACATTTTTCAACAGTAGTTTATTGGTATTTATATCTGGGCCAAAAATATGCTAAGAGGTTTCGCAAATTATCTTTCCGTGTGATGTTTGGTTACTTAATTGGAATCAACATAGGAATGGAATGAAATTAATTAAGAATGACAGAAATACCCTTATATAACAAAATACATAAAATCAATAACATAACAATCCTTTATATCATAATGTTCACATATCGTCAATAGTTCCAAAAATGTAACATCAAGCACATATTTCAAGCTGTTAACAATAGGACCCAACTGTTCCCTTCTTTCTTGCTTTTGGTGGTTACTTGATTTTTTTGTTTTTTTTCTTGTATTCGATAAACTGCAATAAAGAGAAGCAAGGATTGATCATCATAGCAATAAAGAGTAGGCATAATAACCATGTCTTCACTTTTCCTGTTTCTAAAATTGCAAGGAAATAATACAAGTTTTGAAAATTTGCTAAATGCCTGAATAAAACTCGAGCATCAGATTCTGAAAACCTCCCCTGTTTTTCCAACTGATGAAAAAACTCTCCACCTGCACGTAGCATAATCGACAATCAAGGAAGAAACGGGAAGATGAAAATTATTTAGAATTGGAAATGAGAGAGAGAGACTTGTTTTATTTATTTTTGAGAAATTATAGTTTTGGTCCCTAAGGGTAGAATGGTCTTTTTACACCCCCACTTAACAGAAAAGATTGACGGTAACTCCATGAGGGACCAACAGTGTGATATAATGCCAACCACAGGACCAATTTAGCAAATTATCAAAACTTGGACTGAAACTGCAAAATCATGTAAACCACATGGACTAAAACTGTAATTTACTCTAACTTATATCTAACCATCCAGTGTGACAAAAATGCAGAATTGATCAAAAACATAAAATACAGAATTAATCAAAATAATTTCTTATAATTAGCCGAAAGTACCTTGTTGTTTCTTGCAAATAACCGGAAAATAAAACGGAAAATTGAAGTAAGATCTCATAATAAATAATCAGTTGAAAGTATCTTGCATGTTAAAACCAATGAATAAGAGAAACTTAAGGTATGTCATATGTAAACTCTATTCAAACCTCTGTTGCGTGTAAATTGTTACATACTAGTGTGCTTAGAAATATCAATATTCTTTAAATAAACAAAGGCAACACTTGTAAGTAAGACCCTTGTCTGCTCATTAGTTAATGAACCAACATAATTATCATGAAGTCAAGTTAATCTTACCAATTCTTTCAAGCATTTCATCAAGCATTTGGTATGCACATTCAAACCTGCCAATTTTGAAGAACAAAAAAGAATCTAATCAGCCCCATATTACTTTTTTTTTTCACAAATCAGGTTTGTTCGAATGAAGCAAAACTTATGCATTTTTGGTGCATGGGTTTATTTCACAAAGAATTATCCTATTTCTAATTACATTTTTGTTCACCCACGTATATCAAGCACTTGGTAATAAAATCGTTTCAGCAAGTAAATGAAAGTCCATTACTTTACCTTTTCATATTTTGCCTATTATACAGATTTTAAAATTGCATGTAATAATGATTGTAATCAGTGGCGGATATAGAAAAAACAACTAGGGTATGCGATGGTGGCAAAGTAAAAAAGTCTTAGTAGTGTTATTAAACAGATAAAAAATGAGATTATATATAATTTCTTTAAAAAGGGGATTAATGTTTTTGTAATTTTTTAATTATAAAGATGGATTAAGAACCATTAAATTATCAGTTTCTTCGTTGTCAATAGGCTTCTTCATTTCATTGAAATATTTCGATCAAAAGGTATGCATCAGTTGGATCAAGTGTATGCAATCGTAATATTTCATATATAATATTTTTTATTTCAAAGTTATAATACTTACAAGAAAATTTTAATGGTATGCAATTGCATGCCCTTCTAATACACTAGATTCGTCCATGATTGTAATAAAGTGACTACTTCAAGTTCTTTTGTTACTCTAACTACTTTGAAAGTACGTATCTTTTATTTGTTAAATATGATGGACAATGGTTTATGGGAATTGATATTTCCACTTGAAAAATTGATTCATCCACATAATGTACAACACATTTACAACTATCGTACAAGTGAATAAAACATATATTTCATGTGGATAAATCAATATTTTAAGTGGAAATATCATTTCTCATGGTTTATAGTTTTATTAGTTTATATGAGAATTATCACATTTTGATTGAAATTTAACCATGCTCACTACATTCTCTGATTTTATTCTTTTATATCACTAATAAATATTGAGAATTTTGGTTTTATTTTGTAATTTTCAAAATTTATAACTATTGGGAGATAGTTTAAATACATGTTTGCCACGAAATTAATGTCTATCACTTCTAAATTTAATCAAAATCGTGTAAATGAAAGAAATTGATGTTCCCTGAAAAAATGAAAATTATTTTTTTTAAAGTAAGTATTATTATATTTTTGGTCCTTGAGTTTACATGATTTTTTCGGTTTTATTCCTTAACCGCTTCAGATTTTAATTTTGGTCCTTATTGTCATGTTTTATAACAATTTTGGTCTCTATGTTGTTAACATTCCATGTGTTATATATGAATTAAGGCATTTCGATAACTATATTGTTATTCTGTTAGAATAAGAATTACTTTTTAGAATTGTGACAAAGTTTGTAGTGCATTCTGATAAGTATTCATGTGATAATATGTTTTAAATTTCAATTAATTTTTTTAATTATCTTACAGGTGGAACAATATATTATACACCAGAAAGTCTTGAAGATTGAATTGTATTCTGTCAGAATGACATTGTATTCTGTCAGAATAAACATTGTATTATGTCAGAATGACATTGTATGCTGTCAAGAATGAAATGTCATCACAATAGGTCTTAATGGCTATGTTTCACATAAAACAGAAGAATTGGGTGACAACAACATATTCTTTCAAGAATAACATCAATATCTTAAAAAAATCTACAAATTGCAATGTATTCTGTCAAGAATGTAATGTAACATTTTGAGATTGGTTAGAATTTAGTAGAATTTTGATTGTGTTTTGATGTAATTATTTCAATAATGGTTAGAATTTACTATATTTTTTATTGTGTTAATGATTATTATTGTCATAAAAATTGTTATTCTTCATAATATATCTAGTAGTATTATTTAACAATGTTATTTCACAAAAAAAATCTGAACGAAGTTATATTCTATAAGAATGAATGAATAATATATTAGAATCATAATATTAATTTAACTGATATAACAATGTAATTGATTAAAAACTCAGAATAAGAATCGAAATTGATTAATAAATGGATTAGAATTTAAACAGAATATAGATTTGAAATTTAAATTAAATTTGAAATTGATATTAAATGCCATAAAATTGCACATTCCAAAATTGAAGAAAACATAAAAAGTCCATATTACCCTTTAAAATTGTATAATCGGAAAGTTGATATTTTTTAATTAAAAAAATATCAAAATTCTGTTATTTATCGCAACCATTGATATCTATAATTCTACGCACCAGCTTTGTCCTTATGACCACACAATAATTGTGGTTCTTAATATAACCTAGCCCTTTATTTATATATATATATATATATATATATATATATATATATATATATATATATATATATATATATATATATATATATATATATATATATATATATAAAAGAATGACAATGGTAGGTTTAATAAGAATGACAATTATTGTATAACCTTGTAATCAAATCCTGATCATCAGATTAGAAATTTGGGCGGTTCTGATTGTGAGGTTAAGATAGTAAATTAAAAAGAATATAATTAATTATATTATTAAAAAACAGCTAAAAGGGAATAAAAGACATTTAGCAATTTAAAAAACTAGAAGTCGATGATTTTTGGGATACAGGTGTATCTCTCTCTCCTCTCACCTCAATATTAAATTTTAAAAACATAAAATCCGAATTCATTCTAATAAGAATGAAAAACTAAAATTTTTGATTTTGGTAAATTACAATTCCATCTAGATAAAGTTTCATTCTGACAATATATAAAAGAATACAAATATAGAAAATACTACAATCAAGTAATTAACAAATGACTCATTCTTAACAGAATAAGTTCTTAACATAATGAGTTCTTACCATTCTTAAAAGAATGAACTAAATTATGTACATCAAAACAACAAGAATGTATTGAACTATTTCAATTATGACAAATTTACTGGAAAATTTACATCACAATAATAAGAATTGACAACAAATGTAACATTTTGAAAAGAATGAAATGTATTTTACATAAAAACAACAATACTTTAATGAATAGCTAAGTCATTCTTAAAAGAATGTGTTTTTGTTACATAATGAGTTCTATTCATTCTTAATAGAATGAGTTCTTCACCGGAAAAAAGGCGCATTTTTTTCCTCTTTACCCGATTCACACCAGAAGAAGGAAGATGATGAGAGCGGTTGAGTGTGTAGCGAGAGGATGATGGTGGACGGTTATCATTCTCTACCTTCTTCACTTACCTTTGCTGTGTTTTTTCTATACCAGGAAAGAGGATGTTTGCTGCGTTTTTTTCTGAACGAGAAGGAATATGATGAAGGCGGCTGAGTGTGGTGGCGAGAGGATGATGGTGGCCGGCGGTTATCATTCTCCATATTATTCCCCTACCTTTGCTGTGGTGGCGAGAGGATATTGGTGGTCGGCGAATGAGTGTGGTGGTGAGATGATGATAGTGGCCGGCTATAATGAAAGAGATAAAGAGAGACGGTTTTAAGGAGAGAGAGAAAGAGAGAGTTATTCTCCTAATTTATAGGAATCAAATTGAATTTACCAAATTTAGTGGGATTAAATTACAATATAATTAACTGATGATTATTCAATTACTATAATGCCGTTATCCAGATTTTTAAATTGATTGATCCATATTGAGTTTCAAAGTTATACAATAACTAGTCACATATAAATGATCCTATATCTCTTTATATATATATATATATATATATATATATATATATATATATATATATATATATATATATATATATATATATATATATATATATATATATATATATATACATACATACATACATACATACATACATAGATACATACATACATACATACATATATACATACATACATACATACATACATATATATATATATATATATATATATATATATATATATATATATATATATATATATATATATATATATATATATATATATATATATATATATATACTTATATATATTTGGACCATCGAATACAATTTCACCTTGAACGTACTCAGTCATGGTAATCCAGGTTGGCATTTAGCCGGCGGCCCAGAGCCACGAGCTTTTCCGCTCCCCCATTTGCTTCGCCGAACCAGAGAAAATCTCCCACATGTGCATTGGATCGGGATTGAACCCCAAACCTCTACCCACAAGGGTATATGACCCAGGTGCCTCGAACCAGCTAGGCTGGAATGAATATATATATATATATATATATATATATATATATATATATATATATATATATATATGTATGTATGTATGTATGTATGTATGTATGTATGTATGTATGTATGTATGTATGTATGTATGTATGTATGTATGTGTGTAACGAGTCATATGTGTCTCATTTTTTAGTTGAAAATTTGGATCCTAACATTATCCGTTTAATTTTCGTGTTGTCTCATGTCAAGTTTTTTATTAAACTGTTTAAAATTCTTACGGAAAGCCTTTTATTTGCAGGTCGGGTTAGTATAGTGTTGCATGTCGTGGTGAGAATTGACACCCCGTATACATGTGCCTATATTCTCTTATCATAATTTTACTTTTGCTTGTAGATACATCTCTCTTATCTAGACATATATTCTCATAATATGTACTTAGTTGTTTAAATTTTTTAGTTATTATTGATATTAGTTTTTTTTGAAAAACTGTAAATAATATTCATTAAATATCTATTGTATGTGAAATATTTCCTAGTAATTATTTTATAAGTATTATAATAAGGACTTATTTTTTATTTTAATTTTTTTATCATGTAGATGTTTTAATAACTAGAAATCCTAATGAAAAAGACATAGGTGCTGTTTGTTTTTGAAGAGGTAAAATGTCTACAGTCTGCGGACCACATCTGCAGAGCATCTACAGAGAAGAGGTGGACTAAATGTCTGCAGACTGTAAGAAGAAGACTGTTTGTTTTTTAAAGTCTGCAGGTTGTGAAAATAAACTAAAATTTAAATAAACTGTTTTTTAAGTAAAACTTATGAGTATGTTTAATTTATGATATTAACGAATTTATTGATCAAAGCAAACGTTTATTTTTTTAAATAATAAAGAATAAAAATTACGTAACCAAAGTTGGATTTACAAATAGTTTGTAAAGCTAAAAATTTGCGTAAGATTGTGAACCAAAGTTCTAACGTTAAAATATATTTGTATGTTTCAAATAGTTTATAAGTATGATTTACAATAAAAAACGTCTATTATATGATATTAACGAATTTAAGGATCAAAACAAACATTTCTTTTTTTAAGTTTGTGACATTTTTTTAAAAAGTTTTACAAATTTATCTTCACTTTGTTTAAAAACATAGAAAAATAAATATTATTTACTTCGAAAAAATAATGTTGATAAAAAAATCGCAACTATTAGTTAAAAAAATCAAAGTGTTTTTAAAAACAAATATGCGTGTTTCTTTTTTTTTAAATCGAAAGTGGCCGGCGGCTACGGTTTGGTCGAAGACGCAAGGAAGAGAAAAAGCGAGACCGGTTGGAGGAGAAAACGATATGCGTATTTTTTTAAGGTTAAAATTGTATTAATTTATTACTAGAAGAGCTCTGCAGACCCTTGAAGACATTGGTCCACATCTGCCCCAAAAAGAGGACGCGCAGACCTTTTTAGGTCTGCGGTCTTCGAAAAAACAAACACTCTGCGAAGGTCCATGTCTGCACGCCGTCTGCGTGGCGCAGACAAAAGTGGTCAGGAAGATCTGCAGAGAAAAAACAAACAGCCCCATAGTCAGGTTCATTTCTAATTGCCTTTAAATTTATATTCTCCACTAGATTTACATTGTACTCTCTCAATTAAATTAGGGTTATTACCTCAAAAGCCCTCATTTTTACATCCAAAAATCGTGTTTGCCACAAACGATATTTTTATTCCCTTTTTGCCCTTATTATTCGAGAGACGTTATGAATCGACTATTTTGCGGGTATCACCGGTTTCTCAGGTAAAAGCCAAAGGTTATTACTTAAAAACCGTTACTTTTAGTTTTTACATGCAAATTTCGCATTTGCCACAAATGATATTTTTGTTCTGATTATGCCTAAACTACCCCTGTGCATCAAAACACAGCAGCAACACCAGCCACACCAAACTCAGGCAAAAAATCAAATCCCATAAAGCAACCTTATGCCTAAAATACTCATGTGCATCAAAAAGTTCAGAAAAACAAGCATTTACCAGGAAAATTCTACATTCAATCAATACCTAAAGTAGTTTCAATCGGTACCAAAATTGAAAAAATAAACAAGTTGATTAAAGTAGTGTACTTTAAAGGAAAACCAAATTTAGTGTACTATGTTTGTCAACTTTTAAAGTAATGTAGATTAAGTTTGGTTTTGCTGTGAATTACATTACCTTAATCAACTTGGTTATCTTCTTGTTAAAAGCTTATCTTTCCGAAACTTTTTGATGCGCAGGGGTATTTTAGGCATAAGCTTGCTTTCTGGGATTTTTTTTTTTTTTTTTGCCTGGCGGTGAGGTTGATGTTGCTGTCGTGTTTTGATACACAGGGGTATTTTAGGCATAATTGGAAAAAAAATATCATTTGTGGCAAATGCGATTTTTGGATGTAAAAATAAGGGCTTTTGAGGTAAAAACCCTTTGACTTTCACCGCTTCTATGCCCAATCCAGTTACTCCAACTTTGGAACACGCGTTATGTTGTCTCCTTCTTCTCACCAGACTCATTCTCGTGTTTTACGACACCTTCTTCTTTCTAAACCATTATATCGACACTTGTTTTCATGTAGATATCTTTACCTACCTCTCGTAGTAAAACCCTACTATTCGATGTATTGAAGCTTCACCCCCTAAAAATCTGTTACAAAATTTGAAATATACCTTTGCGTCTCAGATTATATGCCGCCTTCATAAACAGACACAGAGACACCACCGCTGGCTGAGCAATGTGGTCTCACATGGTGGTGTTTCGATGGATTAGCTATCCTTACAGGTGCATGTTTTTCTCAAAAGAATCAAAACAAAGCTTTATCTCTATTATTATAATTTCAAGCTTCTAATTCTGTCACTTGGAATTCATTTACGGTTGTATGAATCAGATGATTTAGCACCAGCGGGTCAATTTGTATTTTTTGTGCGGTTGTGTGGAATGCATGAGTGAAAGAATTAGGGCTTCTAATTTCTCCCTTGGAATTCATTTACTTTGTTTTTCATTTGTACAGGAAACAAGAGGAAGGAGACGCCTTATGTTAGGGTAAGTATCACACGTTTAAGTTATGAATACATACTCAATACCATTTTACCAACTTCACAACTTCGATTCTTCATTCCATACAGGATTCAAGCATCTGTGTAAAACTTTCCTCTTTGTCATCTGCACATTACATGGAACCAAGCTATTGGTTTTGGATGATGTCTGTCATGAGAATGTCGGTACGCGGGTAAAAATGAACAATTTCCCTCAAAATTTTCCCCTGCAAATAGGCACAAATTCAAATTTGAACTCACAAAGTTATTAGTTTTGGAATCAAACCACTATGTACTTTCATTTCTTCTGATTACAACATTGCAATTTGAAAATCTACCCAATTATAGCAAAATTCATTCGAATACAACGTAATGTTAACTGCTATAATTGGTAATTGTTTAAAGTATAATACCTTATCAGAAAAAGATGGGAATTAAATTTCTATGATTTTCTGAAAATAAGAAAAATATTAAAAGTATAATGCCAAGATAGAAAATTAGAAAGAATGAAGTATGATCCTATAATAAACAAATAAATGAAAGTACGTTGCTATCCCATGCATCTAGCACTAAAAGAAATTGTAATATCAACTTGTGGATTCTAAATTAATTTATAGATGCCAACAAATAACCAAGGTCACCTGGACTTCCACTAATTAGCAAATTTTGAAATCTAAAACAAAAACCATAATAATGCAGTCGAAATTATATTACCTTTATTAAAATTGAACTACGTGATTCACAATTGCAGGAGTTTCCATAAATGGAGGAAAAAAACAAGAAGCAACCACAAGATGCAGCATTCTCAAGGCTTGCCTGAATCAATTGATATTCAAACATTTGTTGCATAACACAATTGAATATTTAAAAGGGTTTAAGAAATAAGTGTCATTCTAGGCGACATTATTAAACAAACAAAAAACAAGGTCAAATAAAGTTATAACGAGGATGTTAAATAATGATTGAAAAAGATGTTATTTTGTTATAACATATCTTCCATTTTGATAAATTTTATATCCAAAAAATAATAATTCATAATAAAATAAATAATAATCATAAATATCACATTAGCCATGACTTTTAATATACTGGATAAAAAACTTAGGGTTAATGACTTGAGAGGGTAATATACTTTTGCAAATGTTCACATTTAGGTAACATTATTTTTTTTTTGTGTATATTTAGATAACATACTTGTTATACTTGTTCATATTTAGGTAACAATGTTATTTTTGTACACCTTTAGGTAACATAGTTGTTATACTTGTTCAAAAACGGGTAACAATGTTTTTTTTTGTTCACATTTAGGTAAGAATATTGTTACCTAAATGTGAACAATATTGTTACCTAAATGTGAACAAAAAAAACATTGTTACCTGTTTTTGAACAAGTATAACAAGTATGTTACCTAAATGTGTACAAAAAAAACATTGTTATCCGTTTCTGAACAAGTATAACAAGCATGTTACCTAAATGTGTACACAAAAAACAGTGTTACCTAAATATGAATATTTGCAAAAGTATATTACCCTCTCAAGTCATTAACCCTTGCATTTTCATTACAAAAACCGTAGCTAAAACGTCCATTCAACATAAATAACATCGGAAAAGGTCACCACAAGTCAATACTGATGTTGATTCAATACAATCATTTTAGTGAACAAATTTTAAATATTGATTTAGATAAACTATCGAAAACTAGTTATCTTTAGTCATTTTGTGATCTATTAAGTGAACGAACGCACATGTCTCGTAAACTGGGAAAATACAACAAGTGGCTAACAAAAAATATGATGATTTGAAACATTTGGTAATTAAAAGCGCCATGTGACCCCCAAAACCCTCTTACCCGCCAACAACTCACTTTTATTTGGGGTTGACTAATTATACCCCTTTTGCTTTCTAACTCTTACCCCTAATAATTATATCAACTTTTTCTTTAAATAACTATAATGATTACATAATAACTATGATTGACTAATTAACCTTTTTTACTTTCTAACTCTTACCCCCTAATAATTATATCAATTTTTTCCTTAAATAACTATAATAATTGTATAATGATTATAAAAATATTAACTAATATCATTAAATCTATTTATTTAATATAAAAATTTTCATTTTATTATATATCATTAATATTAATTATAATAAACTTATATATACTTATTATTTATATAAAAATTATACTACTAGTCATATTAAAAAAACTAATTCATACTTAATATTTAAACGACGGCATAAATTATTATATATAAAATACTTATTATATCAATGTTAGAATCGTTAAAAAATCTTTATATATATATATATATATATATATATATATATATATATATATATATATATATATATATATATATATATATATATATATATATATATAAAAGAAAACGATGTTATATAACGTTCAATGTGACGGCTATATAACTTTTAAAAGAAGTATTGTATATGTAGTTTTAAAAAAACGTAAAGACACAAATTTTAATATAATATCTATTTGTTATATCAATACATTAAAGCAATATATATAAATCAATTAAACTGTTTCATCTATTTCATCGGACCATTGATTTAAATAAGTTATATATAAGTATTTATGAATAAAATATAGAAAGAAAAACTATGCCATAAATATAATACGTTAAATTTAGTTTTTCAAAAAGGTCATTTAATTATATTGGTAGAAAGGTATTTAGAGTTTCAAAAAAGTTTCAAGAAAAGCGATTTTACCAACCATGTAATAATTAAGGGGGTAAAGTCAGTGAATCAAGGGTAAGATTAGTAGGACCCTTTTTATTTTCCAACAATACAAACAATATGCGATGATGGATTGTGTATTAAGAGTTAGATATCCGAATCAATTGATATTCAAACATTTGTTGCATATCACACTTCAATATTGAAAAGCGTTTAAGAAATAAATGTCATTCTAGGCAACAATATTTAGTAAACAAAAAACAAGGTCAAATAAAGTTATTACTAGGATGTTAAATAATGGTTGAAAAAGAGGTTATTTTGTTATAACATATCTTCCATTTTGATAAATTTTATATCCAAAAAATAATAATTCATAATAAAATAAATAATAATCATAAATATCACATTAGCCATAACTTTTTTATATACCGGATAAAACTTGAGCATTATTATCATTACAAAAACCATTGTAAAAATGTCTACTCAACGTAAATAACATCGGAAAAGGTTATACCATAAGTCAATATTGATGTTGATTCATTTATTTTTTTCAATACAATTGTTTTAGGAGTTTTTGACCAAAATGATGTTATTTAAAAAAATATTTATTAAATAGGTGTAGTTTCAAAAGTATTTATCAAATAGGATGTTTTAAAATTTAAAATTTTTTAATTATTCAATTTTGTTTTTTAGTTACTTTTTTTTTTTTTTTTTTACTTTTTCCCATCCCTTTTTTACTACATAAATGTCACATTAGCCACGACTTTTTAAAAAAAAGTCACATTAGCCATGACTTTTTTTCTTTTTCTTTTTTAAACTTTTTGTTGATTTTTAATATATTTCTTTACGTTTTGAATATTTTATTTTTTTGCATGTCACTTTTTATCTTCATTTAAATTTTTATAAGCAAACAAAAAGGTAAAAGCAGGCTTCGTATATTTTTTTCTAAGAATAGGTTCCTATCAAATTATGTGGTATAAATTGCACTAGACAGTTTAAGCAAACTTGTAAGTTCATATTCCTTCCATAATTATAATGTATAAAATTATTCTTAAAATAAATTGTAGTTTGACAGAAGAATTAATTCGTAATAAGCCATTAATATAGATAAATATGATGAATGATAATGGTTTAATATATACAAATAAGCATACATGGTAATTGGAAAAGTAAGAGAATTGGTCACAAACCCAATTCATAATATTTATCAAATCTTATACAAACACCATTACTTTTATTATGTTTAATTTCATTATAACCAACACTTCTTTAAATGTAAATGAATGTCCTAGATTTTTTTAAATATAAAAAACACAATAATTTAAAACGTATAATATCTAAAAAATTTAATAAATAAATAATACGATATCCAACACTTACAATAGCGTATATATTATATATTAAATTAGTTTGCTCCAACGAATTAGTTTAAAAAATACCATCGATTCCCAGTTTAGTACCATAATTATGTTGATTATTTTAAAAACTCAAATCAGATACCATGGTTAAGAAAAATACTCTTTGTTAAGAAAACGAAAATTTAAATGAAGATAAAAAGTGACATGCAAAAAATATATATTTAAAACGTAAAGAAAATCTTATAAAACAAAAAAAAAAACACATTTATTTAGTAAAAAAAGATGGGAAAAAGGTCAAAAGAAAACAGAAACTAAAAAAAACAAAAATCGAATAATTAAAAAATGTCAAATTTTAAAAACACCCTATTTGGTAAATACTTTTAAAACTACACCTATTTGATAATTTTTTTTTAAATAACACCATTTTGGTAAAAAATTCATTGTTTTAGTCTACAAATTTTAAATACTGATTTAGATAAACTATCCACAACTACTTAGGTTTAGTCAATTTGTGATCTATTAAATGTATGAACGCACATGTCTTGTAAACCGGGAAAATACAAAAAAGTGGCTAACAAAAATATGATGATTTAAAACCTTTGGTAATTAAAAGCGCCATGTGACTCTTAAAACCCTCTTACCCGCCAACAACTGACTTTTATTTTTAATCAATACAAACAATATGCGATTAAAAGTTAGATTTTAAACATACAAATACAAACTCTTAAGAACATTCACTCCTATAATTGTAATTAAAGTAAAATAAAAATAAAAAAAATTCTTCATAGCAGAAACTATAATATGGCCCCTACATTATATTATTGGTGCCTAGATTGATGTAAAAAATAAATCTTGAGCGGCTAAATTGATCAAATGGTGATACATTCCGACTTTACATAGTTTCCCTGATACCAAACCTTAGTAACTGAAAATTTGACCCGTTCATTAAAACTTAGGTCGGATACCTTTTTGTGACCAAAAAAGTAGGACGCTATAATATACAGATAAAAGAAAGTACATTGCTATATTTTGTATTTAGCACTATTTTTAAACATCCTAAAAGGATAAAATCGATGTTTACGCTGGGAAAGAGCAAATACTAATCATTACTAAAATCATTTATCTAAACAAGATTTAATCGTGAAGAAAATCTTATAATTACCTTATTGACCCTCGGTTGAATGTTATACATGGCCTTGGGTTGAATTTGATCAAGATGAACTTGCCCCGCGTTTAATCAGACTACGCATAGCTTGTTTGGAACCTGAACCATCAACAAGATTTAGCATAAATGAGATGTTTTTTCTACTATTATATTGATCCAAATGTTATTATTTAACACTTTTAGCGCAAAAAATAGCAAAAATAAAAAGTCAAACAGAGAAACAAGTCTTAAAGTGGTGAAAATCAACCCTAGACATCAGCAGTAAGGAAGTTCTTGGAAAGTCATTTGAAAAACCCATAAAACTCCCAATATTTTAGAACCAAATTGTGTCGACTTTCAAGAAATATAAGAAGATACCTGGTAATAAAGCTCTTTGTCCCAACAATAACACTTCCAAGTGGTGCACCAAGCTCTTTGTAGGTTTCTCTTAATGTAATCACAAGATTCTAGAACATGTTGAAGACACAGATGAACCCTGAAACAAGTATGAAAATGGAAATTCAATTAATTAAAAACCATTGAAATAAAATTCTATTATTTAATTCTTTCCTTTTGTATATGTAATGTTGTCTTACCGGCTCTCCAATATCAAGCTCGTTGGGATCATTGCCCTAAAATACAAGAAAACAAAGTTGAGTCTTGATTCATGAACCATAAAATATTGGGAGTTTAGAAAGTGCGAATACATATTTATTATTGAAATATCAACAAAGTAAGCATGTTCATTAGAGATTACAATTACTAGATTTGAATTAGTTATTACAGAAATGCATACAAATAAAACATTTGAAGTATATTTACTTGAGTGTTACCAACTAGGGATGAGTTTTTTGGACCTGGAACCGACCCGACCCGAGGATTGGACCCGAAACCAGACAAAGAAAAGGATACAATTATGAACTTTATTTAGACTCAAATCAAAGCTTGGAATAAAAATATCATTTTATTCCTTCAAGTCACGTGGAACAAAAATCTAGAACATATTCAGAATGAACACAACTCTCAGTCTCTCACTGGACCAATACCCACAGCCCAAAAGTTCATGGTCCGGTTCCTAGCCCAAAACCGACCGGCCCAACTCTTCTCGGTTCTGCCCGGTCAGGAAGCGAAAAACTGGAACCGGGACCGAGGAAAAACCCGAAACCGAGTATGCTACATAGGGTCCGGTTTTCGGTTCTACTACTCACCAAAATTCGGGTCGGTTCCGTCGTCGGGTCGGTCCGTCCCAAACCCAATCTCATCCCTAGAATCAATTGATATTCAAACATTTGTTGCATAACGCAATTGAATATTAAAATAGCGTTTAAGAAACATACCAACCGTCTCATTTGGATATCACTGAAAATCCACATTTTAAACATTAAATATCTAAAGATTTTCGGTTTGCGATCAAATCCCATATTCATATACTTTTAGTAGTCTCAAAATTTATTAGATCAACCATCTTTTACCACCCATTCTTTGAACCAATAAACTGCAAATAGATATACTCTTTAACCATATAAATAATTCCTTTATTGAATTACCTAAGTAAACGAATAAAAATATGCAAGTAGAATAAAAAAGTTAAATACGATATAGAGCTAATTAATGTAAATTAAACCTAGTTATCTATGCATATTTAAAAACGAACTATCTTTCTTTTTCCTTCTTTTTATTTATGGGAACACAAAAATTATAATGTATAACGATATCTGGTTAATAAACAACGAATAATATGGAAAAGGACATTTCGATTAATTTATGTCTTTTAAATCAAAGTTTAAACACCGCATTATCTAATTATCTATCTAAGATTGTATCATTGTATGTCATGAAAATGATTACTAAATAATATAACCATCCCCTATTCATATGCCTGCCTTTTTAATCGGAACAATCACCAACAAACCACTATTCCACCTTACCAGATCGTCGTCGATAAACTGCTACAACAATTAATACCTTGTTTTATGTACACGTATATCTTGGTTTGGAATTATAGTTTATATATTTGCAACGCCTCATCCCCTTATCATATATGCTGCCATCTTATTCATTTGTTTTCGGATTATAGTTTAATAACATAAAATTAAAAGTAATACGTATATCTTGGTTCCATAGATATGATTAATAAAACTCTATTATAATATTAAATTCAAAAACAATTTGTAATCATCTGAATTGATAAAATTCCAAGAACTTACATCATCCACGTACCCTGATACAGGGTATCTGTAATGTAATCTTTGCACAGTATCATCAACCCTACATCAACCCTACGTGTACATAATATCAATCGTGTACATCAAGTCTACACATAAAATCCATCAACTATACGTGTGATTCTTGTGGGTGCTATTTCCCGTAAGTGCCTGCCCAAATCATGAATAATCCACTGGTTCTTGTCTGGATTCTCCATATTTCCTTATACATATGTTGCTTGTTCCTCGCCCAGTTAATCAAAAATCGGTAAGGTCTCTACATGATTTTGTTTTTGTTCTCCTCATGATGATTAATCAAATTGGCGAATCTGTGTCTTCACAGCCGTCTAGTACTTGCGGGCAATCTACCATCTATTCCGGTAAATCGGATTCTATTATTACTCGCGAGAGGAGAATGGAGCTACGGCGGTTGAAGCTTTTGTCTAATGCCGGTGATAGTTTATCAAGAAGGAGACAGTTTGAGAACACCGGGAAAGAAGGAGATGATGATTTCCCCTACCATTCGTCAGTGATTGGTCGCCGGAGGGATATGGAGGATGCTGTCACGGTCGAGCCTCGTTTCTTTGATGAGAACTCAAAGAAGTTCGATTTTTACGGTGTTTATGACGGTCATGGTGGTTCACATGTTGCATCTTCTTGTTGTGAGCGGTTGCACAAGCTTTTAGCGGCTGAGATGAATGTTGAAACCAGAGGCACAGCAGACATGAACTGGGAAAATTTAATGGAGGAGAGCTTTGCAAAGATGGATGAAGAAGTGAATGAAACTGACTTTTTTGGTTCCATGGGTTCCACGGCTGTCGTTGCAGTGGTCGGTGATAAGGAGATAGTGGTTGCCAATTGCGGTGATTCAAAAGCCGTTCTTTCACGTGGTGGCGTCACCGTCCCTTTGTCTGTTGAGCATAAGGTATTCAACACAATCTTATATATACCATACTGTTTTAAATCTTAAAATATTAATAGAAAAATCTTTGACATGCAGCCGGATCAACCCGATGAGTTAGAAAGAATCGAACTTTTAGGAGGAAGAGTGATCGAATGGAATGGGCCACGCGTTATGGGAGTTCTTGCTACGTCAAGATCAATAGGTGACAAACAATTGAAACCGTACGTAATTTCAAAACCGGAAGTTACCGTGAACAAAAGAGAGGACGCCGATGAGTTCATGATTCTAGCTAGTGATGGATTATGGGATGTCATATCAAACGATTCAGCATGTGATGTAGTGCGAAAATATCTTGATATGTGGTCTTATAAAAGGAGATCGTTGAAAGAAAACCGTAAGAGAACGCCCAATGTGGCTGTGTTCTTAACAAAGTTGGCAATGGTTCATGGCAGCAGTGACAATATAAGCGTTATTGTAGTCAATCTTAGACGTTAGATATCTTGATGATATACAAGGGCTGTGAGTTTACTTTCTTTTTTCCTTCCCTTTTTGATTTATTATCTTTGTTTTTATGGCTTTTGTAACAATCTTCCCATTTGCTTAGCTTTAATTGGTTTGTTATTTGACAGTAAAGGCGTTAATTTTTGTTTTATATATAATACAAGACTAAAAATTTGCAATCGTAGAAAGAATAAAATGGAAAAGAAGTGGAGTATGATGCTACAGTAGGAGAGAAATAAATGAAAGTAGACTGCTGTAAATATTGTTATTAAGTATTAATATTGTCCTCTTTCACTTTTATCTTAGTAAATGAAAGTGGCATGTAGATCAGGCGTACACATAACGTATATAAAATATGGTCCTTTCATAAGATGATCATTACCTGGCCTGTTAACAGCATCCTAATTTAAATATTATTTTTATTTCTAGTAGGTTTGAGACATGTATAATCATGTAAAGCTATAATAAGCACATAAAGTAGAATGCTATAATAAGCTAATAAAGAAAAGAAAATTGCTATGTCTCTTCAGGTACACAGTGGTCATACTACATATTCATACAATCTTCAAATTTAAATCAGGGGAAACGTCCAAAAAGAATTGCTTCTGTTGGCTATAGGAAAGGTGGGTCCCACTTTCAGGCCAAATATTGTTGATACATTTTTCCTTTTAGTCCTCCAATTTAGTAGATTCTTGTATAACAATACAAAAAGGTAACCGTTTTTTAATTAAGAACTCATAAACATTATTTACATTCATGTCTTTGTAATACAATGTATAAACAAAGGGATCCTGCAATTAATCATGAAAGTAATAACATAAGTTATTAGTATCGGGCCTTTAACAATGCTTTTTATGCTGTACATTCACCTTGTTTAATAGATGGGTCCTAACTCATCCACTGATAAAATGATATAAAGACCATTATACCCCTATTTTACTTTATCAATATTTAAAAGAGAAAAAGATGACTACTCATTTTGTTGTTCGTGGTCCAAAATGATAAAGAAACATCTGCATTTCGTCTCATCACTGCTGAAGGTAAACCTCTTTAACCCTAAAATCGAAATGTGTTTTTGGTTACGGTGCTTCTTTGCTGATTTAATAGTGTGAATTTTTAAAGATTCTGATTTTGTGATTGAATGTGATTTTAAAGTACTGTAATAGGGTTAAGTAGAATTTTAAAGTAGATTGTTTTAATAAGAACGATACCAACACTACAATGCTACAATAGGCGGTCTGAAATCTTGTCCAACATTAAGAATGTCTCAAAATAGCAACTTACTTTCAAAAAATCTCAAAATCACTTGCAAGTACAGTTCACTTCACTAAAAGTAAGTTGCTATGTTTTGGTCATATTCTAATTCATTAGACATTATTTGGTGTTTTTTGGTAATTTTAGTCATTTTTCCAGAGTCCAATGTAAATAAGACTTGCAAACACTCAAAAAACCTCTAATAAGGACTATAAATGTAAAAAAGTTTCTGTTTTGGACCTGATTCTAAAAAAAAAACTAATGTAAGTATATATATGTGAAATGACTATTCTAACCTTACTCCCACTCTAATAACAACATGAATATTAAAATAAATGATAAAAGTTGTAAAAAAAACTAAGGGGGTAAAGTAGTCATTTTACACAAGACAGGACCAAAAGCTTTTGGGACTCGTTTCACTACTTTATAAAGCAGCTTTTGGTCCGAGGATGTTTTACTATTTAAAATTACTATTTTTCCCTTGACCAAAATTGAAAGAAACAATATACCACAAGGAACAAATTTTTATTTTTCCATCAATTTTTTTAATTTGTATTTTATAATAATTTTTGTGTATATTGCAGGTTGGATTATTTGTTAATATATTAACTGCTTTCTATGCTGACGAAGCATCAGCCATTTCCTCATCGCTACCCTGATAAATTTTAAAAACACAAATATTATTTACAATTTGAGAGAAAAAGAATTTATATGTTGTGAAATTTATCACTTAACACATTTGTCTTTGTGGATTTGGCAGGTTTTTCATCTTCATCAGGACTATCATCCTTGTCATCATCTTCATCAAACTCCTCGTCACAAACGAATAACACTAGTGCAAATGTTTATTACAAAAAGACATATTACTATATTACCCTTTTAAAAGTATGGTTGTAAACATATATATTACGTCCACTAAATAAGTTTTTCACAAGATACTTTAATTTTACCTTTACGTGGTTCGCTTGCCGTTTGGTGAAGCAAATGAAAAAATACTAGTATTAGTTTGTAGTTGTCAGTTGTATATACAATCTAGCAACCCATAATGCTATCATGTGGACCAACCTGCAAAAAATGCATCAAAGTCGGTTACACAATCTACCATAGGACCAACCATCAGACCGATGGATTATCTATGCATATTTAAAAACGAATCATCTTTCTTTTTCCTTATTTTGATTAATGGGAACACAAAAATTATGAAGTATAACAATATTGTTTATTCAACAAATAATATGGAAAAGGGCATTTCGATTAATTTATGTTTTTTAAATCATAGTTTTATAAACCATAGTATTATCAAATTATCTAGATTGTATTTTTATGAAAATGATTACTAATATAACCATTTGCAACGCCTAGCCCCTTCTTAATCGGGAATATCACCAACAAAACACTACTCCACCTTTCACCAAATCATCGTCGATGGCATTGATCAAAACGGCTACAACAATTAATACATTGTTTTATGTGCGTATATATTGGTTTGGAATTATAGTTTATATATTTGCAACGCCTCATTCCCTTATCATATATGCTGCCTTAGCTTCTTATTCATTTGTTTTCAAATTATAGTTTAATAACATAAAATTAAAATTAATACGTATATCTTGGTTACGTATTCATGATTACTAAAACTCTATTAGAATAATTAAATTCAAAAATAATCTGTAATCATCTGAATTGATAAGATTCCAACTTACATCATCAACGTACCCTGATACAGGGTATCTCTAATGTATACCTATAATCATCAACCCTACATTAACCCTACGTGTACATTAACTCTACACATAATATCCATCAACCATAGGTGTGGTGTGATTCTTCTTTGGTTGTACCGATGTGATTCTTTTCTATGGTGGGTGCTATTTCCCGTAACTGACTGCTGAAATTATGAATACCCAGCATCATCAACCCTACGTGTACATCAATTCTACACATAATATCCATCAACAATACGTGTGATGTGATTATTCTTTGGTTGTACCAGCGTGAGCGTGATTCTTCTCTGGCTGTGGTGGGTGCTATTTCTCGTATCTGACTACTGAAATTATGAATACTCAACATCATCAACCCTACGTGTACATCATCTCTACACATAATATCCATCAACCATACGTGTGGTGTGATTCTTCTTTGGTTGTACCGGTGTGATTTTTCTCTGGCTATAGTGGATGCTATTTCTCGTAACTGACTGTCGAAATTATGAATAATCCACTATTTTTACGTCACTGGTTCATGTTTGGATTCTCCATCTTTCCTTATACATATGTTGTTTGTTCCTCGAACAGTTAATCAAAAATCGGTGAGGTTTCTTCATGATTTGTTTTTGTTATCGCCATGATTATGGGATGTTATATCAAACGATTTAGCATGCAATAAGGCGCGAAAATATATTGATATGTGGTCTTATAGAAGGAGATCGTTGAAAGAAAACCGTAAAAGAACGACCAATGCAGCTCTGTTCTTAACAGAGTTGGCAATGGCTCGTGGGACAATATAAGTGTTATTGTGGTCAATCTTAGACATTAGATATCTTGATGATATACGAGGGCTGAGTTTACTTTCTTTTTCTTCCCTTTTTGATTCATTATCTTGTTTTTTATGGCTTTTGTAATAGTCTTCCCATTTGCAAGTTAAATCATTTGCTTAACTTAGGTTTGTTTCTTGTTGATAGTAAAGGTTGTCTGAGTACATGGAGCATTTACGAATGCAACGTTAATTTTTTTTTTATATAAAACAAGACTTTTAAAAATTTGCAATCCTTTCCAATTTGTTATATCTACGAGGTGTTTAGGCTTGGTATAGAGAAAAGTTATCACATAAATAGGAGAGATATCTTTTAGTTAATAGAAACTAGAAAGTAACACTTTTACTGTCATTTTAGTAGAATCATTACATTTTCAACTGTAGTTTATGATATTTATCATATCTTGGCCAAAAATATGCTTAAAAGGTTTTGCAAATTATCTTTCCATGTGATGTTTGGTTTCTCAGTTGGAATCAACATAGGAATGGAATGAAATTAATTGAGAATGACAAAAATACCCTTATAAAACAAAATACATATAATCAATAACATAACAATCCTTTATATGATAGTGTTCACATATCATCAACAGTTCCAAAAATGTAACGTCAAGGGCCAACATCTTTTAATCTGTTAACAATAGAATCCAACTGTTCCTTCTTTCTTGCTTTTGGTGGTTACTTTATTTTTTTGTTTTTTTTTCTTGTATTCGATAAACTGCAATAAAGAGAAGCAAGGATTGATCATCATAGTAATAAAGAGTAGGCATAATAACCAAGGTTGTAGAAGTCGCCAGGCGGTAGGTGGGCGGTCGACTGGGGCCTAGGACTAGTCGGTCTAGGCGAGGACTAGTCGGCGCCTAGGCGGGGAGTATTAATTGTAATAATTTTTTTTTAATATAATATAACTGAGAAAACCTGCATTTTTTGACAGAATCATCACAATTTAACTGAGAAAACTTACATTTTTTAAAACAAGAAAAGGGTATGAAGCATCAGACTTGTAAACACAAATACAGATACAAATCTGCATTCTTTTAGGTGACCTGAAACTATCATCTTCCAATGATGACAAAGAAATAGGCAACCAACTTTCAGACCTGTAAACACAAACATAGATACAAACCAATATATAAGAGAAAATTTGAAAGTACAATGTTGCTATTTCTTGCATTTAGCCCATTAATGAAATAATGTCCTGCATTTACACTGCCATTACCAAGAACAAGATTTCTGAGTGTATCCATGGTAGCAGTCATTGAAATGGATGAAGTTTCAGCATGATTATCATCTCCAGAATCAAGATTATTCGTTTGCAAAATTGCATCTTAACAGAATCGGATCAAATGCAAAATCAAATGCAAAATCAAGATTATTCGGTTGCAAAATCAAATGCAAAATTGCATCTTAACTGTCAAATGCAAACTAATTCTGAATATTAACAGAACCGGATCAAATGCAAAATCAAAACCAAAACCACAATCAAACTCGAACTTGAAATCAGAACTCGAAATCAAACTCGAACCTGCAACTCGAAATCAGAACCGAAACCACAATCAAACTCGAACTTGAAATCAGAACTCGATAAACTGCAATAAAGAGAAGCAAGGATTGATCATCATAGTAATAAAGAGTAGGCATAATAACCATGTCTTCATTTTGTATAAGAGAAAGGGATTCAAGTATTTAGGGTGTTCCGTGTGTAGTCTAAATTGGAAGACTTGAAACAGATAGAGTTGGGTTCTTTCTACTATGATCCATAATTGCTTTGATTTTAGTTCAGGCATTTCATCAAACAGTCAATAAGCATGCCCAGTTATCATTTTTGACGTTCAATACCACTTAATGTTTCTTGATTGATGTGGTAAATTATTTTGCAAAATTTCAACATCTTGATAAAATAATAATTTCTAATGCAAGAAATGATAATGCAATTTTAATGAATTTTCTTATTAAAGAAAAGAAAACATGAATAACAGAAACTTACAATATGTCATATGTAAACTCCATTCAAACCTCTGTTGCGTGTAAATTGTTTGTTACATACTAGTGTGCTTAGAAATATCAATATTCTTTAAATAAACAAAGGCAACACTTGTAAGTAAGACCCTTGTATGCTCATTATTGAAAACTTAGTTAATGAACCAACATAATTATCATGAAGTCGAGTTAATCTTACCAATTTTCTTTCAAGCATTTCATCAAGCAGTTGGTGTGCACCTTCAAACCTGCCAACTTTGAAGAACATAAAAGAATCTAATCATCCCCAAATTACTCTTTTTTTTTTTCACAAATCGGGTTTGTTAGAATGAAGCAAAACTTATAAATTTTTTTCACAGATTGGTTTTGGAGACATTAAGTGGCATACGAGTCGAGTTGGATTTGAAGAACAGATATTACCAATTTCATCAATTTCTTGAGTTTTCATCTAATTTTCCACGGTGGTGAGAGAGAGAGGATGAATCTAATTGAGTTTTCTCTTGATTTCTTGACTTTCCTTTGTTCAAAAACATAATTCTGGGCAAAGCAGAAGTAAGAGCAGCAGAGAAGTGACTACATTCTACATATGGGGGGTGGTCGAGGCTAGAAGAGTCGCATATAAATGAGTTGTGAGTTTTGATTTAACTTTTTGACATTATTTTTTTTCAACCTATTTCAATTAACATTTATATAAAAACTTCATGATATACCCTTTAAATATTTTCTCTTATTCACTTTAACCCCGTTGATTTATATAAAAACTTCATGCTGCTATCTCAAGGAAAAATTTCGTAAAAAATTATCTTTTAGTTGGTTTTATTCAATTTAACCCCTTTGATTTATATAAAAACTTCATGATATACCCTTTAAATATTTTCTCTTATTCACTTTAACCCCGTTGATTTATATAAAAACTTCATGCTGCTATCTAAAGGAAAACTTTCGTAAATAATTATCTTTTAGTTGGTTTTATTCAATTTAACCCCTTTGATTTATATAAAAACTTCATGATATACCCTTTAAATATTTTCTCTTATTCACTTTAACCCCGTTGATTTATGTAAAAACTTCATGATATATACACTGTAAGTATTTTCTCTTATTCACTTTAACCCCTTTGGTTTTTAAATCTTTATAAATTATGTTAGTTTATTTATTAAAATACGTAACATATAGACATCACATTGTCGTTGTATTTTCATTTTGGTTATGCTCTTCTTAGGTTTTAAACTTACGCGACGTTTGGCTAAGTAAACGTGATAGAATTTTTTTTATGGGTAAACTATCTAAATAATATCTAGATTACATAGTTTTATTTTAGTAATTATAGAGTTTTAAATTTTATTTGACGAGGTATATGAAATGCTTCACTTATAAGGAACTTATCTCTTCTTAATTGATAAAGTATTACGCAATGTTTTAAAACCCGGTTTTTTAGTTCATCCGGTGCGGTGATCGGGTCACGGGTCAACCGGTCCAACCGGTTCAACCGTCGGTCAACCGGTTTTTACATTTTTCATATATTTTATATTTTTCAACATAATTATATATTTATAAAACATAAACAATGTAATTTAATATTTTTGATTCCAAAATATATATATATTGTCCAGTTTGTATAAAAAAAATTTATCAAATTTGATAAACTAATAGTGTATTAATCTTAAAAGTTTGAGTCTTGATCTGTTTAACCAAGTTTTTAAAGTCCAAATTCTATTTTTTTCAACCACCGGGTCAACCCGGTTCCGGATCACCGGTTCAACCGGTTTTTTGAGAAAACCGGCCGGTTCAACCCGGGTCGGAAATTAACAAAAACCGGTCATAATTTATCCGCTCTTTTCACCGGTTCACGGTCCAACCGGTTCAACCGACCAGGTCAACCCGGTTTTTAAAACATTGGTATTACGTTTATAATAACTCTTCTTACAAACAAATCATATATGAAAAGAAAAACAAATCTTAAAAGGCCATATTTATTTCAAATACCGACAAAGTAAGCATATTTATTAGAGATTACAATTAATAGATTTGAACTAGTTATTATAGAAGCCAATGGCCTTTTGGCCAAGTGATAAGGCGTCACCCTCTAACCTTAAGGTTGAGGGTTCAATCCCCATTAGGGGGAATAGGTGGTTTATAGGTTAAATAGACTAGAAGTAGGAGTATGATAGATTTGCCGGTTCAAAAAAAAACTAGTTATTATAGAAATGCATACAAATAAAACATTTGAAGTATATTTAGTTGAGTGTTATCAACGGTCTTTTGTGGATATCACTGAAAAATCAGATCTTAAACTTTATACATCTAAGATTTCGGTTTGCGATCAGATCCCAAATTCATATATTTTTAGTAGAATTAAAATTAATATCTTTTTTATGTACGTATATCTTTGTTTCATAGACATGATTGATAAAACTCTATTAGAAGAATTAAATTAAAAATCAATTTGTAATCATGTGCATTGATAAGATTCCAACTTATATCATCCACGTACCCTGATTCATGGTATCTGTATATCTATGTACTCTATACACAGTATCATCAATCCTACGTGTACTTCAATTCTACACATAATATCCATAAACCCTACGTGTAATTCTCCTTTGGCTGTGGTGGGTGCTGTTTCTCGTAAGTGACCGCTGAAATTATGAATAATCCACTATTTATACGTCACCTGTTCGTGTCTAGATTCTCCATCTTTCCTTATACATATGTTGCTTGTTCCTCGACCGGTTAATCAAAAAGCGGTAATGTTTCTTCATTAGTTGTTTTTATTCTCGCCATGATGATTAATCAAATAGATGAATCACTGTCTTCACAACCGTCTAGCAATTGTCGTCGTAGGAGAATAGAGCTCCGACAGTTGAAGGTTTTGTCTCATGCCGGTGATAGTTTATCAAGAAGGACACGGTTTGAGAACACCAAGAAAGAAGGAGATGACGATCCCCCCATTCGTCAGTGATTAGTCGGCGGAGGGAGATGGATGATGTTGTGAGGGTGGACCCTCGTTTCTTCGATGAGAACTCAAAGAAGTTCTATTTTTACGGAGTTTATGATGGTCACGGTGGTTCACATGTTGCATACGCTTGTTGTGAGCGGTTGCACAAGCTTTTAGCGGTTGCGATGGACGTTGAAACACTACAAGAAAAATGGCCATTTGTGACTAACATATTAGAGACTGAATAATCAGTCTTAAGTACCATCTATCTAAGACTGATGAACCAGTCTTAGATAATATCCGAGACTGGTTTAATGTGCAAATTATTAGGGACTGACGAACCGTATCTGAGACTGATATTCAGCCCTTGACACACTTGCGACAATTTATGTTTGGATGGAAACATATTAGTGACTGAATTTTAGTCTCTGATAGATTATCCCCAAGTTTGAATTTAGAGGGAAACGTATTAGAAACTGAATTTTAGTTGCAGATAGATTTGTGTTTGTTTTTATTTTATATAGAACTTATTAAGGACTGAATTTTAGTCTATGATGGGATGCACTAATTTTGATTGGGAGGGAAACTTGTTAAAGACTGAATTTTAGTATTTGAGACTGATTATTTTGTCATTCATACAATATAATAGAACCCAGTGAATCAGTCACGAACACTATTTAGAAGGAACAAATTTAAGGACTGAATTTCAATTTAGGATAAACTAGAATCAATTTTGCTTTTAAAGGGAAACTTATTAGCGACCGAATTTCAGTCGTGGATAAATTTATGTAAATTTTGATTTTTTTTAGGGAGCTTATTAAGGACTAAATTTCAGTCGCTGGTAGAATTCATTCAATTTTGCATTTGAAGGAACCTCATGAAGAATGAATTTTATTATCTGATACATATTATTTTGTCATGTGTATCTTTAACTACTTATAAACCATTTCGACTAAAAATCTCAAAATGATGCATGTGTTGGCTTAGATTGCCAGCATGGCGAACTCATGGATATCTGTTGTCTCTCATTCAAGCCCTTAAAACAAGCAAAACCTTAATGGTGGTGGCGGTGGTGGTGATGGCTGTGTCGACGTTAGTGGTGGTTGAAGAGCTAGTAAAAGTCGGTAACCATACAGGTTCTTGGTTGGACCGATCGGGACATTGCGGCTTTCAAGACTATGTCAGAGACTGATTTTAAAAGATTGAATGACATTCAATGTTTTGAAAACCGGACCGGACACTGAACCGGCCATCTTACTGGTTTGATGGTTCAACTGGTCGGACTCTATTAAACCGATCCCAAAAACCGGATGATATATATATATATAGGAAAAAGGGAATATATGGCTGTTGTGTATGCAATGTTAGGTATAGAACCTAAAATCCGACGTCGTTCTTTCTTTCTATGTCACTTGTGCGTAAAAGATAATAACCATTTCCAAGATTTTTGGTTTTCATCTGTACGTAATAATCAATTCTCGTATTTTTGATCCTAGAATATCGTGATCTTCCAAGTTCATCCTCCAAGTCATCTTCCATCGAACAACTCGTCCTCCACGCACGATCGTCTTCAGGTTCGTATTCTTAAATTTCCTATTCGATTTCCGTCATCTTGTTTCCGGGTTGAATTGCACGCATTCCCGATTTTTGGTTTCTACCCTCGTTCCAGTTGCTTTTATTCCCTTCTCTAAAACTACAATCACCGTCTTCTACAACGCTTCTATATTTGTTGCATCCTGTTTTTGTTTACGTTCTTATTCACATGTTCATTTTCGCTCACCAAGTGTTCGATGAAACGAGTGCTTAATAAACCACGTTTAATTCATTGTTCTCTATTGTAATTCTTCATAGTTTATTAAATAACTAATAGCAAATTCTATTAGGTAATTAATAGCAAATTGATACTCGGTGGTTATGCATTAAAAAAATAATTATACCTAGTGATAGGATAGAACAGTAGCCAAATTTTGGTGTCTAAAAGGGCTATTTGGGTGCAAAAAACGTAAGTATGTTGTTATTTATGTGCAAAAATATAAGTACGCTGGGTTATTGTATTTATAAATACGTTGCTATTTGGGTGCAAAAACATAAGTATGTTACAATTTAGGTGCAAAAATATAAGTACGGTGTTATTTGGGTGCAAAAAGATAAGTACGTTGCAAACTTTGGTAAATGTTATTAACACTTCAGCAATTAGTACAATAATGAAACAACTATCAATGTATGATGTTATTGTAAATGGACTAAATGATTACAGACTCAAACCTTTGGCTTTCGAAGGGCCAATCTCTCACATGTGATCTCTCAAAGTATACAACATCAGACCCCTACCCTAACAATCTTGACTCACTATTCATAGACTTTGATGCCAAAAGACATAATTACCCTCAATAGGTTTATTGTCCCACTAACAATAGTAAGGTAACAACTCAGACAATCAATAAGTAATGCTAAGTCTTCTTGTTCCTTCTTGCTTATGTAAACCTTGATGGGGTTTTACCACCCTGTTGATCCTTTATCTTGATTGGATTTGTTGTTGCTGAGTTGGCTTTACTGTTGCTACTATACTTCTTGATGACTGAGTTGTTGCTGGTTGTGTGGATGTAAATGGTTCTTATTGGAGGTTGAATTCTTTGAATTCTGGTCCGGTTTTCACTTTGTAGAAATCTAGTAAAAGGGAACGAGTCATAACAGAAAGACAATTCATGAATACTTAAATGAAAGCAAACAAAAGTACTAAGCTACAAATCCAGAAGGAATCCGGTGAACTACACTCAGATTGGAATGAAATTGTATGCCAATTATTGGGGTGGCGGTGGTCTGTATACATAACAGAAAGACAAATTTTACCTTGATTGGGGACATCAGAATAGACTTAACAGGTCCTACCCTCACCAGCTGCAGGTTAACTGGTTGAATAAATTGGTCCTCTATTAAACTTCGTTGCATAGTTTGTATGTGAACTTTATATTACCTTTGTAACTTTTTCAAGTGGGTTGTTCCCGACTTCCTGTTACCCGTCAAAACACTTTTTTTTTTCTTGTTTGCCAACACTTTCATGCCTTTTTCGCTGTTCCATAGGAACGATCACCATCTACAGGTTCTCATTATCCACTCAAACGCAATTGTATATGCCCTACAAAAATTTTAACCATAAAATATATTTTTTAAGTGTGCAAAACCATCGACTGGTACAAGATTCATTCTAAGGTCAATTTCACCTTTTACTCACCAATAGCATTCTACAAGAATGCAAACTTTAGTAATACAAGCTTCTAGTAACACACATTTAAAACTTAACACCATATGTGAAGCAATATATGTAAATTTGAAGAAAAACTTTGACCTAACTTTCATCAATCGAGTTAGGGATGGAAGCGCATAAATGGGTGGGTAAATCTGTAAATTCATCATAAAAATAAGTAAATTTCAATGTTAACATGCGAATTTCAATGTCAAAAGGTTTTACAATCCGACATTTCTACAAACACATTGTGGGTAGAGCAAAATCTCACCGGTTTGTCGTTCACAATGAAATAATGTCATTACAACCAATAAAAACTTTCTGTGTCATTTCTTCAAACACATTGTGGGTAGAACAAAATCTGAATGTTAAAAACACTTACAGTGAGGGATGCGTTGCAGAACAGTAGCGGCGTTGAGGTGGAGCAAGTTGGGGAATAAAGTTAAGCGAAGTGGCAGACATGTTGGATGAGAACCAAACTAACTTCATGTGGAATTGAGAAAACGGTGAGGGAGCAAGGAGAGCAACAACTATTGACAACATTGCAGTGAGATCGAGGATGGTAGAATACCAATTACGAAGCAGAATATTGGATGCTAAGATCGATCAAGCAGTGGCGCTGAGGTGAGCAAGCTAGGGATAAAGTTAGGCGGAGTCGGACATTGTTGGATGAGAATTGAGATCCATCAAACAGAAAAAGATGAACACGATAATTTACAGTTGAATCCGAAATCGAAGATTTGTTGTGGAATAAGAACTGAAAAGTGTTTCTATTTTAGGGAAAAAAACGACAACGTAACGGGTTTCTATACCTAGCTTTGGATACACAACAGTCGTATATTCCCAATGCCTATATATATATATATATATAGGGGAAGGTTAAAATGAGAATAATTAAAAGGTTGAGAATGCGAGAATGATTCTGGACCAATCATTTTATAGGGATATTATAGTAATTTAACAATGTCTAATTAATTAAAAATCCTAGATAATTATGTTTTTCCTATAATCATGGGATTTATTTATTAACTTTCCATGATTATAGAGATTATGATTTCTGTTACCAAAAAAATAAATTAAATAATTTTTATTTATTTATTTTTATTAATAGATTTGTATGATTTAATTCGCAAATGAATAAAACATAATACAATTTTATAATTTTATTGGACTCATTTTTTAACTAAATTTTTATAGTGACGAAAAATAGAAATATAATTTACCGGAATATTTATTGTTTAACCAGAATATTTATAATCATATATGAATAAAACATATTTTTAATCATATATGTATTCAGTTGTAATCATAAATGAATAAAACACAGTTTTAAGATTAAAATTACAATTCAATTCTAATCATAAATGAATAAAACACGGTTTATACCACAAACAATAATTAAAATACAATAGTTCTTTATTACCCTATAATCACAAATGAATAAATCATTTCATATGAAAAAAAAGTTATAAAATCCATCCCGATGTCAGCACAACACTTTTCTTGAATGAATCGATGCCCCTTTTTCTTATTGCTACCATCACACACAAAAATAAATAGTGGCCACCCGTGATCGTTGTTATTTTTGAATTCACACCTGCAAAATCAAGACTAATGATTAGAAACTATTATAATTATTAAAATCGTTGATGATTAACAATAGAGTTTATATGTTCACGTTTTAATGATTAATTGAAAGTGGTTGTTACAGTGTTAATCATCAATGATTAGCATTATAATCATCTATGATTATAGCTATAATCATCTATGATTAAAACCCCGTAATCATTAATAATTAAAACAATGATAAATTTTTTTCTCAAAAATTCTAATTCCTAAACGATGTTAACCACAATAACAAAAAAAACTTAGAGGCAAACTTGTGTGCGATCAAGATTGTTTTTGCAATAATCAAAGCATAGACATTGAAAAAGAAAAATATAATCACAATTATGACCCACTTATTTATAACAAAAATTAGAATAAAAGGTACATGTTATCATGTATTCTCCAAATACCACCAGACAATTAGAAAATCCTAAAAATTTAAAGGCTTAATCGTTGATGATTATGGAAGTATATTCAAATGCTACTCATAATCATTGATGATGATAACACAAATACAAAGAATTGGTTAGATTGTTTGCGACCAAAACCTTATGGGCTATTAAGAAATTTTTGGTGGACTAAATTGCAAATAGATAAGGAAAAGGTTTTTTTTTTATGCTAAGCCCAACCGACAGTTTGAATAGATTGTTGATTAAAATACATTCTTCTAAGATCTATTAGAAAAATGATTTAACATTTTTATCACGTAGTTATGCAAAACCAACGACAATCAATACTACATCGTAATGCTAGGCTATATAAAGTTAACTTTACATCGCAAAACAGCTAAATCATACCCGAAATACAAATTCCTGACCAAAAAGATCTAAATTTATGAAACAAAACTCCAAAGATGTTCTTAAGCTTCTGCAATTAGAGAATCAATGATCAAACTTTTTCAAAAAAAAAAAATTAAGTCTGATGAATCGATTTCAAAAAGACAGGTAGAGAAATTCATTTGGGGAAGAGGGGAGAATAGATACAGAGCAAGAAACTTACCGCCATTAATCCGAGGAGAGGCTGGAATAGAGGCGTCGCAGGCGGATAACCAGAGGAACGGTGTCGGAGAAGCGATCAACGTCAGAGAAGCGGTCGATGTCAGCGATCATTTGGGGAAGAGGGGACACAGGATTTGATGAGAAAAGATGCGAACTAGGTGCAACGTTGCCTGTGGTGCCGTATGCATAAAATTTTGGTGATGATCGGCTAGGGTTTTCGAAAAGGTGGAGAGATAGAGAGAGAGAGAGAGCATGGAATAATGGAAATTGATTTCGGATGATAGTTTCCTGATTTGAAATGCTTAAATGAAGGGATAATTAGTAGAATGAATATGTAAAATACCCAATATAACCTTACCAGTATTTTATTATTTGCTTTTGAACACCTTTACTTTTATATATTTACATAAATGACACAATCATATCAGCCATTGATCTGAGAATTTAAAGGGTTCAGATTCTTTCTCATTTTCTCAACCTTTTAACCCTTCTCATTTTATCTTACCTCTATATATATATATATATATATATATATATATATATATATATATATATATATATATATATATATATATATATATATATATATATATATATATATATATATATATATATATATATATATATATATATATATATATATATATATATATATATATATCCTATCCTAATAAATAAGTAACTCAAAGCCACATGTCATCTCCTCCTTGATTTTGCCACATGTCATTTTCTCATAATTTTAAATTTCTTAAAAAAAATTGTTTGAATTAAATGTATTTAATGTATTTAATTCCAATAATTCATAACTCAAGCAAGAAATTAGGAACCTATTTATTTAAAATACATTTATCTAATGATTCAATCAAACTAGAGAGCTTTATGAATTTTTACAAGTCAAAAAATAGGTTCTTTATTTACAAGATTCTCTTCTACTCATGTTAGGGTTAATTCAACGGTTACACATTTGACTTGAAAAAATTGTTTTCCATTTTGTTTTTATCACAAAGTTAAACAATTAAATATGTTCTTATATTCATGTAATGATTCAATCAAACTAGAGAGTTTATTTGGCTAACTACACATACACAAAAAGTATATATAGTTTTTCGTAAAATGATAAATATAAATATTTCTTAAAATAATTAACAAGTCTCCTAATAAATAATAAGAAATTCATGGTTTGGAATAACAAGGTCCACTCAAACCTTTAAACCGTAAACATTAGACAAACACTACAAATACTAACAAACTTTTACTATTTTTACCAAAATAAGTCAATTTAAATATAACCATATCAAATTAGAGTTAACCATTTTTTTAAATTTACTTTATCATCATAGTTTTACATTTAATAAGAAACAACTACATATTTTTATATATAACACAAAATAATACCATATTTTTATTTTTAACATAAAACTACATACTTTAATTTTTAATTGAAAACATCAACGTACTAATGTCGTCGTCGCATTGCGCGGGTACACAACTAGCAGTGAAGTAATATCATTTGGTAATCGTGTTATAGAAATAGAGATTATATCTGAAAATGATATTGGAAATCGTACATTTATTCCAAAAATGTCTTTGACGCTTTCAGATAGAAGAATTTCTTTCAAATTTCAAAGAAAACAATTTCTATTGACTGTATGTTTTGCAATGACAATAAATAAGAGTCAACGACAATCGCTATCAAATGTGGGTTTGTTTCTGAGACAACCAGTCTTCACACACGACCAGTTGTATGTTATATTGTCGAGAGTTAAAAGTAAAGATAGATTAAAAATGTTAATTTTAAACGACGGTAAACTTAGCAATAGAACAATAAATGTTGTATTCAAAGAAGTCTTTCAAAATAGTAATTTATTATGATTGTTCAAAGTTTATCAACAATTATGTTATAGTGTCTAATTTAATAATGTATTTATCCAAAAATTTCATTATATATTGTCGAGAATTTGTTATGCATAATTATTAGTGTTTAGGTTTTCTTATTTAACAACTATTTTGTATCATCCCGTGTAATACACGGGTCTTACAACTAGTATATATATATATATATATATATATATATATATATATATATATATATATATATATATATATATATATATATATATATATATATTATAATATTCAAATTTAAACATTCCAAACAAATGAAACGGTAATCGGGAGAGTAATGCAATAAGACTTCTAGTAAAGAAATATATATGTAAATAAAAGATGACTAGAGAATCAATTGGTAGTTTAACAATCACAATATGTATACAAAGCAATTCGATAACTTCATCCCACATCGCTTGGTGTATACTAAATTTACGTTGAGGTTCTCCTATATAAAGGCCACATGGGCAGTGGCGGAGCTAGGAAATAAGTCAAGAGGGGTCCAATAATAAATATAATATGCTAAAAAAGTTAAAAATTAAAATGAAATACCAAGTTAGATAATATTGAAACTTATGCTTTTCAATAAAGAATTAATTACCAATTTATGCTTCTTGATTAATTCTTCTCAATAATAAATTAATTACCAATTTCTCTTCACGATAATAACCAAAGGAAACATTTCTATATTAATTTTCAAATACTTTTCCATAATAACCACAGGGAACATCAAAGGCTTTAAAAGAAAAAAAAAAACAATCAAAAGCTTTTCGATAATACCATAGATCGTTGAATTCCATCATCAAAATACCCATAAATTAACAATCAAATATCCAAATAAACTAAAAGAAAAGGGCTTTTACCAATTTATGAAGAAAGACAGCATCGACCAGAGGCTTGATTAGGTCTTCCCCATCGGTGGTGTTAACTCCGGCGAAGGCGAAGAAAGTGCTCTTGCTCACTGCAATTTCCGGAGTAGAAATGGAGGCGGCAACGCTAGGTTAAAAACAAAGATACTCAACATTGAAATAGAGAAAGAGAGAGAGAAATAAATGGAGTCGTATTTTGTTTTTGCTGATTAGAGTGGGTGACAACAAATTCAAAAGGGGGGACCACCTCATTTTATAATAAAAATTAATAATATACATATACACCATATATGGTGCGACCCACAATCAAGTGGGGTCCAAACACCCCACTCCCTCTACATTGGCTCCGCTAGTGCACATGGGTAGCGTAGGAAGTGTACATGCAATAAGCGGTTTGCTTCATAGCTGCTTTAAGTTTCTTAATTTTTTTAAGAAAAAATTAACTATTTTTTACTAAATCCGGTTTAGCACCCGGTTTAGCCAACTAAACCGCTACCGGTTTAACCAGTTTTGAAATAATTGCCGGTTTTTACGGTTTGATGTACATGTGGTTTTCAAAGGTTAAAAAACCGGTAATCTGACCGGTTTCGAAGGTTAAAAAACGGTAATATGATCGGTTTCCGGTTTAACCGGTTGAATCGTGCGGTTCGGTTTTGAATCGTCCAGTTCGGTTTTCAAAACAGTGATGAGACTGTATCAGAGGCTTATTTTAAAGACTGAATGACATTGTATCAGAGACTAATATTCAGTCGCTAAGAATAATATTAGAATTAGAAAATATTAAAACTGATATTCAGTCCTAGAATGATATCATCGAGGACTAATATGATATTAGTGGGGACTTGAAAGATCTACATTCGAGACTGAACATGATTGTATCAAAGACTGATATTTAGTCCTTAAAGAATAGTATCAGGGACTGATACGACTTAAAATTGGAGACTCAAAGAAAACAAGTTAGGTACTGAATGAGATAGTTTTAAGGACTGATTTTCTGTTTTTGATACTCTGATGCATTAGGGACTGATTTTCAGTCCCAAATACTTAAAATTTTCATTATCTAGGACTAGGTTTCTGGGACTAGCTAGGGACTAGCTAAATCAGTCTCTGATTCTCATCAGAGACTGATTATTGACTATTAGAGACTGATTATGTCGGTCACTGATACCCCTTTTTCTTGTAGTGAAACTAGAGGAACAACATAGATGAACTGAGAAAATTTAATGGTGGAGAGCTTCGCGAAGATGGATGAAGAAGTGAATGAAACTGACTTTTTCAGCTCCATGGGTTCCACGGCTATCGTTGTAGTGCTTGGTGACAGGAGACAGTGTTTGCCAATTGTGGTGATTCAAAAGCCATTGTTTCACGTGGTGGCGCCACCGTTCCCTTGTATGTTGAGCATAAGGTATTCAACACAATCTTATATATACCATACTGTTTTTAATCTTAAAATATTAAAAAAGAAAGAGAAATTGTATTTGTTCCTACATTTTATTCCTACTCATATTCCTACCCATGTTAAATTATGACATGTGTCTTAAAATATTATTAATTTTATTAAATGTGACACTTGTCATAATTTAACATGTGTAGGAAGATTAGTAGGAATAAAAATTAGGAATACAATTTCTCAAAAAAAAAAATGGCATGCAGCCAGATAGACGCGATGAGTAGGGGTGTAAATGAGTCGAGCTACTAGTGAGCTATTCGGGATCGACATGTTAAAAGCTCGACTCGAGCTCGAGTTAAACGAGTTCGAGCTCGAGCCTCACTATCAAGCTGGATTTAGGCTCGCGAGCCCAAACGAAACAAGCCTGTATATTATATATATATATATATATATATATATATATATATATATATATATATATATAAATTCATTAATAAATATTAATTTATTTATTAATAAATATTAAACGAGCCGAGCTCGAGCATTGTAAATTTTAAACGAGTCGAGCTCGAGCTCGAGCCCCGTAAATTTAAACGGGCCGAGCTCCAGCTCGAGCCTTATGAATTTAAATAAACCGAGCCCGAGCCTAACCAAGCTCGAGTTCGGCTCGGCTCGTTTACATCCCTAGCAATGCGTTATAAAGAATCGAACTTTCAGGAGGAAGAGTGATCGAATGGAATGGGCTACGCGTTATGGGAGTTCTTTCTATTTCAAGATCAATAGGTGACCAACAATTGAAACCATACGTAATTTCAAAATCAGAAGTTACTGTGAACCAAAGAGAGGACGCAGATGAGTTCATGATTCTAGCTAGTGATGGATTATGGGATGTCATATCAAACGATTTAGCATGCGATGTAGTGTGAAAATATCTTGATATGTGGTCTTATAAAAGGAGATCGTTGAAAGAAAACCGTAAGAGAACGCGCAATGTGGCTGTGTTCTTAACAAAGTTGGCAATGGCTCGTGGCAGCAGAGACAATATAAGTGTTATTGTGGTCAATCTTAGACATTAGATATCTTGATGATATACAAGGGCTGTGAGTTTACTTTCTTTTTTCCTTCCCTTTTTGATTCATTATCTTGTTTTTGACGACTTTTGTAACAATCTTCCCATTGGCATGTTAAATCATTTGCTTTTTATTTTGGTTTGTTATTTGACAGTAAACTAGCATTAATGGTTGCAACGCTCACTTTTTTATACAATACCATACTAGAAAGATTTGCAACTGTTTCCTATTTGTTATATCTACAAGGCGTTTAGCCGAGAAAAATTATAACAGAAAAAATCTTATTGTTGATAGAAACTAGAAAGTAACAATTTTACCATTTGCAAAGAATACAAGGATCCTTACATTTTAGTAGAACCATTACATTTTTCAACTGTAGTTTATGTTATTCATCATATCTCGACCAAAAGTATGCTAAAAGGTTTTGCAAATTGATATTTCAGCCCCCTTTTGTGGAAATTATCACAAATTTTATCCAAACCAATTTCCAGAAATTGTACTTTTGCTCCTGTAGTCTAATATATTTAAATTCTGTTCTAACTTTTATGTTTTTTTTATGTTAGATCCTTTGTATGCACATAATTTAGGAAGAGTCTCCAAGGATACATATTTTAGTGCTTGCGCATATATGATCGCCTTTCTTGAGAAATTCATAACTAAAACTGAGCTTGTATCGACAACTTCGAAACCGTTGGCGCATTTGTTTTTTAGGGAAATATTATATGTCGATAAACATCTATGAGAGTGGAAACAAGCATTCTATTTTGTTTGAAAGGTAAGGAAATGCACGAAAAATATGACAAGTATGAGAGGATTTTTAGAAACTTAACAACTTTATGTAATTCGCGGTTTTATTGAACCTGAAAATAAAATACAATGAAAACGATGACGAAGTCGAGTCGAAGGTCGCGTCTTTGGTTACGGAGGTTGAAAAAAGAATGGATCATTTGTTTAAAATATACAAACAAAAGTTTGATACATTCAAGTTTCATGGACAATGAGCGCCTCAAGAAAGTAGGAATGAAATAGTTGTATATTGTGATGTTAGAAACGATTTTTTTTGTGGATTTTTAAACATGGAGGGAAACAACTCGGTTGCAACGGAAACCGATTTAAATATTTACTTGAAAGAGAAGAAAACTCACAATGTTAGCAGCTTTGACATCTTAAAATGGGGGAAATAAAATGGCATGCGTTTCCCAATCGTTTGTCGGGTGGCCAAGATAATTTTTTATAAATATTTAGTTTTTTTTTTAAAAGTTTTTGAATAATAACATTATATATTTTTCTTGTTAGATATTTTGGGAATACAAATATCGACTATGGCGTCGGAGTCGGAGTCGGCATTTAGCACTAGCGGACGTGTATTAGATTCGTATAGAACTAGATTGTCAACCCCGATAGTCGACATTTGATTTGCACTCAATATTTGATAATAAAGTCAAGGAAACCGATCATAGACGGTGTTGATAATAATTTAAATGATGATGACATAGCAAAAGGTAATGATTACCAACATATTTCTTGTTTTATTTGTAACAATTTATAAAATTATATACTAACTTCGTCTGTTTTTTTGGGAAATAGAAATTAAAGAAGCGACACGTGAACCTAATGGAAAAGGAACAGGGAAGATGCCTATCGAGTGAAAGAAACCGGTAGTTGGATGCTTTTTCTTGCTTTTTTGCTTTACGTGTATTACAGCTTTTTGCTTTACGTTTGTTAGGCTGGAGGGAGTGGCCTCGCCAAACCCTCGCCAAACTCTCGCTGAAGCCTCGCCAAACTCTCGCCAAAACTCTCGCTGAAGCCTCGCCAAACCACACCGCCACCCTCGCCTTCGCCTTCGCCGATGGATTCCTCGCCAATATATCGACGAACTCGCCAAACCAGCTGTTTAGCGAGGGGGATGGCTCGCCGACCACTCCCCCAGCCTTACAACTTTTAATGTAAGTTACTATGGATTTGTTTAGTTAGTAAATCTTCTGGTAAGTTATTTTCAAATTTGAATGATTATT
This sequence comes from Cichorium intybus, assembly GCA_023525715.1. Lineage (NCBI taxonomy): Eukaryota > Viridiplantae > Streptophyta > Magnoliopsida > Asterales > Asteraceae > Cichorium > Cichorium intybus. Next base: position 44,251,316 of record CM042012.1, on the reverse strand, counting down.
TTGTGGAATTTAAAATTTTTGGGGATATTTTATGACAAATCACAAAATGTGGCTAGATTTTTCTTCTCATCTGAACAAGTCCACATAAAAATTTCTCATAAACACAACAACATCATCAACACATTAACAACATCAAACTTTGAAATGGTATATGAGTTGTATAATGATTTTTATTTAGCGAAACTAGAAAAACGTGTTTTATATTAAATGGTAAGAAAGTCAAATATTCAATTTCTAAAAGGAGTAAGAAAGTCAACATCATCAACATAGTAACCTATATTAAAAGTATGTTTATCATGCATTCAATTTTAAAAAGGTTTTAAACATGGCTCTTGAAGTGGATTGATGATCCACAACATACCCCTTCAAATTTTTATTCCTAAGCAAGTTGGGTGTAATTTGTGTCTGATAGATAAATTTGTTATGTTGTTTGTGTTTCAGTCTCATATTTTCGGTCCTAATTCATTTCTAGTTTGGTTTCAGTTCAACTCGATTCGGTCTGTAGACCATGCTAATCCCTAAACACAACCATATTATCAACTTTGGTCCTTATTCTGTTTTGACCATAAGAATCAAACCTGAACTAAAACTGAACGCCTCTAATCGGTTCGGTTTTCGGTTTTTGCTCATGTCCAATTCGGTTTGGGTCGGTCCGGTCTGGAGACCATGCTCATCCCTAAAGTGGAGATTCGTTTTAGGCTATGAGTGAGAATAAAAAAATAAAGAAGTATTGTAGGATTTAAAAGACTAAAGATAAGATCTTGATAAGGACATTAGATCCTAGTCAAGATCAAATTTTGTTATAGAGTTGGTCAAATTGTAATCAAGGTTGTAGGACTTTAAGATTATAAGATCTTAAGATTAAGAAAGATTTTAACAACAAAGGGAAAACAATTAAAAGAATATTTCAGAAAAAAAAAAATTGATCCAACTACGTAACAAATTACAAGTCCTCTCAAACTAAAATTTTGAATTCCAAATTCTTTGACATGTCGTAAATCCTAAAACAATCCAACACGCAAAACGGCATCTGAAGGTTCAAAGTGAACCAAAACAAAATCAATATTTTCATTATCACTTTCTATTTAAGGCAATAATTATATGAAAGAAAACAGACCACGATTATTTTGAATTTCTTTATAAATTTAATTAAGTTCATATATTTTTCATTGTAAGCTTTGCACGGAGAACTTACATAAATTATTGAACTTATTTTATTTGTCTCGAGTATAAACAAATTATTGTTTTTATTCTGGTAAATGAGACAACTTTAGATGAAAACAATACTCCCTCCGTCCCAAAATGATAGTCCACTTTCTCATTTTCAAAGTCAAAGCTTGTCAACTTTGACCATCAGTATTTTCGTTGTTATTATATAATATTTGATACAAAATATATGAATGGATTTGTGTTGTAAATGTGTTTTCATTGGTATAGTTTTCATCTAATATTATATAGCACAAAAAAATATATTTACGGTCAAACTTGACAAGCTTTGACTTTGAAAATAAGAAAGTGGACTATCATTTTGGGACGGAGGGAGTATGACTTTAAAGCTTTGCATGAAGAACGCACCTAAAGTATTACTTTTAGTGTATGTGTCACAAGTAGTAAATATATTATTCTTCTCGTAAACAGCATAACTTGATATCAAAATGACAAATAACTGAATATGATGGCGGATGGACGGAAGTCAGAAGAAGGAGAAGACATGGGCAATCTAGCTTTGAGACAGGGAGAATAATTACGTTTTTCGTCTCTAACATCCCATATGGAGTCAATGCCCAGGAGTTGAAGAACATTTGTAAAGGGATTTGGTCTCAAATTGGATCTGTCACTGACGTTTATCTTGCCAGGAAGAAAGATGTCAATGGTCTCAACTTTGCATTCGTGAGGTATAAAAATGTCTCCAAGGTGGAAGAAATCATGGAATCCTTGAACATGGTCCGGTGCAGGGGCAGAATACTTCAAGCAAATATCGCTCGTTTCCTCAGGCAACCGCCGCCTCATCTGAGTAAGTCTCTATATCATCCTAATCCTCCTCGTTCGACCTTCAAGCTGAGTTTTAGGGATGGAAGGTCTTTCGCTGATGCTGTTTCTGGTAGACCTGGTTCGTCGAAGGATAATCATCCCGCTTCTACAGAAGTCAAACCGCCAAACATTATCCCCTTAATCGAAACCCTGAGGCTGCAATTTGGTTAGGCCAAGCCTCGCTTATTGGTGAAACTCGTTTTCTTGAGACCGTATCCCACATCCAGTCCCTCATTGCCGAAGAAGGTTTCTATGATGTCCAGGTTAAATACCTTGGAGCCCTGCTCATTGGTATCAAATTCAACGTACCCGATGATGCGTCGATGTTCCTCCAGAATTAAGACGCTTGGCAGAAATGGTTTAAAAGGTTAGACTCTGCTGAAAACTTTGATCTGAGGTTTGAAAGGCTAATTTGGATAAAGATTATCGGAATCCCCATCCACGCTTGGTTTGATAATAATTTTGACTCCATTGCCAGCAACTATGGTAAAGTCATTGTCAATGAAAACTCGATGGATACTTGTCAAGATTTATCCTTTGGTAAGGTTGGAGTTTTATCTGCAATTAGAACAAAAATCAATGAGGAAATTGTTGTATGTATCGATGGGGCTAATCACAGAGTCGGAGTTATGGAGTGCAATGAGAATTGGTGTCCGTTTAGTTTTGGTTCCGATAATGGGTCGCTAGCTTCTAGTGAGGATGATGATGGATTTATTTCGGGTTCGGATGATGAGGTGGACGATGTTGATGGTATTTCGGATACTTGGGTTCAAAACAACGAGAAGCCTGAGGATGGGGAAATTATCGCTGATAACAAGGCCCCTGATGATCACTCTTTTTCCTTTGATAAAGATGTTGATCATATGGTGGATCCTCTAAACTCCGATCATGCCCTTGTAGTTGACGACTTGGTTTGTGGAAACAATGTGGGTGGGCTTAGCAATCCTGTTGATGAATCTATGGCTCCTCGTTCCCCCAATGGCGGCCCTTCATGGCCCATTGATCCTTCCTGGGCCAAGCCTTAGGCCGATTGTAACTTTGGACCTGTTCATCCCAACAATGAAAATTCCGATTTTACCCCATCAAAAAAAAAAAAAAGCTGGACTCACGTAATCTGAGATTCAACCCATACATGCGACCTAGCTCTCCGTCTCATTAACAGAGTGGCTCGATTGCTTCCACTCCATCCATCGATCTCAATAAGGATATTCCTCAGGCATCGCATTCCAATCCTAAAAAGCTTGGTGTGCCTGATGATAATGATGCTTCCACCTCCATGTCCTCGTACTCTAAGGAAATTGAGCAAACCATCAACATTGGCAATCAACTGGGTTTTGAAATTGATAATGGCAATGAGGTCTTTAATGCCGTTATGGTTGGGGCTGGTGAAAACAATGTTCCAAAATGAATTGCCTGTCCCTTAATGTAAGAGGTTTAGGCGAAAACTCCAAAGTTGCGTGAGTTAAGAAACTGAAACCGGAGCACAGACTCATCTTTTGAGGTATTCAAGAAACTCAATTAGCTTCCCTTCCTGATGATATTGGCGTTCGTAGCTAGGGCAATCTTAATTTTGATATGGATTTTGTTGAAGCAAGCGGCAGATCTGGTGGCATTATTTCGATCTAGGACTCCAACTTGTTTACCAGGTCTGATTCAATAAAATCTTGTTACTTCCTTGCATGTATTTGCAAGCTTCGTGGTTTCGATGAAGATTTTATTTTTGTTAATGTTTACGCCCCTCAGTCGCCTGGCGAGAAAAAGCAATTGTGGCATGAATTACGCTCTTTGAAAAGTAATAGAAATGGCATATGGATCTTCTTTGGTGATTTTAATTGTGTGAGGCGAGCCGATGAACGTATGAACTCTATTTTTTCCTGTATTCCGCTGCTGACGTGAGGCTGGTCTTCTCGAACATAATATGGGGGGTCGTCGTTTTACCCACGATTGGGATAACGGCGCCAAGCTTAGCAAACTTGACAGATTCTTGGTATGCTCCAAATTCATGAACTTGTTTCCGTCTTCCTCTGTCACGGCTCTACTGCGTGACCTACCACTCCCATATTATCCTGTGCTCCGAGAAGATTGATTCCCCCCCCCCCCCCCTTTCGATTCTTCAACTCGTGGTTGGCATCACCGGGTATATGCGAAGTTGTGACAAAAGCTTGGATATCGTTGGTAGCGGGGAGTTCTCAGGATATTATTTTTGCAAACAAACTCAAAGCCGTTAAAGATGCCTTAAAATGTTGGCGTAGAGTTTCCTTTGAGCGCGAAAACAAAGATTTATTTGACACAAAAAACAAGGTTGCTGCTCTTGATTCCCTTGCCGAATTGCGTGGTTTATCCCCCGATGAAAGCATGTTGTGGAGAGCTAACAAGAAGATAATCTTGGAGCTTGAAAATAATAAACGGCTTGATTTGAAACAAAAATCTTGCATCAAATGGGTGACTGAGGGCGATGAAAACTCTAGGTTTTTTCATGGTATTATCAACAACAACATTCGCTAAAACTCCATTCACGGTCTCTTGATTAATGGCATATGGATTACGGGTGTGGAGGATCTTAAATCGGCTGCTTTCAACTTTTTTAGCACCAAATACCATGAACGTGGCCCTCTAGGCCGAAGCTTGTTTGCCCCAACCTCCGCAAGCTCTCGTTAGAAAATGGTCTTATGCTTGAAGCTCCGTTCTCCCTTGATGAAATTAAGAGGGCTGTTTGGGACTGTGGTGGTGAGAAGGCTCCTGGTCCCGATGGTTTCTCCTTTAAATTTCTCAAAACCTTTTGGGATCTCATTTGTCCAGATGTACTTGATCTTGTAAGGTATTTTGAGAGATCGGGCTCCCTTGCTAGAGGTTGCAATTCCTCGTTCATTACCTTAGTCCCTAAGGTTAAAGATCCCACGATTCTTAGTGACTTTCGTCCAATTAGTCTGATTGGTTCCATTTACAAAATTATTACAAAGATCCTTAACACAAGGATTAAGAAAGTCATTGGGAAGATCATTGGTGAGGAGCAATCGGCTTATATCGAGAATCGAAACATCCTTGATGGTCCGCTCATCATTAACGAATTATACACATGGGCTAAAAAATCCAAAAAGAAGATGTTTTTCTTTAAGGTTGACTTTGATAAGGCCTTCGATTCAGTCAACTGGAACTATCTTGACTCTATTATGTTGCAAATGGGTTTTGGCGTTCGTTGGCAAAACTGGATTCGTGGTTGCCTTTCCTCCTCGCGGGCCTCGGTTCTGATCAATGGCTCTCCAACCAAGGAATTCCCGATTAGCAAAGGCGTTCGACATGGCGACCCTCTTGCCCCTTTTCTATTTATTTTGGCTATGGAAGGCTTAAACTCTGTTGTGAATGTGGCTGGTGATAAAGGTATATTTCGTGATATTTCTGTCTCGGGGAGCGGGCCTCGTATATCCCATCTTTTGTATGCCGACGATGCAATTTTTGTTGGAGAATGGTCTCGAGATAACATTAAAAACTTAGCCCGTATCTTGAAATGCTTTCATATGGTCTCGGGTCTCAAAGTTAACTTCCATAAATCCAAAGTCTTTGGTATTTCGACTACTGACTCTGAAATGATGACATGCGCTAGGATTCTCGGATGTGACCTTGCTTCCTTTCCTTTTATATATCTTGGCGTCCCTGTTGGGGCTAATATGTCTATAAAAGAAACTAGAAGCCCGTGTTGGATAAAATTCACTCCAAGCTCTCTAATTGGAAAGCGAAGTCATTATCTTTTGGTGGTCGTGTCACATTGATTAAGTCGGTATTATCTAGCCTCCCACTTTACTACTTCTCGTTATTTAAATCCCCGGTGGGCATTATTGACCAAATGGAGAAACTAAGGCGTAAATTTCTCTGGGGTGGGGGAAATGATAAAGGAGTAATCAACTGGGTTGCTTGGAATTCTGTTATGACTTCGAAAGATGAGGGTGGTCTCGACATTGGCTCGCTCCGGGCCATGAACCTCAGTCTTCTCACTAAATGGATCTGGAGAGTTAAAACAAGTAATCAATCGATGTGGGGTAACTTAATTCAAGACATTCACGGGTTGCACAGGAAGCCTCTATCCTCCCTGGCAAATAAAACGTTGAAGGGTGTGCGGTACAACATTGCTGAGTTTCTAAAGATCTATCGGACATTGGGCTTGGTCTTGAGAATATTCTTCGCTGCCATGTGCACTCTGGTGATAAAACTTTGTTTTGGAAAGATTTCTGGTGCGGTCCTTCTTCCTTGGAATCCCGTTTTCCTGCTTTGTACAAGTTGGAGAAGCGGAAATCTTGCCTTGTCTCGGATAGATTGTTTTCTAATGGTGTCCGATGGAGTTGGTTTAAAGCTCCCAGCAATTCGATGGAATTCTCGCAATTGAACCAACTGCTCCAGATCCTTAGTTCCTTCTCCGTCTCTCTCCTGACTCTTGGTTTTACCCCTCATTCCCGACTACACTTTTCGGGTGGCTCTGGTTAGATGTGTCATTGACTCATTGATTTCTTCGGGATCGGGGTCAATGTATCCCATGGATCAGCTGTGTCCCCATTAAAGTGTCGTGTTTTGTTTGGCGTGCTTGGTTGGGTCGCATTCCGGTTGCCACTTCGTTAATATCTCGAGGCCTCTCCAACATTCCAATGGTTTGCAGGTTATGTAATTCTGATGTGGAGTCTCCGGATCATCTTCTTGTCTCTTGCTCGTTTGCCCAGGAGGTTCTCTATTGGATTTTTAGGTGGTGTCGGTGTCCCTTCCCTGCAATTTCTTAAGTTGGTGCTCTCTGTAATTTTGCAGCTATCTAGGGTAATTGTGTCAAAAAAAGAAAGTTGTTTTTCACCATTATTTATTGCTCCTTGTGGTTCATTTGGAAGGCGAGAAATGATCTTATTTTCAAAAAGATGGCGATCACCGCTCCAAGACTGGCGGATGTCATTATTGCCAACTCATGCCTTTGGTTCAATCATCGTTGCAGGAATGGTGGTTGTTGCTGGAGCATCTGGTGTTGTGACACTTTTGGGTGTTTGTAATATCTTTGCTTCCAGTTTCATTTCTTTCATTTGTTGTTTTTTTCATGTTTTGGTGCTTTGTACTTTGTTTTGCTCGTCCCTACTAGTTCTTTGCTAGCTTGTGATGTTTTCTAATGATATGTTTCTCGTTGTTTCCAAAAAAAAAATCTACAATTTGTTTAAATATATTTATTTTGGTAAAATATAATGCTATCTCAACAATAATTTACTTAAATTAAAAAGATAAGGTATGATAGTTATCTTTTATTGGGTATAAAAGATAAACCCTCCCTCTTAATTCGAGATTGTATTTAGGTAACAAGGATTTTGAATCTTTTAAAGGCTTGTTCTGAAATTTCGAATTTCAATATAATATTGTAGACTTTCACCTGTTTGACTTTTTGATGCAATTTTATTGTACTTAATTGAAGATCATACAACGGTAAGATTTATCAGTATTCCTTTATAATATTATTAATGATTATATTCTAACTTGTTTCCCATTTTCAATTTGAAACATAGGCCAACTATTTAGCAGGTTTCTGGTTAAAAAGAGACAATGATAGAAGCCCATTTAAAACGGCTAATCTGATGGCTTGTTTGGGCGTATGATAGGCTCATTTGGTGAAGATGGTCATGTAACATCTGGCCCTGTATTAGAGAAATTTATTAAAATTTTACAACCATTACATCATTTGTAGACATTGGTACTTTGATATTATTTGTTTCTATTTCATACGGTATTTGTGTAATTGTATCGATCCAATTTTGATTACAAGGATTTGTTACATCTGTCAATGATTGCTCATATGTTGTTGATGTTGTATTTCAGACAAACAATTCGGAAATTAGTATCGCAAACTAATTCCGAATAATAGAAAAACCCAAAGCAGACGGATCGATAAATAATATTGAGAATTATGTACCGATTAGTTGCTAATAATAAATTCAATTATTATTATATTACCCAATTTCGTCCAGAAATCAGATTTGATCCTATGCGACCAGATCTAATTATAGAAAGGTAGAAGGAGGCTGTCCCGTTATCGGACGAAATAAAATAAGAGACAAAATATTAAAACCAACCTGAAGATCGTTGATTAGTGTCCTTGAGACTGCACAGATTGACTCCTATCCTTAAAGGTTTTTACGGCACTCGTTAGCTGTAAGCTTTCAGCGTAAAACTCCAGGATTTAATGCAGAATATCGTTCATTCCAACAGCTATGGAAGAACAGATAAACGCAAAGCGAATACTCGGAAACCACAGAGAGAGAAATCGCAGAGAGAGAGACGGAGAGCAGAAAATTGAGGTATTAATAAATGAGACCCCAGAGGCCCTATTTATAGGGGTCCGAAATTATCAGATAACAACTGATTTGAATTTGAAAAAGATTCAAATTCCGGATAAAATCTAATCAAAAATCGGATCTGATAGACTTATCCTGATTTTCGAACCAGCAGAGGCGCGCGGCGCGGTACGTTGTTTTACGCGACGCGCGTAGCGGCTTGGTTCGCTGCCCTCTGCGGCGTGCGTACCAGTTGACCGGGTCGGTCCAACCGATCCCCATTAAAAATAAAAGCTCCTCAGCTCCTAGCAAAGTGCGCCTAATCACGCCATCTCACGTCCACGGCCCGGCTTGGTGCGCGTGTGCGCTTAGCTCATCCTTTAACCCACTAAAGCCTTTGAAGGCTTAGTAAAGGAATGAGGTTATAAACCCACAAAACTTTTTCTCCCCCACCAGTATGGGATAAAAGAAAGACACCAACTTGTATCTATTCCTTTAAAAATTCCAACAATCGGTACTTGAGAAAATATCAACGTATGTAGGTTATCTTCCTAATTCCTATTGTTGTATATTTTAGGCAAGTTAACTGATATTTCCAAGCATGTGATTCTAAAGTTGTCTAGATCTGTATGTTGATTGCTTTTGGAGTCAAATGATATGAAAAATACAAGGCTATCTCGTATTTATTTTATTTTAAAAAACCTTCTTATATACTATCATTTCAAAATGTAAATACGCTTAGATAGAGATCAAACTTCTTTTTGCTTTTTTCCATGTACTTCTATATATCATTGATTTGATGAAGCTCCTATTGTAGCTACTAAAATATCAAGATAACAAAGAAGAAGAATTAGTTAATCCTTCAAAACTTTTCTTTTTTAACTATTGAAGTATCATGATAACAAATATATTATTTTGTAAAATTCTCTTTTATAGATTATTAACAAAAAACAAATTTAAATAGGAAAATTAAAAATGACATTTATGTCATTTAGCCTACCTTAAAATGTACCAAACTTAACATAGATGTAAAAATCGGTGTTTTAGGCCTTCTGAATTAAAGCTAACAACTTTCATTCCTAGATACCTCAACTAGGACCTTTGCTTGAAAGCTAGGATTACCGGAGAGGCTATGACAACTAAACACCCTATCCTCGCACATTCCAATTCATTTGCAAACCGAATAGGATTGCAAAAAGAATGGATTTTAGGTTTACCAACTAAACTCATGATATCATTTAAATATTTCTAAATCCAAATCAATCTAAATCTAAATTCTTAAACACATTCAAAATCCAAAACAAAAAATCGTAATAATTGAACAATCTAAACGCCCCTTGGTTTCATTTTACTCTTAGTGTTTTTTAGGTAAAGATATTTGACCATTTGCTGCATTGTTGATTTAGTAGTTATAATATTCTTTTAGAATTGAAAAAACGCCTTTGAGTTAAAAAAAACTTATTTTTAGATTTGCAAGGGTTAATGCAGCTCGACCAACTAATGCGTAAATGTTGTAGTTATTTGATGATTCAGATGATTATGAGTATGAAGTAGGTTTATCAACAAATTTGTTGCACACAAATGCATTAGAAGAAGACATTTAACTAAATAATAAATTGAAAGTTGAAATGAAGTTGGAGAAAATATAGAAAGAGTGTATAAGGAAGTTGTGTTTTTGAAATGAACACGAGGGTATTTATGGGGGTGGTGGGTAAATTAATTTTATTAAATTAAAAGAAGTTGAGAAAAAAGGCTGCATTTGGCCGTGGGTATTAGACATACATAAGTTCCTTTATTCTTTTTAGTGTAATTGTTGTTTATTTATTCTTGAGGGACCTTTATGTAAATTTTCATTCTATTTAATTGCTTTCTCTCTGCCCTATGTTGGCATCGAGAGCTTTTTCTCTCATGGTATCAAGAGACCAGCGTTTCCCCTCTCTTCGTCTCCTTTAAACCGACTCTGTCTCCTCCCCTTCTTCCCATCTGTTCATCTTCTTCTAGCTATGGCATCACCCTCCTCCTCTGATTCGGGCCTCTCTATGAACACTGTTATGCACCTCATCACCAATCAGCTGTCCTCCTCCAACTATCTGTTGTGGCGTAATCAGCTTCTTCTGCTCCTCGCCTATCAGAATCTGCTGCCCCACGTTGATGGCACCTCCTCTGCGCCGCCGATTGAGATTCTTTTTGGTGACAAAACTGCCCCCAACCCGGCTTACGACTCCTGGCTTGCCGCTGATCAGCACTCAGTCATTCTTCTTCAAGCTTCCCTCTCCGAGGAAGCTTTCTCTGAAATTGTGGGTCTTCAAACTACCCGTCAAATTTGGGTGGCTCTCGAGGCTGCTTACAACAACTCCTCTGTTGAGCGGATTCAGAATCTGCGGGATCAACTCCGCCTATTATCGAAGGGTTCGTCCACTGTGTCCGAATTTGCCCGTAATTTTCGTTCTCTTTGTGATCAATTGTCGGCTATTGGTCACCCGGTGGAGGATTCTGACAAAATTCACTGGTTCTTATGTGGTCTTGGTGCGCCATTTGAGACTTTCTCTACTGCCATCCGTGCATCTCGTACGCCCATTAATTTCCGTGACCTTTTTGCGCAAGCCGAAGGCCATGAACTGTTTTTACGGTCAATTCATGGTTCGGTGACTCCTCCCGTGGATTTCTCGGCTGTTGTACGCTCCAATCCGGGTCGTGGTAGTCGGACTTCCGGTGGTGGTCGAGGGCGTGGGCGTCGTCCTCCGTAGTGCCAACTGTGTCGCACATCTGGCCACTACGCCAATGCTTGCCCTCAACTTGCGACGTTTGTGTCCCGTGCTCCTGCTTCTTCTCGCCCAGCTGCACCTCCTGTCAGTCCAGATACTGACCTTGCTCAAGCCTTTCACGCTTAGTGCCATGTGACTACCTCTGGACCAGATTGGTATGCCGATACGGGTCCTACCGACCACATGACATCCTCTGCTGCATATGTCACTCATCCCTCTCCTTTTTCAGGCCCCAACAAGGTTGTTTTTGGAAATGGTATGACTCTTCCTATCCCTCATATTGGGCAATCTTCTTTGGGCGATTCTACCCGGCTTCGGGGTGTGCTTGTCGTTCCCGCGATTACTAAAAATCTTTTATCTGTTAGTAAATTGACCTCTTATAACCCTCTGGATGTTTTGTTTTCCCACCCCTACTTCTACATACAGGATCGCCTGACGAAGCGGGTTCTAGCACAGGGGCGTTGTGAAGATGGTCTATATGTTTTGACTTCCAGCCCGAAAGCTCTTTTTGCTTCAACCAAGTCTTCGTTGAAGGCCTCTTTTGAACTTTGGCACGCTTGCTTAGGGCATGTGTCTTATAATACAATTTTGCTTTTAAATAAACAGGGCCGGCTGTCGGTTACCTCTCTTTTGCCTAATCCTGGTGTGTGCTCTTCTTGTAATATGGCTAAAGCCCACAGATTACCCTTTGTTCTTAATGAAAAACGTGCTTTAAACGTGTTAGACCTGATTCATTGTGACTTGTGGGGCTCATCGCCCGTTTCCTCGGCTGAATCTTATCGTTACTATGTTACCTTTGTGGATGATCACTCACGTTTCACGTGGTTTTATCCGCTCAAAACTAAGTCGGAATTTTATAATGTCTTGAAAGTGTTTCTTAAATATGTTCAGACACAATTTTCCACAACTGTAAAGGTGTTTCAAAGTGATGGTGGTGCTGAATTTCTGAATCATCATGTTCGCGACACACTTAATTCTAATGGAACGCTTCATCGTGTCTCGTGCCCTTATACTCCGCAACAAAATGGTCGTGCGGAACGCAAACATCGACACATTGTGGAGACTGGTCTCGCCATGTTATTTAATGCGCATGTCTCTCTGGATTATTGGGTGCATGCGTTCATCTCTGCGGTATATATAATTAATCGCTTACCGTCGACGGTATTAAAAAATCAATCACCATTTGAACTACTCTTCAACTCCCCTCAGCCATATGCGCACTTTAGGCCGTTTGGGTGTCGCGTCTACCCGTACTTACGAGTATGCAGCCAACAAACTCTCTCCACGCAGTCTCCCATGTGTTTTTCTTGGGTACTGTTCTCGATACAAAGGCTTCAAATGCCTTGAGCCATCCACGTCATGCATCTATATTACTCGGCATGCTCGCTTTGATGAGTCATGCTTCCCGTTTAATGGAACAAATGCATCCACTCATGCTCACCTCCTTTCAATGACTAGATTTTCTGATGATTCCTCACCGACTCCGATTTCCCAGCCGCCCTCGCCACCGGTTGTGCCTGTTTCGGTGTCACCTCCTTCCTCGCCACCCTGTGGTCTTTGCGATGAGGTCTCCGGCTCACCCCCTGTTCCGTCTCCTGCCGCCTCCACTCCGCCACCTGCCACCACTTCTCCGGCCTCAACAACAACTCCCTCGGTTTCCTCGCCACCTTCTGCTGCTCCCGATGCCTCTTCCGCCTTTGACTCTGGTTTTTCGGGCCCTGCTGTCTAGCCTTCGCCTCAACCATCGGGTCACCCCATGATGACTCGTGCTAAAGCTGGCATCTTCAAACCCAAACATCGTGATGATTTAGCACACCTTACCTCGTACGGGCTTCTATCCGCACTCCATGCATCCACTGACCCCAAGGGATTCAAGACTGCTGCTCGCCATCCTCATTGGCAGGCTGCTATGCAACACGAAATGGATGCCCTCCGTCGCAATAGTACTTGGATGTTGGTTCCTCGCCCCACCAACCATAATGTCGTTGGCTGCAAGTGGTTGTTTCGGACGAAATATCTCGCTGATGGCTCTATCGATCGCCACAAAGCCTGTATTGTGGCTCAAGGGTTCAGTCAAATCCCGGGTTTGGACTTTGCCGAGACATTCAGTCCTGTTGTTAAGGCTACCACCGTCCGGACTGTTTTATCCCTAGCTGTTGCTAACTGCTGGAATCTTCACCAACTTGACGTTAATAATGCTTTCCTTAATGGCAACCTCAGTGAACTGGTGTTTATGGAACAACCGCCTGGTTTTCGTGATGTCGACTTTCCTGATCATGTGTGTCGCTTAAACAAGGCTCTTTATGGGATCAAACATGCCCCTCGCTCCTGGTTCCGTCGTCTCAGCACCTTTCTTCTTAGCAACGGCTTTGTGTGCAGCCGACCCGACCCATCTCTATTTGTTTTCAAGCATGGTTCATGCATTCTTTATTTACTTGTCTATGTTGACGACTTGATCCTTATGGGAAATGAGGAACCCGTCATCCGGTCGTTCATCAAAAAACTGCATCGTGAATTCTCCATCAAGGATCTCGGTCGGTTGAATTTCTTTCTTGGGCTTGAGGTCTCCTACACCGCCACCGGACTGTTTCTGAGTCAGTCTAAATATGCTCATGATATTCTGCGACGAGCCAACATGCTTGATGCCAAACCGGTCTCCACCCCCCTTGCTGCTAATATCGCATTTGTTGCTGATGGAGACCCGTTTGATGACCCAACTTACTACCGATCCCTTGTTGGTGCCCTCGAGTACTTAACCATTACACGCCCGGATGTTTCATTTGTTGTCAATCAAGTCATCCAGTTTCTTCAGGCTCCGTCTGTCACTCACTTTCAGAGTGTCAAAAGAATTCTACGCTACATTAAAGGCACTTTGACCTTCGGCCTTACCTTTGCTCGCCCAAAAGCCCCCGTTATTCTCGGTTACTCTGATGCGGACTGGGCTCGTTGCCTTGAGACACGCCGTTCGACGTATGGTTATTCCATATTCTTAGGGGGTAACCTGGTTTCTTGGAGTGCCAAGAAACAACCTACCGTCTCCCGCTCCAGTTGTGAATCTGAGTACCGTACCATGGCCAATACTGCTGCGGAAATCGTTTGGCTCCACATATATTTACAGTTTTTGGCTAAAACTACATAAATCGGTCTTTAAATGTTAAAATTGTATAATTGGTATCTGTGTATGATATGTTTTGCGATTTTAATTGTAGTTTTGTTTCTATATGGTTTCGTTCGTTTTATACACCGACAATGCATACAATACGGTTTAATAGTTAAATTCTTTCTAGCTCGTTCAAATTGCTTTTTAAGACCAAAAGTGGTTTGGCTTGAAATATGATGAGATAATTGGACTTATAAAACTTATCGATTTTTACATTTTATTAAGAAATTCTAGAAGACATATTTTTAGGTTTTATACTTTTCATTTTCTATGAATATTAGCAAATAATTGAATAAAAAGAGTTTTTGTTAGTCTATTATCAACGTCATTTTTTTTACTATGACATACTTTAAACTTGCAATTTAATTAGTGTTCAAAAGTTTTTTTTTAGTAATATTCATCATCATTTTTGAGTTTTAATATTTTAGGAAGCTAAAACCTAATAGTAGAATCATTTATCAATTTGAGGAAACATATTTCTTCGATAAATTGGTAGTTAATTAATAATAGTGTTTGAAAGCCATATTATTATCAAGATTGATAAATAATGTAATCAAACGAGTGATATTATATAAGTGAAAGATGGAATGTTAGATAATATGTGTGAAACAATGTGAGACAAAGAAAAATATCAAAATAATATGGTAAAAACAAATTATTAATGTTGAATAACGTTGCTTTGAATGATCTCCTTTATAACGGTGTCACTTTTTACAAACGACATACTATAACCTTCCAAAATTTTGATTGGGAGCCGTCGGTTACAGAAAATGAAGAAACGTCGTTTCATTCTCTCTACTCTAATCTTATATGAAGAATTTGATTAAAACCACGTACGTGTCTATAATGAGCTAATTAAATGATCTGGCTTTTGCTCTTGCATATTCAGTTGCAGGCATGTAACTCGGGAAGGAGAACCCACCATGGAAGTTCTTCTCTTTTAGCCAATTAGGTATCCAATCAATATTCTAACGCGATATCTAAGGTAGAGATGAGTGACAAGACAAGAAAGAAGATGACACAAGTCTTCAACACCACAGAAGGGTTGGGTATAGGCTAGGTTGGGTATAGGCTAGACCTGGTAGACGTGTCATGTGTCATAAATGGGTTGAAAGAGATTGACTGCTCGAGTCTAATCTTACCCTTTTAATTTATGTTCTGTGTGGTGTTAATACGTTTGCTTAAACATGTTGAAATTTCTTACGCATACCGTTTATTTCGTATCCAATTCATGTCGGGTTTTGGATTTAGGATTTAGATTTTGTAAACATGTTATGTCATGTGAGGTTGAAATACCAAACGAATTAATATAGATTGACCTTAATTATACATGTTTAACTTTTATATCGTACCAAGTAATCCGTTTAAATAAACACCACAACCGCTTATCATATGTCGTTTTCATGTGAAGTTAATGGGTTGGGTCCATTTAGCTTTTATTATCATTTTAGGTTCATTAATCATCAAACAAAATATAAAAATGACGGGAAAAAGATTCCGTTACCAACCTAAACCATTTCAAAGGCACACTTGAAAAATAAAATAACACCGTTTGACCCAACCCGTTAACACGTCATATCACTCGGTTATTTCGTCTCAAATATTTCTAATAATAATAAATGCATGATTTGGATATTTGATAACGACATGAACTGTATGAGCAATTACTTTTAAAAGTGGCACTATCGCAGTTGTATGCCCAACAGCTGGCACCGACACACCTTTGAGGGCAAGTTATATCCACATCACAACTCCTATTTACATAAATCTAATGCACACGTTTTATAAAATGTGGTATGCTTTTCTTATGGCGATGTTATAAAACTAATCCCAAACAAATTTATATAAAATGTGGTATGCTGTGACACGTTTATAGTCACAACAACTCAACAAGCTCATGTAGCCATTAAAAGTTCTTAAAAATTTCGAATTTTGTAGGGTATTAATTTTTTTTGTATATCCTAATTACGAAAAATGTTATTGAAGCCTTATTTGAAATCGGTTTAAGTTATTATTTTTCATATTGTGATGATTTTTCGGTTTATTAAACTTTTCGTAATGTCAAGCTAATAGTAGCTGTTAACTTTTCTTCATAATTTTGAAATTTCTAGGGTTTTCAAATCTTTTTTATTATACTCTATTTACGAATATTGTATTTGAAATCTTTTTTCAGATCGTTGTATGTTGTTCTATTTCATATTCTATTAAGGTTTCTTATTTGTAAATTTGATTTTCCTTTTTAGCACGGATAAAGCATTCAGAACAACTTCAACATGGTTAGCAGAGGTATATGTTCAAATTACTGAATTGTATTTATCAATATTTATGTTTATCTAAGACTTAAATAAATTAAAATATCATTTAGGAGTGAGAGACAGAGAAGGAAAACATTAAGAAGATTTTCAAATCACAAACTGAATCCACTGGTAATTGAAGACGACGTCAACGAAGAATATGTTGTTCATGAACAAGTTGGTCAAGATGAGGGT
Organism: Cichorium intybus; assembly: GCA_023525715.1. NCBI lineage: Eukaryota > Viridiplantae > Streptophyta > Magnoliopsida > Asterales > Asteraceae > Cichorium > Cichorium intybus. The sequence continues at coordinate 44,234,584 of CM042012.1, read as the reverse complement.
GTTTACAATGAATTGGATATTGGACTTGATGGTACTAACGAACAAGCGAGCAATAAAGATGTTGACATTCAAGAACATGGTGGTGCTTATGTATTTCTATATATAGCTTGAAAACAATGAAGATACATATACACAATTTTGAATGTTTAATGTTTTATGATATGTAAACATTGTCACATATGTTAACATTGAGACAAATGTGTAAATGTACACATGTCGGCATATGTTTACAATTGGGAATGCATATATTTTTAATTAAGTGATGATATATGTGCATATTAATAAATACTGTCACAATGGTATACATATTTAATGGTATACATAAATATGCACACAATCATATATGTTTATTATATGTCAATATTATATGTAGCTTCAGCAAATGTGATTATTTACATAGATGTGGAAATATATTCATGTCTACAAATGTAAAAAAGCTGACATGTGTATGTGCACGAATGTTATTATATACAAGAATTTGAATTTATACACATTTATATAATGTAAGAATCTGTGTATATGTACATATGTGATAATCTACACATGTATGTGTATTTTACATATTCTTCATATATGCACATTAATAAATCGTTTTATCATTATTTGTCCAGTTGATGCATATTGTTAAATTTATGTATTACAGAAGTTCAATTAGAAACAAGTGTTCATGATCAAGAGATAAAACCAAGAACGAAGGTTATTAAGGGGAGGAAGTTGTCCAAATCTGAAAGGATAACAAGAAGTGGTAAAATGAAGTTGAAAGAAACAAAAGTTAAGGATCAAATAAAAAACAAAAAATTGAGAAAAAAAATCTAGAGGTATCTATTGATATGTGCAAATGGGTCCCAAGTAGATACCAAAAATTGATGTGTAAGATCTCGTTTAAATTTATAAAATCATCTTATCAAAACTAGACACTATCACACACTAGACAGTAAATTTAATTGTGTAGGAGTAGAAATGTGGTAAGAACGGGCTGTCGAACGCTTGGGGGAACGAGTATGATTTAGTTCAGGAAATCCAGTTGTCAATTAAACCACACAATAAAGTAAAAAAGGGGAATTTTTATGAATCAAACTAAATAAAACTAAATAATTGTACAAAAGATAGGCTTGGATTTAGGATTCAAATAGGTCAAGAAGGTGCTACACTTGGTTTTGACTACTTTCTAGTTATGGTTGAATTCTAAGTAGTACAATGGCTATTAACATTCATTCACTAATTCCTAATTGATTAGCTTCTTAGTCCGAATGCTAACCCTATGACTCTAAAGTTGTTAATTACAATGGTCATGAAAATTATCAAACTTTATTATCATTTGTTTAGTTCATATTATGTGAGATTTATTCTGGTTAATCTCATTGGTCATGAAAATCAACAAGTTGCACAGAATGGTCATCTAATACAAACTTTTCACACACATTAAAGTTTAAGCTTTTTGATAATCTAACCCTAGGAATTGGTCATTTATTAGTCTAAATTGTCTAATGGTCATAAACAATAAAGATACAAGCTATGCAATCAGAATGGTCATCTAAACTACATAAAATCAACAATATCTTAATGAAAATTGAAACTTTAACACATATGTAATTCTGAATAAACCAACATAATAAATTAAATAACTTTTATATAACCAAACTAAGAATTCAAACCATTCACTTAGGGTTCATATTAACCAAGCAAAAGCATATGATTTTATTCTATAATAAAAAACATAAACATAAACAGATAGAATTCATAATAGGAATGTAAACATGATAATTTAACAAACTAAACAAAAAATTGAATGTTTATGAGTCCAATCCTTCAATTCCTTCCTTGAAATCCCTCCTCCAGCCTTAAAATCGTCTAAGAAACCTTCAAGTCGCTTTGAAAACCGATTTCTTCTCGATTGGTATGAGGTATATCCCTGATGGAATGAAGGTTCAGTCTATTGATAAACTTTTCGAACCACCTTGAAAACACGGGGCGATGAGTGTATGAATGCATCACGATGTATAGCTGCCACCATTTTTATCGCAATAATTATCTTCTATATTAATGTTATTGATTGTCTTTACGTCGCGTTTCATAATGTAACACGCCGCTATCGTGTCTTCTACACATCATGTTCTTCAATCAGCCAACATTTCCTTTTTATCTCATATTTCAGTCGAGGTTCACTTATTTTCAATCAGCAACCCATTTTATCTTTACAATGCAAAATCCAAGCGTTATAAGTACAATTTATCTTAATTTATTCCAAATTATAGCTCAAAATGTCTTGATATCGCATAAAATATATATACAAATAATGTCTTGATATCGCATAAAATATATATACAAAGCGTTAAGGTTTAACACTTAGCTTATTTATTTATTTTTTACTCGTTACTTTTCTAATACAAATATGTTAATGAAAGTGATTGCGGTTAATAAAAAAATTCATAATATTCAATATTATAATGCTCGTTAATAAGAAAAACTAAGAAAAATTATAGGTAAATAAATAGATATATTGAGAAAAGTCATTATATTTTGACCATATATTCGATTAAGCCCTGATTATTTTTTTATATTCAATTAAACCCAATATTTTGTTAAATGTTTACAATTTTAGATGGTAGCTGGTTATGTTCTTTTTTTTTTTGTATTTTTACAACCGATGATGTATAGTGTTAAAATGTAATGACTTAATTGAATAAAAACTGAAAATTCAACTCTAAATTGATAAAAGAATCAAAATGTAAGGACATTAATGGATATTTTCTTTTTATGTATAACTAAAATTGTAAACATTTAGCAAAATGTTGAGTTTAATTGAATATAAAAAAAACAATTAGTACTTAATCGAATATACTGAATATATCCTTAAAATAAATATCAATGTTTATTAATTATTAATAATATCAACTATAGTTGCTTAAACCCAAAATAAATGGTACATATTATAACAACGAAAAGAGCGTGAGGCCATGTCTAATAGCAGGCAAAACACTGTATAGGTGTGAAACACCTTTCCAAACCATCGGCAAAACCTCCGAGAAATGGTGCATTTAGTACTACACCAAAATGATGTGGTATTGATGAAATAAAATGTCTCATTAATTTCTTCATAATATGACAAAATACGAAAAAAAATGTTTGAATCGTAGTCAACATGTAAGAAATCTAAAATTGTATTAAAAGTTATTTAATAAAAGTACGAAAAACAATGTGAAGGTTGACATAGTGTACTATTTAAAATATAAACTCACAATCTCGGTGAATGGTGATTGAAAAGTGCACGTAAAAACGGTATTGAAACTATTATGTAAGGCTCAATTTATATTGAAACTATTATGTAAGGCTTAATTTATAGTCCAAAAATAACATGTACAGAAGTTTTGTGCAAAAAGATAGCGGTGTTAACTGTTAAGAGCTTTAACGAAATATAACACAAATTTTGTTAAATAGTGGTCAAACATTTGTGGTGGCAGCTGCGGTGTTGCCTGCAATGCTCGATCAAGACTAGATCGGTTCACTGAGAAACCTGTGTGGTGGCTGTGTACAACCTTTACGGTGTTCGTGCATAACCTCCACGATGTTAGGAGTTTTGATTAAAATTGTGTTTTTGAAAAATTTATTTATCAAATAGGTGTTGTTTTCAAAATATTTACCAAATATGTGTTGTTTTTTTTTTCTTTACCAAAAGAGTGTTTTTGATAAATTTATATTTTTCTAATTATATTATTTTGGTTTTTTAATATATTTATTTTGACTTTTTTTCTAAACTTTTTATTAAGAATTCTCTAAGTCAGACACAAAATAACCACAATTGTTTGAACTTGTTTTCAAAAACTTTTTTTTTTAACTTTTCTAATTATACAATTTCTAATGTTTTCAAAATTATACTTTTTTTACTTCATTTATAACCACAATTTTTTTGAATCTAAATAAATGTTCTCAGTTGTTTATATTTTAAGTAATCTAAAACCAATATCATATGTACTAAACCAACAACCAATATCATAGTTACAAAACCAACAATCAATATCATAGTTACACTGGTTTAAGTACAAACCAAAAAAAAAAAAAAAAAAAAAAAAAACCACATTTCGAATAACTTGATTCAATATTATCTATAAAAAAATAAAAATAAAATAAAAAAGAAGAGATAAAACATACCAATAAATCAAATGAATAAAATATTAAATGTGCATTGATTTACCTGGCATAGATGAAGTATCCTTTTCGATTTTGTCCATTTTGTGTAGAAATTCCACAACGATTCGTATTTCTCCCAATTTGTTTGCATAAATTAAACACTCACCATCGATCTACGATTTCCACAAACTTCGCATTTTAGACCATCAATTTTGTACCAATAAGTCTTTAATCAGTCCTACATTTTGAAGGCTTTGACTTTTTGAACTCTTTAACTAAAACAGACCAATTATTATTATTATTTTTTTTGTCAAACCAAACTATTGACCGAAATGGTTTCACGGCCACATGAGAAGGTGGGCCACATGAGAAGGTGAACCATAAGAGAAAGACCATAAGACTAATTTATGAATTCTTACCTCCCTCCTGCCAAAACAAGTTACCGTAAAAATGTTTCTACAATTGGTCGTTTACATGTCGAATTCAAAAATTTAGATCCACTTTGAACAACTATTCCATTTAACGTTATAGAAGAGAACAATTATATTCCCTCACACGGAAGGGAAAGAGCATTCAAAATACCCTTAACATGTACCTTAAAATTTGGAGACTCATAATGGTTTTGAAGGATAGGATCCATCGTCGAAACTTCTGCATACATGTTTGATATTTCCTTTGCAAAGTATGCCTTTGTCTGGGGCCTCTTCACCTAAAAGAAATGCATAAATTAGACTCCTTTAAAATGTCTACTATATGGTTTAGAAAGAAATCTTAATTTTGGAATTAGCAACATACTTTACCCTTTTTACGAATATAGGCAATGTCGCAATGTACTTAATTTTTTTTACCCATATGAAATCAACTGATTTAACGCTATGTTCTTGAGTTAAATTAACTGTTGGAATGGAAGTATTAGGACGTAATCAGAGGTGAAATGGTGTTCTTGAGATTTTTTTAGAAAGGGGAAGTGAAAGGATGGAAGGGAAGGGGAGGTAACAAGGGAAGGAATTTCACCCGCCCATGTAAGACCCGTTCCGCCGAGTCGCGGCCCGGACTAATCCGCGGCGCGGCTTTAGGAAGGATCTGGAATCGCGAAGGACTTGTACGCGCGGCGCGGCTCGGAAGAACCCGCGGCGCGGTGCGCCGCTAATGTGAAAAACCCTAATTCGGATTTAAACGCCTATATAAAGGGTCCCAGCCCTAGGCTTCGTGTTTTTGGGAAATTTCTAGAGTGGAGTCGACTGGTTTCAGCAGCGGCTCTTCGGTTCCAAGGCTTTGAAGGTTTGAAGGAAGAGATACAACGTGGGGAAAGGCTTGTAGTCGATCGGGTGCATTCCTCTGTTCTCCAGAAGCAAGGTAAGAGGATCTACCTTCTGATATTTCATTTTATCTCGTATTAAGGTGTTATCCCTTGGTTAGTAGTCTTAGATGACTTGTAACACTTAGGGTTTGGACCAAGGACATGCATGGACATGAGGAAGTGATCTTAGGGTAGTTTCTGATCCCAGGAAGGGTATGGAGTGAAACCCTAGCCGATGACTAAACTGATTTAGGGCTTAGAGGATTTTGGATTAATACGAGTCCGCGGCGCGGACAGGCTATGTCAGCGATGCGGGTTCGGCTAAGCCCCGTAGCTATACGGAGATAGCCGCGACGCGTAGGGTAAGAAGCCACGCCGCGGCGAGCGGCTGTTTGACCCAAAAGCTTATTTTCGACAATGTTGGTTACCAAACGATGGGTCTGACTTTAGGCAAGTCTATAGGAGTTTGGTCAGTGCTTGACATGTTGTTTATGTGGGATATAGGTGTGTGGACGAGCTAAGTGGGGATATTAGAGTATATCTGTGCGGTTTCGAATCAGGTGAGTATCCTCACCTTACTATATGATGTTGCATGTTAGGCATCTTGTATGTTGTTTACAGTTATATGATTTGCTCTATATCTGTGATTATTTGTTGTTGGGCTCAATACTGATGCGTGTCCCCTCGTAGCTGTTGTATGACGAGTTGGACTATTGCCTTGTCCCATAGCTGTTGTATGATGGGCTAGGCCATAACCGGGAACCCACAGCTGTTGTATGATGGGTAGAACCTTCCCGTGTCCATAGCTGTTGTATGGTGGACGCCCGTAGCTGTTGTATGGCGAGTTGGGTCGGGTCGTTCTCGAGGACGGGTTGTTTAATGTGTGGGCATGTATGGTAATTTGTGGACTCACTAAGCTTTAAGCTTACCCGTTGATTTTAAAACATTTTCAGGTACTTCAGTCGATAAAGGGGTGAGCTCGGCGTGACGGCGGTGCATCGCACATTAATGAATTGCAGTTGTATTCTTAAATGAGATTTTTATAATTATGGGGCGTATACACTCTGGTAATAGTTTTGATGAACACCTTTTTAAGCATGTTAATAAGATTATCTATGTTTTTACTTAAAATTTTTAAAGAAACTTTTTGATTGGAAATTGGGGCATTACAGCCCCCTTTTGGGCGGATTGTGAAGGGAAGTGAAGAAGAGTAGCATTCCTCTTCCATTACTCTCTAACTTAAGAACATACACGCTTTCATCTATTTTCCTTCAATATACTTCCATTCTCTTCCCTTCTCCCCCATTCCCTTCCATTCCATTTACTAAAAAACCCAAGAACACAACGTAATTTTTCTGAAATCAAAGGTTATGTCTGAAATCGGAATAGGAACAGAAATCTAAAATCGAAATCAGAATCTACCATCGGAACAGGAACAGTAATCTAGAATAAGGAAGTAATCTGAAAGTTCAAGTAACCCTAAAACCTATTTGGAATTCCTAATCTGACTTGAAAGACCGGTGTGGAGTTGTTGGTGTCAGGATCGACATGGCTGGAGTGGAGTCGCCACCGTCGGCGTCGGCCGAAGACGACTGAGTTGATGGCTGGCAGGAAGAAGCGATGGAGTGTTCAAGTATGATGTCGCAGAGATTAGTGCTATTTTATGTAAATACTTTTAGTAACATTAAACCACCTTATTTAGTAAATAGTTTAATAACAACACCATTTTGGTAAATAAGTTTTTCAAAACACCACTTTGGTCAAAAAGTCCAATGCTAGTTGACACGTCGCAGTCGTTGATGCGGTGAAAAATAATAATAAAACATTACTGTCCACTCGATAGGGTAAGCAAGGGTCAAACCAATGAGTTCGTGGTTGACACTTTATGCCGAAAGAAACCTAACTATAATGTCACTCTATAGCAGACAAACTATTAACACTTGAAAACAAACCAAAACTCAAACCATGAAACAAACACGAATCTAAGCACCAATTACTATAGATCGAAGCAATGCATAAACTAAAAATACTTCTTTTACAAAAACCTAAATAACCAACAATAGTTTCGAAACCTAACCAACAACAAGAGCCGAATGATTGCTCCTAGATCTCAAACTAAACCTCCACGATCAGAGAAATTCCTAGATGCAGAATACTCTTAGCACTAGAGTTGATACAAAACTGAAATAAACAAGATAAAACTATAAATATAACGAAACTATAAAGTAGAAACTAAAATATGATGAATTTGAGCTAAAGAATCCAGAGTTTCTCGATGGATAACTTCTCCTCTCCCTGAATCTCGACCTAGAGACCTTTATCTGTAATTACAAAACCGAATGGTTCGCGCCGCTAACTATAACTTTTCATGTCACGAGCATGCCTTATCCCCGATATCTCGCACTTAGAATTTTAAGTCAATCTTCAGATTATGATTTTATCCATTGACTAGCGCCGCGAACATTTCTTCTCTGCTTCGCGAACTTCCTGAATTCTTATCCTCTTGATTTCATCCTTATCTTGGTTCAATTTTCCACTTATGGCCCTGCATTTTTAGTAGTTTTCCTATACAACCAACTTACACAAAAAGTGAGTGTAAATAGTCTTTTTACAAAGATAAAACAACTAAAACACAATCTAATAATGCTTAAATATGCAATATAAAAGCACGTTATCACTAGTCTAAAACATATGCGTTCTCCGAGACAAACTCTCTGCGATGCTCAAGAAAACTTATGGGGTGTTCGATGATATATGATTTTACGATCATAATAACTTATGAGTTCAATAGAAATTCTTTGTCTCATGTTCAAGTGTTTTGAGTGAAAACATATATTAATTTTTATCCATGTCAAGTATACATTTCGTCTCGTAAAGGTAATGCCTCCAAATTCTAAATGCAAATACGATCGCTGCAAATTCCGAGTACTGAGTTTTGTATCTAGTTTCTGCATCCTTCAATTGCCTTGAGGCATAGGAAAAAACTTTGTCCCGTCACCATAGGCTTTGGTAGAGACATCACTATAAACCACAAAGTCTCATGTACCATTGAATAATGATAAAATGAGTATTTCATATGGCTTTTGTTTCAATATAAAAATGATTCATCTTGTTTCTTGTCCTACAAAATAAGTACAATTTTTTTACTTTAGTTGAGTAAGTGGTATGACCATTCGTCAAAAATCTTAGATGAATCGTCAGCTAGACCAATAAAACTTCGAATTTCGATTGGTGTTTTTGGAGGTCCCTATTTCACTACTGCTTTGATCTTTAATGGATCCATCTTGATACTTTTACGAGAGACAACATGTCCCAAGAAATAAACCTCCTGTAACAAAAAATCATGCTTTGAAAACTTAGCATAAACGTGTTCTTCGAGTAGATGAGAATGTCATCTATACATAAAATGACTGAATTGTCGAGAAAAGTATTACATACATGATTTATTATGCATATAAAAACAGCTGATACATTAGTGACACTGAATGGCATCACAAAAATCCTAGCGTCTGTAATGAGACCGAATGTTATATTTTCAATGTCATTTTCCTTTGTCTGTACTTGGTGATAATCGGAACGTAGTTTAATCTTTAAAAAAGTTATTAGCCTCTTGAAGTTGATCAAAGAGGTCATCAATTCAAGGGAAGGGATAACGGTTCTTGATCATAACTATGTCGTGGTTATAGTAATTTATCTTTAAAAGAATATTAAGAAGGCTCCCTAGGTGTAAGAACTTGTTCCCGAAATATCCAAGGTTATTTTTAAAGGAGTTAAGTTTTGTGGGAGGCCGGAGATAGCACCGCTATTATTGGATTTTAGGGACGCTATCGTATTGAAAGTTGCGACGCTATGAAGGAAACATCACGTTGAAGGGTTTTCTAGCAAACAATGAACACAAATATGCTATGGTTCACATGCAACCCTAGAAAAATCTAAGTTTTCTTCTATGAAGATAATAAACTAAAACATAAAGGCCAACAATAATTTCTAAAGATCAAAACAAGAATTACTAACCTTTTGATCTTGTTCTTGAAGCTAGCAGCAAAAGTATCCTGCCTCAAATGAAAGTCATACCCACAGCAATGGAGAAGACAGTTCAGCAGAGTTTATCTGGTTGAAGTTGGCGCAGGTTTTGAGCCTCCAGAGGGTTCCTTATATAGCCTCCAAGAGGCTACAGCAGAAACCCTAGAGAAGCCCCTTAATGGACAAGCATGTTATCCATTTGGGCAAGCCTCTAAAAACCCTAACTAGGGTTTCGAAATTATGGAGATGGCCTCCATAATTTCGCCCAACTTGAGGCTTCCACTGGCTAGCCTTTTATTCAACTATTGAATAATTACAAAGCCAGTCCCTGCACTTTTAATTAATTAATTTAATCACTGAATTAAATCCAATTAATTCTAGATTAAATCTTAATTAATTATTATAGTTTCTAATTAATATATTAACACTTAAATATATTAATAAACCATTTAATTAATTCTATTAATTTATTACACAATTAATAAATCAACCTTTTACTCTACTGAACTCTATCCTAACCTCCAGCTATGAGGGCAACCCAAATGGACTTTGCTTCAATTAACAAGATAAATATAAATGTAAAGTAATGGCTTAGACACCTAATCCAACAGTCTCCCACTTGGATAAGTCTATGACTTTAAATTATCTTCTGATTAATAAACAACCTGCAGCTTCCTAGAAACTGCTGCCGAACTCTGACCCAGTCAGTTCTGTCCATAGATAAGTGATCATATGATCCTTCGTCCAACAAGATATTTCCAGACACGAGACATGGATTGAGATCAATCTCTGTCCGATACTCTGTTTCCCGATTTCCGATTCTGCTTATGACTTTCAGACTTCTAATTGAACACATCAATTTAGTCCAGGCTGGCCAGTACTTTAGTCAACTTCAAAATCATCGAGAGACCTACAGATATCTGTTTCCCATCAGGGTCAAGGAACGAATAAGCTTTGACTCATATGGTTGTGTCTTTTACTTATCAAATCATACACAACAATGCGTTTTATAACATCGAGTTACCGATGCGTTTCGCATTATCAATGCACAACCGACTCGTAAATTTCAACTCATATGTCTCCGCTTCAAGATCATACGATATTATCGTCTCAACATTGCTCGTGATGTAATCCATGAAGCAATCTATTGAGCGCGGGTTTATCCAATACTCAAATCTCTATTTCTAAGTACTCATGAACGTTGTAGCAGTCTTACTACAATGTCTAACTCCTTAGACAATCTACAAACCAATTCACGACAGTCTTCGTTCATACTTACTCCCGAAAAGTATGAGCGACTGTGGACCTTTTGAATAATCAAATTATTCGGGAAGTGAAACATGCAAAATTGAAACATAAAATCTGACCGGTGGCTACTCTTGCCTAATTACCAAGTCTTCACGAGGTAATCACCAAGTCAGATTTTTCATAAACTATTATCGGTTTCTAGATTCCTTTTAAACTATTTAATTCGTGTTATGTATCTATGTCTACTTGACCTTTTACTCTTTCTATGTATTTAAATGTCATACACTTTATCCGATCGGATATCTTTCCGATGATATTTCAATTTTGGTCATATCGTCATTCTCACTAACAACTCCATTCTATGTACTGTGACTTTCCATGGTTCTCGGGATATTTAGTCCACATGACTGCACCTTAAGACTATTTCGAGGTGTTACGATGTGCCGGTGAGCCACACACGCTCCATCGGAATGCCAACGAAATTCTTTAACCATTAAGTCCTTATTTGAAAACTCTTTTCAAATTGTTATCAACATTCACCCCTAATCATTTTCCAATGATTTCTAACGTATGTACAAAATCCATTAAGCATTCCCAGCCAGGTCATATCCTGATCTGACTCAATATGCTCTAAGCATTAAGTCATCAAGACATGTTCATGACACTTCTGATTGATCCAAGAAACTTGTTGGATTCGATCCAGTCCTATTCCAAAATCTTTTGGAATCTTAGGATTACTTATAATCCTTGTGTCACGACTTTTAATAACTATATCCTTTTGGAGACTTTTTCTCATGCATCTTGAATCTTATCAAGATCATGCTTATTATGGCCAGTTCTATACTGATGACAACATCTATCTGATATATGTCAATGGATTATGTGAGTACGTTGCACCTTTCATATCTCTCATTCCAAATCATCACACTTTGCAATGACAGGAAACTATTTCCTAGGGCAATGCATCTTGAGTCTCATCAAGATCATTTTGGCAGAGTTTCGATCTATCTCATAGATGTTTACAACCACCTGAGTATGCCGTATCTTTATTAGGTCTTTCATAGCGATCCGTCTCTTAACACCAAGTCATTACACTTTGTAATGAAAAGAGACGTTTCCTAGAAACAATATGTAACACACATATAGAGATAGATAACAGCAACACTCCCACTGGCTTTGACACGGTTATGGACTATCCACAAAATCCAGAGCTTTTGGCACATTTTGAGAATCCAAACCTTTCTGACATCTTAATGGATATCTTTCAGCCCATTCTCAAAATCCAATCTTTTGGCATATTTTGAGAATCTGAATATCCTTTCTTGCGAGATGCCCGCGGGGAAATCCCGGGCCCAAGTACCTTTATACTGGCATATTCTTTGTGAGTCCCTATTAGTGTGCCGGTGATCCACACGCGCTCCACTAACGACTTACAATATGCAGTATCCTTTCGGATTTCATCTTCTATTGAGAGTGCTTCTCTCGGAGTCAATTACTTGATTCTGAGTATCGTCTCACTCAACCAGATGTTCTGAAGGTACGTTTCTGTCCATGTTGGTTTCTTTTGATGATTACTCTCACTGGTTTTAAGACCAGGTGTCACATAGACTGTATCTCGTTCTAAGGTTCTCTAAATTGGCAGCAACCGGGCTCACCAATGCTTCCAAGTAGTCGGATTCAAAATCCGTACCAACTATAGTGTTTTACCACTATTCGGTATGTCACCCTGATCATAACTACTTATGATGGTGATCAATACTACTGGTTAAGAGAAGATTATGTCAGTATTCAAACAAAAATCTGATTTCTGCTCTAAGCCTAGTGATGACTAAAGGTTATTTCACTTGGCTAATCCTGAACTGATTCAGGACTGTCCCAACTCCCACTGTTTCCTTAGAATATGAGTTCTTTCTAAAAGAGCTCTTTCTCTTCCAGGTACAGCGGGATAGCCAGTGAAACGACATTTCTGATAAAGTTCAGGCTAGTCATGAGGTTCGGACGAACACTACAAGACCCTGGACCTTTAATGTACAAGCGGGACAATCCCAGCTTTACATTTCAGACAGTGTCTGCAAAACCTACTTAGTCGAAGATGTGGTTGGAATATGGTCTGACTGGTTTAGTATTCAATGTATCAGAAACTAATTGGCAATGTATCTCATACATTGAGGATCGAACTGTTTCGACCAATGCTCCATCATCTTCCCTAAGACACATTATAACTATTAATGTTCTTGGAAGAGAATAACTGTGAAACATTTTCCCAGTTTATGTTGTCACTCAGGTTCTGTGGATCTCGTACTTCCTTTGAAGTCCTTGAACTATTCAAGGATTCAATCCAATCGCTTATTCTGATAAGCGAAGTCATATTCGTCATACCGAATGACAAATATCGTGAAGTACAACCAATTGTGTTCAATTTGTAGATTCGAGCAATACACAGCAACTGCTGTGTTTGTTGCTCCTAATCTAAATCTCTTTTACATCTCTATGTAAACTTATGACTTTGTTAATTTGTTCAAGACTTGCAATCTTCAGTTGACTCTAAGTCAACTGATTCCAAAATCCTATCCTTTGGATCTTTGGGTGATTCATTTCTTCCCACATGTGCTTTATAAAGAACTTAATCATCATCTGACTCTAAGTCAAATGATTCCAAAGTCCTATCCAACTAGATCTTTGGTTTATTCATTTCTTAACACATTAAGAACTCAATTCATCATGAGACTCTAAGTCAAATGATTCCAAAGTCCTGTCCAACTGGACCTTTGGTTGAATTGATTCTTACAACATTTATCTTAACAATCATAAGGGACACAATTCCTAAATCCAAACACTTTGGATGTATCAATATTCAAGTTATTACTAATCATGCATTCAACACAATCATACAACATTTCAAGGATATTTCAAACAACATGTGTTAAAAGAAAATTGATAATTTTATTAAAACAAAATCCTTGAAAAATGTATAATATGATAGACAATGTCATACGCATCTGATAAGCTAATAACATGATTTCAACATCTAACTAAAACTCTAAAACTGCATGAGCTTCAGATCCAATCTGAATATGCTCCTGTGCAACAACATCCCACATCCTACAGAGTCTATGCATACAGAGCAAATGTGAGAAACACATCCTGTATCAAGGAACTAAGGATCAGGTGTTCTGAGTTTTAAGATATTCCTGAGTTGCCAAACTGTTCGGCTTTGGAGCATTTTCCAATCTTTCCGTGACTGTGTCCCACCCTGTGGATTCCCAGTTTGAACCATCGAGGAACCGGTCCAGACGATCTGGATCATTTCTTGATGTGTCCTATTACTGGACTCAATCCCGAAGCAGCTGAATCAATGGAACTATGCTTCTCTATGAACGACTCATACAGAGTCAACATTGAATGCATATCCACGATTGTCTTATCTGGTTTCCCTTCCTGTACATCAGGATGAACGGATCAGCGAGTCGAGCTAATGCTTTAACTCCCGATCAAAAAGGGAACCAAATTTATACAGTTCACCTGTGTGTCTCTCAGTCTTGAGAACATGTGAACTGGTGCTACTTCCTGCACACTTCAAACTCTTTGAAGACCTTAGCTCGTCCTTTCTCAACCAGTTCATGGAACCTTTCCACAACTAGCTGTGTTAACTTATCTGACCCCATGAATTCTAAATTCCTGCGGAACTCGGGGTCAATTGTAACACCCGGTTTCTCAAATTTAGGATATACCAATTTCTTAATTCAATATTATAACATTAAAGGTATATCCCAAAAAGAGTAACAAGTATACACAAGATTGTCATCAAAAACTTGGTTCAAGTCCTAAATTTATTACATCGACTATTTACAACTGTTAACAAAACCGGATTTACTTCATATTTCAAAACAACAAAAGTAAGTCTAAGTCAAAGTCCAAGTCCATGTGTAGCTATCCATCCATGCTCCGCTTCCCGCGGTCACCACTACCAGAACCTAACACAAATCACAGTAACAAATAATTTATGAGCTTGAAAGCTCAATGAGTAATTTAAGGTTAGTTGGAATGCATCATTCACCATCTCATTTGATTTTATCTCAATGGACTATCTCAGTCCATAGTGTGTCTCACACACTATTCCTCTTTCTTCCATATACTCAAAATTTAGTTATAATCAACCAAATTAAACATAGCTTACTTCTTAATTGTAAATAATATCATTATAAAACATAATCATCTAATAATTAACTACTCACCTGAAGTTGAGTCGATATGTGGAACTCCCGAACCTCGTGTGTGTTCCTGTCTAGCTTTAGCTGTAACACAATGACTCAAACTCAATATTCAATTTCAAGAAAAATCTCAATCATGCTCAATATTCATATCAATCAAGGAATTGGAATCATAATAGAGGGTTACAATCAAAAGATAGCAATACTATCCTAATTGTAACTTCCAATTTCACAAATTTAGCTCATATAACCCTAAAAACACAATACAAGTGTTTTACTAACTTGGGTCTCGAATTAGAACTCCATCACAAACACTAATCCAAGTAAACTCACTCTAATTCATACTAGTAGCAGGTGGTTCATCAAAACCACCTGGAACTATCTCAAAACAAGAAATCTAACCGTCAAAACGAAGTAAAAATCTAGAAGAATTACCTTTCAAGCTCAAGGAACTAATCTCTAGCTTCAATTCATGATCAATAGGCCTTAAAATCGACTTAGAAGGCTTAGAAATGGTTTTCTAGGGTTTTGAGAGGTTTTAGACGAAAAGGGTTTTAACCCCAAATGAATCAAAATCGTATTTTTAAAACAGATCTGTGCGATTACACGGCCCGTGTAACTTACGGTATGAAATTGAAATTTGATCTGCAAAACTACACGACCCGTGTAGATATTACACGACCCGTGCTGCACAAATTACACGACCCGTGTCAAAGTTACACGACCCATGTAACTCCTTTTTAGCATTTTTCAACTTCAAACTTCTACCAAATGAGATTTTTAACTACCAAACTCATGCAATAATCTAACTAATCTTTAATTGCACCAAGATTAACTCAAAATCTCTAAATTTTAATAACACGGTATTACATCAATGATCAATAGTATTAGGTAATGAACTTTTCTTGACTTAACAATCAAGGAGTCATGCTCATCACAAGCTACTGTGTGATGTCATGCTCTGGGGAGCGGACACTCAGTCAGATATGGCTTGCTAGCAAAACAGAGAACTATTCTCTATTTATGAAGCCATACCATATAATTCAGGACAGTCAGCCTTACCATATTAGGTAGGTGCTTTCTGATGCTCTCAGAAGTGGGTGAAGGAGGAGAGGGAGGAGAATAGACACTTGATTCAGACATCTATAATACCCAGAATTTATTAGTTTAATTTTTCCTTTTAAATAATTACCCAATTTATTATTTATTAAGGCTAGGACCCAAAATGCCCCAACTATGGTGTGAAGAGGGATGCCGTAATCACAACACAATGGTCATTAAGGTAGATAATACACTTATCAATTTCATCTTATGAAATTCCTAGATCTGTTGAGACACATTGAACTATTCAATGGCATGTTTAGTCTCGGATGTGCCCCACTATTTGTGACTGGGATGCCGAGGATCACAAACCGGGTGTGAATAACCATGCAAATTCGCTCGGTACTCTCGAAGTCAATTGCCATCTCTAATTAACGTGCCGGTTAACCACACACGCTCCGTTAATAATGACAAAATCGAGAAACCCATTGCAAGTCTTTGTGAACCCCTATTGGTGTGCCGGTTAACCACACACGCTCCACCAATGTTTCACAAATTGCAATGTGCAATTTCATGGATTAGCACCAATTTACATTTTTAAACCTAAAGTAACTAGATTGGGATTTGTTTGAGGTTCTAGTACTTTCAATTATAGCATTATAATTTTAAGAGGCTTAGCGGTTCTATCAAACCCGTTCGGCTAACGACACTCGTCTGACCAGGAGAGCGATGGGTAAGAGTGGATACCCATTAGACTACCATTTTATAGGCAGTCGCCTTATACCCTCTTTATAGGACAGTTTTGTGAATGAGGCCTACTAGCGGTAAGACTAACCAATTTTCTTATATATAAATATTAACTTTTAATCATAAATATATAAGATATATTTTAATCTTATTAAAATATTTTAGAATTAGTTTAATTATAATTTTCGCAAATTTTTAAACAAATTTTTGAAAATTTAAATTAATTCTTTAAGCTGATTTAATTGATCTTTTAATTAACAATTAATTAAACTAATTAAATCTAAGATAGATATTATAAATTAATCATATTAATTTTATCTATCTTAAACCCCTAATTGGTCGAAATCATATTAATTTTATCTATCTGTAACCAAAAATCATGCTTTGAAAACTTAGCATAAACGTGTTCTTCGAGTAGATAAGAATGTCATCTATACATAAAATGACTGAATTGTCGAGAAAAGTATTACATACATGATTTATTATGCATATAAAAACAGCTGATACATTAGTGACACTGAATGGCATCACAAAAATCCTAGCGTCTGTAATGAGACCGAATGTTATATTTTCAATGTCATTTTCCTTTGTCCGTACTTAGTGATAATCGGAACGTAGTTTAATCTTTAAAAAAGTTATTAGCCTCTTGAAGTTGATCAAAGAGGTCATCAATTCAAGGGAAGGGATAACGGTTCTTGATCATAACTATGTCGTGGTTATAGTAATTTATCTTTAAAAGAATAATAAGAAGGCTCCCTAGGTGTAAGAACTTGTTCCCGAAATATCCAAGGTTATTTTTAAAGGAGTTAAGTTTTGTGGGAGGCCGGAGATAGCACCGCTATTATTGGATTTTAGCGACGCTATCGTATTGAAAGTTGCGACGCTATGAAGGAAACATCACGTTGAAGGGTTTTCTAGCAAACAATGAATACAAATATCCTATGGTTCACATGCAACCCTAGAAAAATCTATGTTTTCTTCTATGAAGATAATAAACTAAAACATAAAGGCCAACAATAATTTCTAAAGATCAAAACAAGAATTACTAACCTTTTGATATTGTTCTTGAAGCTAGCAGCAAAAGTATCCTGTCTCAAATGAAAGTCATACCCACAACAATGGAGAAGACAGTTCAGCAGAGTTTATCTGGTTGAAGTTGGCGCAGGTTTTGAGCCTCCAGAGGGTTCCTTATATAGCCTCTAAGAGGCTACAACAGAAACCCTAGAGAAGCCCCTTAATGGACAAGCCTGTTATCCATTTGGGCAAGCCTCTAAAAACCCTAACTAGGGTTTCGAAATTATGGAGATGACCTCCATAATTTCGCCCAACTTGAGGCTTCCACTGGCTAGCCTTTTATTCAACTATTGAATAATTACAAAGCCAGTCCCTGCACTTTTAATTAATTAATTTAATCACTGAATTAAATCCAATTAATTCTAGATTAAATCTTAATTAATTATTATAGTTTCTAATTAATATATTAACACTTAAATATATTAATAAATCATTTAATTAATTCTATTGATTTATTACACAATTAATAAATCAATATTTTACTCTACTGAACTCTATCCTAACCTCCAGCTATGAGGGCAACCCAAATGGACTTTGCTTCAATTAACAAGATAAATATAAATGTAAAGTGAGAAAAACAATTGTTAAAAAGGTGAGAAAAACAATTGTTAAACTTTAAAAATTAATATCTCATAATCTATAAAGAATTCGTAAAAAGTCATCAAATAGTTTTATAATATTTGATATAATATGAATGTAGGAAAAAGATTCGAGTCGTTTGAAGTTATAACAAAGAAGTTATGGCGGGTTAAAGATGACCAAAAAGTGACAAAAATGGCCAATTATCCATGTTTGAAGGGCTGTATCGAGAAATATATAAAGATTTAGACTTAAGTTAGTAGGATAATGTTGTTAAGCTCATTTCCACTTTTCTAAAGGTGTAAGATTTGTAAAATTTGGATTTCGTATGTGAGAGTTATGACAACATAAAGATCAGAAAAAAAATCAGGAAAATGTTGGTAATTTTCTAAGGCATTGGCAGGAGGGGATTTTTGGTCATTTGCAAAAATAGTTCATTATTAACATCGTATTTTGGAAATATGACATTTTTGGATTATCTATGTTACTTTAATTGGTCCATATATTTGCTACATCCTTATTGTTGCTGATTTTGGATCCAAATTGGTTCAATGGAAGGCCTATATCTTATAAATAAACATGCTAATGAAGTTTGAAGTTCTGTTGAACTTTTATTCTACTACAACAAAATAATTTCTTTATTTACCCTTGTGTTTATTGCTGTTGAAATATGATCGACTAACTTTCCACCTAATTAGTTGTTCTATTTTTACCCCATTGACAAGTGTAGTCCACATTCCCCCAATCTCATGTTTGCTTTCACTTTTGTATTTCAAAATATGCAGGTAAATGTATTAACTATTTTTTAGTTAATTACATTAATGTTCTTGAGATTTCAAAAGTGTCTATCTATGTAAATATAGAAAAGTATGGACTATTCATGTTAACTAATTAGGCACTAAAATCAAATGATATGAAGTACAATGCTGCTTCCATGTGAACAAAACCAAAATGCATTGCCTTTTTACTTTCAAAATTATATCATCTTAAAATTAACAGAAGTAAATCCAAGTATATTGTCATATTATGTCAAAATCCACACCACCTGCAAATATACGTATACAAGAACATTTGTGACATTTATGCAAAAATAGTCACCATTTATGTAAATTTCCGAATCTTTTTAATTATAACAAAACAAATTAGCATGTGTGTGTGTGTGTGTGTATATATATATATATATATATATATATATATATATATATATATATATATATATATATATATATATATATATATATATATATATATATATATATATATACATATATCGACCAATTATGACAACTAACTTTTTTTTGGAACCAGCGAATAGATATATGGTTTCACCTGAGGGTAATCAGCCCCGCAACCCAGGGCGGTTGGCGATTACCTAAGGCGCAAAGGCCTTTCCCCTCCACCTAATTCGCCTTCCAGGAAAATCCCCCACATGGGGTTAGTCGGAGTCGAACTCCAGACCTCCCACCACATGGGTATATAACCCGGGTGCATCCACCCAGTTAGGCTGGGCTTCACTTGCAATTATGACAACTAACTAGAAACCTAAATCAAAGGCACCCTGGTTATATACGCATGTGGGTAGAGGTCTGAGGTTCAATCCCCGTCCAATACACACGTGGGGGATTTTTCCTGGTTCGGCGAAGCAAAGGTGGAGGGGAAAAGCTCGTGGCTCCGGGCCGCCGGCTAAATGTCGACCTGGATTACCACGACTGAGTACGCTCAAGGTGAAAATGTATTCGCTGGTCCAAAAAAAAAATGTCCAGAAATATAATGCTAATTCAATGTGTACAAAACTAGAAAAATCAAAGTGAATTTTCCTTATATGCAAAAAAAAAAAAAAAAAAAAATTTCTCAACACTTGTTTTACACGAGATTATAACCTACTTAAGTAATATAACCTATAACATAAATAAAATAATAATCTAAATATTATGTTATTATAGTTATAGCACACATGATATTGCAAATAAATTAATGTAAGTTAAAAAAGGGACCGGATAAGATTGATAAATTACATTTTGCAAGTTGATTAAAAAAACGGCTAGGGAGTAGAGATGTACTTATTTTCTTTATTATTTTTGTTGTGAATCACGTCTATTTTAAAAATTTTCACTGTTTTTCAGTGGGGACGGTGGTATGGAATTAACAATAAACATAAAAAAAATGGTTTGGTGCCCACGTGAAACGTGCTAAACCCTTATTAAGCCTATCACAGTATTCGTTACAAATTTACAAGGACACATCCGTCATTTTAACATCCACTCATCTCTTCGTGTGTATAATAAATACATACTCCCGTTACTCCATTTTCATCGACTCTTCAAAACCACAAAAAAACCCAAATTCTGCTAGCAGAAACACACACACACCAACAAACTACGTGCCTGTACGATTGTGTGGAGGTAAACCGTGAGTTCGATTAGTCGATTCTCTTTCCAAGTAGGTGTAAATTGTATGTATGTACATGTTCACGTAATCGACTCCTAACTTACGTTGTAGTTGCCATGAATCATGATTCATAGTTGTTTTATGTTGAATCGAGTGTTTCTTATGTGTTTTTTGACCTATTAGTGTTTGTGATCGAATGTGTATGCGTATGAATGTCCGTACGATTTATTTACCGTTTACGTGTTAATTGATGAGAGATTTCTTGTTTCTATCGTGGTAGTTAGAAATTCAGTAAATATGACTGGTTTTCCCGCCCAAGTTTTTAATCCCTAGCTTTATTCGTCATTCCTGTTCGCTGTAGCCTGTAAAGTTCAAAGTAGTTTTTTATTTTAAAGTAGTAAGCTATCTTAGTTGTCGTCTAGTGCTTTTTGAGGATTATTTACTATTTATTCATATATGCCTTAATTTTTGGATAAATTATTGTACGCATAGTCTTATAGTGTATAGACATACATATATGTACATGTTTCAGAGAGAATCTCGATCTTCATCTTGAATTCATAAGCTTCTCCAAAAGGATTTGTAAAAATCGCCATGGAGGTGAAACTTAATTTTATGACCCATCCGTCGATGGTAATTGATCAGTTACGCTGTGTTCCCGAGTCTCGTTTAACGAGAGAAAGGGAGAGAATTGGGTGGAACTGGGAGGAAAAGAAAAGTTTTTATGTTCCCGAGTTTTTTTTACGGAAGGAAGTGGAAAGAAAAGAAAGGAATTGAAGGGTTAATATTCTCTCCTAACTTTCCTTCCGATTTGGAAGGATTTGGAAGGAAATGAAATTACTGATAAAACTAACACTTAATTATAACTTTCCTTTCCCTTCCTTTCCACTCGGGAACACATAAAACGTTTCTTTCCTTTAATTTTCTTTCGACTCGGGAACACGAAAATATAACTTTCATTTCCTTTCCATTCCCTTCTTTTCTCTCATTCTTTTCTTTTCTTTTCTTTTCTCTCCATGCTAAAACTCGGGAACATAGCGTTAATCTGTTCGAGTTTATAATTATATATTATGTATTTTATTCAAATTAATTTTTTATTTATTTTAGTAAACAAAAGATTTTAAATGATAGTCAAAAAGTTCCTTTGACTAACCTTATATAATTCTAGCAAACATAAGATTTGTGTATGTGTAGCTTTTCTAGTGGTATATCTTAATAAACAACGTGCTTATTCCATTCCGTTCTTTTGTGATTCCATTCCATCATACCAATCAGTAACACCATGAATCGGAATGAGAATAATGAGAATGGCATGGCTACTATCCCTCCTTGTTGCTTGAAAGCCCGAGCTTTCTCCCCTGACTCTGAACTTGAAGCCAACTGTCATGCAACAGTTGTTTCCGGATGGTTCTCTGGTAATCATCATCTTCTTTACTTCTTTCCATCAATTCTTTATATTAATATCTTCAATTTATTAAAAAAGAACTACAAAAACAAATTTCTATAGTTGATATATTTTTACCATCATTATGTTACCAGTTGCAGATAAAGCTGGCAAAACAATGTACTTTAACAACCCCATGTGGCCAGGTATTTTGTAAATCTTCATGAAATATATCCATGTTTCATTATTTTTCCTTAAAAGAAACAAGAACTATAATTTCCCAAATTTTTAATAACATTCTCCAGGAGAAGCACATTCATTAGAAGTACAAAAGATTTTATTTAAAGAAAAATCAGAGTACCAAGAGGTCTTAGTTTTTGAGGTACAACAATACAAATGAAGTCTTCATTTCCATAAAATCGTAAACACATACTAAACTTTTTTATTAATTTAATTTACAGTCTTCAACATATGGAAAAGTACTTGTTCTCGATGGCATCCTTCAATTAACTGAAAGAGATGAATTTGCCTACCAAGAAATGATCGCACATCTTCCTCTTTGTTCAATCAAATCACCCAAAAATGTAACATTTTGACTATTATACCCTTCTATTATACATAAATAACATGTAATCCTTACAGGTTTTGGTTGTGGGTGGTGGTGATGGTGGAGTTCTTAGAGAAGTTGCTCGCCACAACTCAGTAGAAATCATTGATATATGTGAGATAGATAAAATGGTTATAGATGTATGTATTTTGAATATATTTATATTCTTGTTCTTTCTTATAAAGGGTAATCACGTAATTTTCTATTTCCAGGTAAGTAAGAAGTTTTTCCCCGAGTTAGCTGTTGGATTTGAGGATCCTCGTGTTCATCTCCATGTTGGAGATGGTATATAATTATAAATTTATAATACACTCAAAGAATTTTAATTCGTTTGTAGTAAAGTAACGTTAGTTGCGTATTATTTTAATTCTTTTTATTAATTTTTACAGCTCTCGAGTTTATTCGACATGTGCCTAAAGGAAAGTACGATGCTATTATTGTCGATTCATCCGATCCTGTTGGTATGTTTTAAAGTTTGTTAATTATATAGCATTGCACTTTTAATTTCTTTTCTCTTATTATCACATTATACTTTCAAAAGTTTACACAATTATAGCTTCTATTTGGATAACATAACATCCTATACATCTTTTAAATTGTACAAAATGATCAAATGACACTTCTGGTCCCTGTAGTTTTAATTATCCGAAATTACATTTTTGGTCCCTGTAGTTTTAATTATCCGAAATTACATTTAGGTCCGGCTAAAGAGCTCGTTGAAAAGCCGTTTTTTGAGATGCTTGCAAGTGCATTACGACCAGGTGGTGTGCTTTGTAACATGTCGGAAAGTATGTGGCTTCACACACATCTTATTCAAGATATGATTTCCGCTTGTCGTCAAGTATTTAAAGGCTCGGTTCATTATGCATGGGCAAGCGTCCCCACATATCCTAGGTGGAATTTCAAAATAATTATTAATTAAAAACATCCTTAAAAAATCCAAAACAACAAACGTTAATTAATTAAATCGAAATGCTATTGCAGCGGTGTTATTGGGTTTATTTTGTGTTCAACGGAGGGTCCGTTTGTAGATTTTAAAAATCCGGTGAATCCGATTGAGAAGTTAGTGGGAGGAGGAATCGAGCATGAGAGAGAACCAAGGTTTTATAACTCTCAGGTGGATATTAAATTGTTAATCGTATTATATTAAATTATTGTTTGTTTTTTTTTTAAATGTATTAATTTAATGTTGTTTTTTTTAATAGATACATAGAGCGGCGTTTGCTTTGCCGTCGTTTGTGAGGAAGCAAGTGAGTAATCTTTGAAGAACAGAATAAGTATAAAGTTATAATAGTATTGAGCGAATCAGTGTGTGTTTGAATTTGTATATGTTAAAATTCTTACTAGACGCGATTAACTGATATTTGAAATGTATGATAAGTATAATGTATTGTCATACCATAAAAGGAAAATGATATGTTATAACGAGAAGATATGGTGGTGTTGATTTTCGTGAACTATGTTACTTTCTTTTGGTTCATTTGATTGGTTATGATGAAGCAGGAAATGTAAAATAACTAACTTGTAAATGTTCATAGTTTTTGAAAACTAATTGTTGAACTTGTAAATAGTTATATATAAGTAAACTTGTTTTAATACATAATAATAATATTAATTAGATGGATATTCATCAAAACGATTACTTTTCCTGACCTCTTTAAACGATTTTACCATCTTTGAGAAATGTAGGGAAAATGACCATCGTGTTTAAAACATGACCAACATATGGACTTACTTTTAACCACAAAAGTTATTTCTTGAACTACATTATAAGCTACCAAATAGCTTATTGTGGTCAAAGTTGTTTCGAAACTATACTTTCTATAGATAACTACGAAATATATAATGGAGTAAATTACAATAATAGTCCATGTGGTTTGCAAGAAATTTCAATAATCGACCAACTTTTGAAAAAACATCGATAATGGTCCAAAGGTATGATGCAATTTCAATAATGGTCCAAATCGGAGTAACCTTCTGTTACACCGTTAGTTGTTCCCGTTAACTAAAAATATTCCTAAATAATTAGGGGGGTAAGGAAGTCTTTTTATGTGAAGAGTATGGATTAAAAGGAGGGAGAAGGAGAAATGTTAAAGACATCCAACAAAACACATTCGATCATATATCTAAGATTTAAGATCATAAAAGAAGAGGCTTTCACTTCAACAATGGTGCGTTGTGCTTGTGGAACAATGGCGTACATTTGCACATCATGGACAAACGAGAATCCTGGGCGAAGATTTTGGAGATGTACGCGATGCGGTTTCGTATCCTGGTTCAACCCTCCAATGTGCCGGAGGTCAGTGATGATAATATCGGGTTTGTTACAGGGGAGGCGCGATCTGTTGGCGGAAATTAGCAGGCTTGCAGCTGAAGTTGAAGCGGCCAGGAAATACCAGATTGTGTTGGTGATGTCCTGGGTTTTTTTATATGTTACGCCATGTTCACCATATTTGGGTAGTTTAAGGTAGGGTTGTTATGGTTGTAACGTTCAAGGGTTTTGGGTATTTTAAGTATTCGGATATTAAATTAGGTTTACTTATTCCATTATTGTAAGTGTTTAGTTTAGGAGATGTAATGTTGCTATTTGAATCCACCTTAATATTTCAATCAAAATATTGTGCTACAGATGTTGTTTGTTTTGTATATCGTTGTCGGATGAGGATTAGAACAATATGAACTTATTAGTCTTTGCAGAAAAAATACCAACAACAAGTGTTTTTCATAGTTCTGTTGAGTGTTTATTTTATTGGTTCATCAAGATTATATTGCAAATGACCAATAACATATTGGTTGCAGGAGTTACAAGAGAAAGTTCATATTAAAGTGGCGTTTTACAATAAACTTAAATTGGTGGATTTCTTAGGTGTACAAAATATTAACTAAATTGTGAATTACCATAAAAGTCCTTGTGGATTAGGGTTAGTTAGCACTTCAAGTGTGGGTCTTGTAACTTCTTACCGCCCTTATAGGTGTCTTTTCAGTTCATGAACATTTAATGGACTACCAATCAAAGGTCAAATCTACCACCCACCAAATGATTTTTCTAGATATACTTATAAAAGGAGTTACAATCCCTTCGTATCACATACAACTTCGTCAGTCAAGAAAATGAAGGGAAAAGAGTTTGAATCAATGCTCCACACTTTGATTAAGAAGGCGGAGATGAATCGAAAGCTGCTAAGCGAATTCCAGAGAAAGTTTGAAGCAGACTACGACATGAAGAAAGAGTTGTTCGAAAGTTTGGATACGCGTCCAAGGTACATGAACTTTGTTCAAGCGGAAAAGGTGATGGATGAAGTAAAACTCAAGGTTGCGCAGATGATGGACCTCCTTTACGACATGCAACAGGTCCTTACCGAGGAGATAGATGGGTACAAAGAAAAGATCAAACTCATAGAGTATGAGTTTGATCTTGACAACCAGGTTTGAAAACTTAATGAATTAGTTGAAGGTGTGCTAGTAGTTTAAGGGTGAATAATATGTTATGTTTTTTGGTTTCCTGTTTCTGGCATGGTGGCATGGTAGTTTTTGGGCGAATATTATGTTTGTATTTTGGGCTAATATTATGAAATCCTTTAATGTTTTCAATTGTTATTTTGATATATATGTTGTTATCTCATATGACAATGATCTTGTAACCTAAAAAAATGGTTTAATGGCTGATTCTAAAGGCCAAAAAAAAATTTAATGTTTGTAGTTTTCACACCATGAAGTTGGTTTGCTTACACAACAATGAATCGAACTGCCAATAAATATTGTATTGACTGAAATAACACACATCTTAGCTTCATACTTTGTAAAAAAGTGTTAACAATAGCAACCAACTTTGTGCGCACATTTTGTATTGCGTTTTTAGAGCAAATACCATTACGATTGTTGCAACCTTGAATGGTACGTTTTAGTTGACAGCATGTGTATGTATGTTAAATGATTTTAAAGGTAGTGAGTTAAACCAAATATATGACATAATTAAAACCAAACATATGTCTTACAGTTAACACCTACCGGTGTCTTACAAACATTAACAAAACATAAATATTGTCTCACAAACATTAAATACCAACCAAATTGACTTTCACACTAAATTTATCCCTCATCAACTACAATCTCCCATCTTACTCGTCCTTCGACTTTTGTTGCAAATCATGCCCCTCCTCCTTGTGCTGATGTTGATGCAGGATCAATTGTTTTGCATGATCTTGCATTGTGTCCCGGGTTCTTGCACTTTCCACACTTTATCATGATAAACTTGCGAGTTATCTTTGTCCCACTACTACTTGAGGTGTTTCTATATTTTCATATTGCAATTTCCTTAAACGTTTTCGATATCAGTATTTCGCAACTCCTTATAATGACAAAAAGGGTTTGTGTTTAAGGCTTTATTTCAGTGTTTCGATTAAATGAAGTAAGTTCTTTAATTGAACTCGACCGATTTTGAATTTGGCAAGTTTCAAAATACAATGAATATTTTTCGATAATAAAATTGTATTTCACGCTAAAAATGGGTTATGATTAATTGCAGGTTCTTCGTGTCCTAGTTGTCAAGGGGAGCGTCTCATAACCCAAAAACATGTGGATTTAAATATCGACTCACGAGTCAATGTACCTTTATGCTAACGATTAAGAAGGTTAACGAGCTGATTAAGTTGAAAAGCAATCCTTAAGTAGCATGTGACCAATGATGAAGTACAAACTACTTATGCTTATATCCACCCTAGTTGTCATCAAACGATGATTGAGTGACTTGTAGATGGAATAATATAAAAAAGACAAGAAACAACTTAACTATTCTCATTAGTCGAATATGATAAAAGCAATGATGAATTTTAGGCTAAACAAGTATCCACACCATTTATGAAGTTGTACAGTTAAGTAGCAATATTGCTTCTAATTACTTCTTCAGTAAATGGAAGACTCATGACATGAGATCCCTCAAATTGAAATTTTCATAAGTCTATGGTTCTAAAGATCCAGGAAAGAATTTCCACTTCTTGGTTTGATGGCAACTTAGATGGAAGTGTATTGGAGACTAATATTTCATAGGAGTTGCCATCATCTAAGAAGTAGATTTAAATTTCTACATATATGAACAACATGCTAGGTGTTTATGTAATATGTAGGGATACTTTTGTAACACATAAACATTCATTTCGATGAGTAATATATTTTTAAAATTAGTCTGATCATCTAATAAATATAGGAAAATACAAAAAACAATAGTAGTTTTATGATAATATCGTGTTCCTATTATATATATTTTACTATAAAAACACACCAACAAATATTGTAACGTCCCAAATTCAGAGTAAAATTTTCGTTTCTAAAACGGTTCAATACATAAAAACGGGTTGGAAATATAAGCATTTACTTCAACTAGACAATTTAAAAACATTTAAAACTATGTTAATCAAAACATTTACAACATTATTCAACGGAAGACTTGAATACCAAAATCTCGGATGCGATACAGTCGCACCGTGCTCCAAGCTCAAACCAACGAATACCTGAAAAATAGTTAGAGTGAAAAAGTAAGCACAAAGCTTAGCGAGTTCCCCAAAATATCACACGATTCATCACATAAAACACAAACAACATCCTCGGGTATAATCGCAGTTAGCACATAATGGTTCACGATTAGTGGTCCTAATACACTTGTTTCTTTCGTAACCCTCATAATTTAAGCAAGGTGTGGAAGGTCCAAACGTAATTCTCTTAAACTATAGCTTTGACACCAAATTATAATGGCCTCTATTTTATACATTTAAAATGTAATAAATTTTAAATTTTTTATGACATATAGTCACATTTTTCAAATTTAGTCCTAACATAAACTTTCCATTTTGAAAATTATAGTCAAACTTGGGGGTTACAGCTCCATATCAATAAACCATAAAGAAGCTATACAAATACCATTAGGTTATAATACATAAGCAAATACTAAGCTTCTCTCATGCTAATTCCTAAAATGTCAATCTTTTAGTCTTCATTAAAAGCCATACTAAGAAAATAAGTCATACATAATATCCTTCTTCAACCTGAAGTACATGTTACATAAAAAAATATGTAAGACTTTCGTCTCATGAGATAAATATAGGTTAGACACAAAACTTTCACTTTAAAGCATTTTATTTTCAAATAAATATTCATTAAAGCATTTTCTTTTCAAACAGTTGTGCAATTCAAATGTTAGTTACATTTATAATAACTGAAAACGTGCTCCAAAACTGTAAATATACCTTTCATGCACTTATGTGATGTAATACAATGCATGATTCCAAGCATATTATTTTCAACTAACTATCACACGATATGCTTGTGGCTCATTTGCGAACTATATATTTAACTCTTGGTTCAAACTGTGATCTGACTGTGGCTTATGATGTTTGCCATGATTTGCCTCTTATCAAACTAAAGTAGAAATAAGGTCAATCCATCACCTTTTTCCCCATGCAATTTGTTCACCCTGAATATACATGTCGGGATGCTATCGACAACTACTTCATGATAGGAGGTACCATCCAAGTAGTGTTGGAGTACAACTAATGACTTTAGCTAGAGCCTATTCATAACCAACAAATGCAATTCATATTCTATATATGCATGAGCACACTACAATAACTCTTTGTTTAAAAAACATTCAACCAGTCACACAATATGTATGCAATGCATAATTAAAATGCTAGCATATAAGGTTTTCCTAAAAGCTAATAACATAAAAGTCACTTTTCGAAACATTTAATTATTTCAAATTTTATAAAGGCTCATTCTTTAGAAACCATTTATATATTTGCGATATGTACCCCAAAATAGGTAAAATACTCTATGTACTCACCTTTTGTAGTTAGTGTCTACTAACCACTACTCTTGCCCTTGACTTGGTGCCTTTGTCCAATCTTTTCTTCAATACATATTCAACTAATATACAATACTTGTTTAGTTAAAAATAAGTCATTTATAATGTTAATGGTTTAATCTAACCAATAACTCAAGTTTAACTTCTATTCATATATACGCTTTCTTATAGTATAAACTTGAATACCCATTTCTATTTGTAACATGTCAATAGCCATTGATAACAGATTTTGTGTATCAATTCATCAATATAGAAACTCAAATTCAATTATATAAACCAATTACCTAAACAAGGGTTTATATCAAAATTTCCTATCCATAATATTATAATATTATGAAGTATATGTTTCATCTTTAATGTTCTAAGCTTCAAAACATGTTCTTAACATCCAATTCATCATCATTTGTTACAATTTATATCATAGAAGAAGTTATTAGAATCTAAGGTATATGAACTTTGTTCTATTCACCCATCAAATATTCCATTTTTATATTATTATATAGATAACTTGTTTTCATGATCCAAATTCCAAAACATAATTAACTAGCATTAATTCTAACATACAATGAAGCATCTTCAATTAGGGTTCATGACCAAACTTCAATTGCACTAATTAAAAACATTAAAATACTTAAAGAAAGTTAGCATACATTTAATTCAAGTAGTAGGTAGCTTAATCAACACTTTCCTTTTTGAGATCACTTGGTTTGCTTCAATATTCGACTCAAGTTCTCCAAGTTGTCCTTTTCCTGTTATGTAAGTGTTTGGAAATATTTTGGGCAAACAAATGACAAACCCAAGCTTTTAATATAATCATATTAAGTTGGAAAAGTTACATAGGCCGTGTTTTATGTGCCCATAAAAACAAAAGCCATGCAATGCTTCAATTTTTCCTATTTATGCAACGTACTTTGGTTAACTCACACAACATTTTCCCTCAACTTCAAACACTCATAACTCTCTCATACAAACTCGATTTATGTTAATTCTTTTTGCTATGTATTCTTTGTTGTCTTAGATATATCTACAAACCCAATAAACCACTATTTTGATGAGCTTAGGCCCAAGTGTAAAGCCCATAACTGTCCAATTTGGTATTACATGTCATTTTCAAAATGACATAACTTCTTCATATTAACTTCAAATGACTTTATTGTTTTTAAATTATCTTAATTATTATATAAACTACACATTTCAAATTTAATATCTCATTTATTTTGGTCTTTAATCTTGATTTTATAATCCTAAAGTAAGACGCTTATAATTTTATGAATTTCTAGATTCCACTTCTTTCCTTACATTCTTATCAATATTCTCACTATGTACATCTGTTTACTTTATTTACTATTCATAATTTTTATAAGGTTCTAATCCAATACTTCAAATGCCAAGATCATTTTTAATGTCTTTGTTTAATTTTATCTATCTTTAAACACTTAGAGTGTTTTCTTTACAACTTACCATTCAATTGCTTGCATATTATTTTAATGTATAATGTTCCCAATAATAACCATATTTGCAAAGAGTTCAAACATGTTTATCATTTGAACTTTCTTATTAGAAATCTTTTTTACATTTCTCACAACTTGTTCTATTATTGTAGCTTTACAATTCTTAGCTATTCACAAAAACTTGTTTTGAGTTTAATATTACTTTATTCCATTATTATAACATCCTAAACCTTTAAATTTTATGATGTTACAAATTCAAGGAATGTAAGAGATGGTGATGTTGTAGAGATTAAGTTTTGTACTAGGTTCGAAAATGGCATATTGTGATTGAGATAACACTAGACGTTTTGGGTGGGGTGGAAAATAGATGTCGAAGGCTGCCAAATGGCTACTGGAAAATCATGTGGGGCTAGTTTTGTAGAGGGTTGAATGGTGTAGGTGAGGAAGTATTGGAAGCCGAGTGCGTGACATATAAGGGTGGGTGAGTTATGGTGAGGTAGTGAGTGAAAATAAGGAGCCATGGGGTGATGGGATTGGGGTCAACGTTGGAGTCGAGAAAACAGTAAGAAACGGTTGAGGTGTGTCAGTAAGGCTAATGGAAATACGAATTTGTCGAACTCGTCTTGGAAAGATTGGATGACTTTCTTGGTGGAAAGTTCAAGGCAACATAAAATACAATGGTTTGAAGGATAACCAAGGAATGTTGGACTTTGTGTAGTTTTTAGGTGAGCATATAAAAAAATACCCGAAAGTGCGAAGATAAGTGTATTAGGGTGGTCTGTTGTATACTTTTGTGAAAAGTATGTGATTTTGGATGTACTTTAGGAAATATGTTTTGTAGGCAACTGGCCATATGAAAGGCCTCGACTCAAATATGTGGGAGTATGCAATTGGAATAAGAGTGTATGTATATAGTTATTTGTGGTTCGGATCATGTGTTTCAAAAAAAATTTTGTTTGGAAGTTTTAGGACAAGAAAAAAGGAATTGAATATCATGTGTGTCAAAGAGTGGTTGAGGATGAAGTTGTCAAACTCAACACCATAGTTACATTGGAATGCTTTAATTTCTTTATTGAACTAGGTTTTTACGATGGCACAAAATTGAAAACAAAAAAAATTAGATACAACATAACATGTGTGACAAAGAGGATAAACCCATAAATAATTTGACAAGTGATATAAGAATATAACATTGTATATTATCCCCCTAATACTTTCAATGGGTGAAGTACAAAAATTGTAATGAAAATATTGAAAATAGAACTAATAGTGGAATTGGAACTATAAATGGAATATAAACATGTTTGTCGAGTGGGCATGCTTGACAAAGAGCAATAATTTTTTCTTTATTACAAAAAATAAAATTGCGCGAAATTAAAGAACGTAAGATGTCGTTGTCGGGAAGCGCAAGATACTGATGCCATATGGAAAAGATGAGAGAAACAAAAGCATAGTGGACTTAGTATGGGTAGTGGGATATAGGTCATCAGAGCTATCACACCAAAGAAGTACAAGGCCGTTCCAAGCCAATTTGGGGCCTAAGGCAAAATAAAAACGAGGCCCTTTACAACAAGGAAGAAAATCTGAAACAACATCAAAATAGAAATTCAAATTTCACTTGGACACTTTTAGAAATCATAAATTCAACATTCACTTAAAAAATTTCAGTAATAATCTAGTTCAAAAACAGAAATCATATTTAACACACTTTCGGAAACCAAAATCTGTAAAAAAACCACAAATCTAACTTTTATTAAAGATCAATGCTTAATTTTACAGCGGAAAACTCACTACAAATACCTAAAACTACACTCTAATATTGAACACTCAATAATATTCTACAAAGAGACAAAAAACAAGAACAAAATATTAAGAGCCAATTTTAGCTCAAACCCCATATCACAAATGAACAAGAGAGAATGTTTCTGAAAATAATAGCTACACATACTAGCACACACAAAGTACATTCTCCACGTTCCAGCAATTGACACAATCTATCCCTGAATTACATGCATTAACCAAAGCAAGTTAGAAACCTAAATAATTAACTAAGGTTGTTAAGTTTGAAAAGGAGTATAATTTCAACAAAATCAGAAAAACAAATTACAGAAATAATTTTTTTTCAGAAATCGTAAATCACTTAAAAGAACAGAATTAGATCATTTCAGAAATCCAAAAACACTTCAGAAAAACAAATTGTAATTAGACCAAATTACAGCCTTTCACGGTTTCACCTTCACAAGTTCAGTCGTTCACTCTTCAAGTTTTCAGAAATTAGAGAGTTTAGAAATTAGAATAAGAAATCAGAAAGTTTAGATATTAGAATAAGAATTCTTAGTTAGACGTGGGGAATTTTAGAAGCATAAATTGAAATTCTAATTTTGAGAGATGAGATGAAACTGACTTTGAAGCAAATATTGTTTTAGACTTTCACACAAGGTTTTTAAAATTCGGTGGCATATCAGGAAATCGCAAATCAATACTTATTGTTCGGTCATCAGTCTTTTACCGTTGAGTTCACAGTTTGGCGTGGGGAAAGGCTCGATTGTAGTCCATCAGTTCCCTAAAGAATCGCTACTGCCATCGCTGACTCGCTGTCTCTTGATTTGAATTTTGCGATTGCGTTTTTACCCTACTATGCAAACTAGTAACAACCCGGTATATAAAATGGGCCCTAGCGATTTGGAGGCCCTGGGCCATCGCCCAAGCTGCCCTGCCCATTGGGCCGCCCCTAAAGAAGTAGTTTGCATGTTCATAAGCCTTCACAAGAAACCAAATTCGTCAAATTTTATCGAGCATTTATTATCTTGTGTAAAAAAACATACAAAAATGAGGTTTTTGACTATCTGGGGAGTGACAAGGACGTTATTTAGGAGAAAGGGTCGACGATGATCTAGAAAAAAGCTGTCTCATATTAGTGATGAGAATTGATAACCATCACCAACAATGATATATAATATTGTGTTTATTAAAAATAGAATTCAGATTATCTGTATTTAGGGAAAGGTGTGCAATCGCGCCAGTTTAATAAATCAACAGAAGTTGGATGGGTCATAGAGGCTCATAGAATGGAAGGATTGAGGCAGAAAGATGGGTTGGTCGATGCTAGTGATGTTTTGGTCCAAGATGCTGATGAAGGTGGACCAAGACACAAGAGAAGGAGCTGATTGGTAGGCAAGACTCCATACGAACTAGCAAATATGATGACAATTAAACAATCTAATAATATATTGTTGAATTTAAAATAAACAATTAGATTGTATATTGTGAATTAATTATCAAAGCATCAACAATGAGGAAAAACAAACTATTAGATAATTAAAATAGAATATTAAGTATCAAGTCATTATAAAAATTGCGCACAAGCCGTCGAACTGTTATTAAGATTTAAATAGATGGTTGCTACAAATAATAAACATAAACGAAGACGATTAATATTGAGAATTAATGATCAGTTCATTTTGAATAATAAATAGAAAACTATTATTAGTTATTATATAACCTATATATTTTGCAAAGTATGATGTCAGCGGTTTTAATTGTTTATGGTATTAGTGCGCCCAAAATATTACAAAAATGCGTTTATATCGATTGGTTAAGGGTCGCCGTTTCTTTACAAGAGGTTGCGGGTTCGAGCCATCTACCTCTTATTTTCATTTCTATTACACTTTTCTTGTTGCTATTACTCTTGACCAAGAGGTCTGAGTTTCGAATGATGCAGCCGTTTCTTTACAAGACGATGTTTCAAGTGGCTCCCTTCTTTGCCCCCATTTCTTTTTTTATATTTTAAGTGGGCTCCCCAATGACCAATACAGGATGAACATTGTCGGTTTGGGTCGGTTTTATACCCAAAATCGAACCCAAACCGATCAATTCGGTTTCTGGTTTTTACAAACCGTCGGGTTCGGTTTCTATTCGGTTTCGGTTTTTTCAGTCGGTTTCGGTTTGAACCCATAGTTTCATGGGTTTTGGGTTTAAACTCATGGGTCGGTTTTGAACCCATTTTCCAGCAAATCTTAAAAAATACATAAAAATCAAATACACCAATTTTAACATCAAACCAACTCACAATTCAAAAGTACATTGCTAAAAGTTTGAAAACAACCAAGTTTAAAGTTTAAACCACCTAGTTTAGACAACCAAATCAAGTTTAACAACAAAACAACCAAGTAAACGACAACAAACTTTTACAACCAAGTTTAAAGACAAAGCAACCAAGTAAACAACAAACTTTAACAACCCAATAAAAGACTAAATTACCAAATCCTCATCGATGTCGAAACTTTCACGGTCTTCACCATCTCCCAATTCCTCTACAAACAAAAAGGATTCGTATGAGCTATAATTATGTAAAAATAAAAATACAATAAAAAGATACTCACCGAGTTCTAATTTCTCCAACTTCTCTTGTAATTCTGCTATAGAAATAGGCGTTACGTCTTGAAATTGAATATAAGTCGGGTGGACCGCACCCAATCTTGGGTGCAAATCAAGGCTTTCGCAGTCACGGTTGTAAGGTTGCTCCTAAATTGATCAATAACCCTTCCGCCAGTACTAAATGTCGACTCTGAAGCAACGATAGAGATTGGCATTCCTAACACACGTCTCGTCACTTGTGAAAGTACAGGAAACTTTAATGAATTCAGTTTCCACCAACTTAAAACCTGAAAATCCTCCACCCTCATTTCCAATCCATCCGATAAATAAATCTCCAACTCCGTTTTATTAACCCCGTGCCTACGTTGTTCCATAAACCTTGCAAAATCATCTTCCAAATTAACTCCATTCTCAAAATAACTAGGGATATGTGTGGAAGCTGTCTTTGATGTATCATTTCTCTTTTGACATCTTTCTTTCTCTATATTGATCTTGAAGTGCTCATACAACTCCTCCAATGTATCATTCACACGCTTCAAAATTTCTTTTGTTTTAGTAGGATTAGTGTGCCCATAAATCATCTCTAAACAATACTCTAGATAGCACATCTTGTTACGGGGATCTAAAACCAAAGCAACATGCAACAAGAAGTTCATATTATTAATGTTGTCCAAATACTTGTCGTATTTTTCTTTCATCGACAACGCCATTCGTTTCTTTTTCTCGCTTGAACACATTTGTGAAATGCTTGCGTGCATTGTCACAAGTTCACCAAAAAACATATTGGTCGTGACATACTTTGACCCAGAAATCTTTTTTGTGACGTTAAAAAATATCCTCAAATAGTCGATAAATTACCTACAAAAGTTTTAACGAAATTCAATCCCAATAATAATAAATTTGAAATAAAAGTCAAAAGTAAAATACCTAGCCATCTCCCAATCATCGGCATCGGGCGCCCCAACAACTCTCTCATTTCTTCTTCTCTTTCTCGTACTCACCTCACCATCATCAACCTCAGTTCCACAAAAATTTTTATAACCATTATCAATTGCAAAAAGCCTATAGTAGAAAATTAAACCAATTTAAAGCGTTAGTAAGCATATTAAATAACACTTGATAAGTTGATAAGATATTAACATACCTATCAAATGCAGCCTCATACTTTTCCGCGCTCTCTAACATAAAAAACGTAGAATTCCAACGTGTGTCGACATCGAGGGATGGTATTTTTATGACAATTTATCTTCACTTTATCAACACATTCTCTAAAAAGAGCAGCCCTACCACCCGACGATCGCACATACTTCACAGCATTTCGAATCTTTGTGACAGAATCAAAGTGTTCTTCCAAACCATCTCGCACCACAAGATTAATGATGTGTGCACAACACCTCAAATGCAAATATTTACAATCCAAAAAAGGCATGGGGCCCCTTAAACATAGTAGCTAGATACATATTTGCCTCATCATTAGATGAAGCATTATCAACAGTCACGGTAAACACTTTCTTAATTCCCCATTTTTGTAAACAAGCATAAACCAACTTTCCTATAGTTACACCTTTGTGATTTGCAATGGGACAAAAATTTATAATTTTCTTCTTCAACACCCAGTCATCATCAACCCAATGAGCCGTTAAACACATGTAGTTAACATTTTGTACAAATGTCCAAGTATCTGTGGTAATAGACACAATTTGATCTTTTAAAATATCCTTCAGTTTAGACGCCTCTTCTTTGTATAAGTTCAAACAATCTCTTGCGACGGTCCACCTTGACGGTATTTTAAACATGGGTTGCAAGTCTTGTACTAATTCCCTAAATCCTTCATTGTCAACCACACTAAATGGTTGATTGTCTTTTATGCATATACGGGCTACTGATGTAACGCCCCAAAAATCTTGAAATTATATTCGAGAAAATACTACAGGGAAAGATTTAAAATATTTTGAAAGTTTTAAAATAATTTATTGGAAATTGTAGCAAAATTCCAAGAGTTTGGTGAAAAATGGTGAAAAAGGGTAATTTGGTCATTTTACCATAAAAAGGGTAATTTGGTCATTTTACCATGAAGAGGGTAACTTGGTCATTTGACCACATTCAGGAATTATTGTGAAATTATATTTCTAGTTTAGGACTAAAAATGTGAGAAACTAGTTTTAATGTAAAGATAGTTGACTTTGGTGGTCAAAGTTCAAGGAAGTGAGCTAGAGGGACTAAAACTGTAAATTAGGAAGTATAAAAGGAAGAGAGTTCTTCCCACAAGTTCTGGAAACTTACAGAAGACACGGGAGAGAGGCATAGAAGAACTGATTTCTGGAAATTTCGAGATTTAGCAAGGGTTTTGAAGCTAAAGAGTTGGAAATTGGAAGAAATCAAGTAAGAAGGTTAGTGAAGGTCATCTAACCTAAGTTCTTGGGTTTGTTTTTCATGGGATGAACTGAAATCCCAATTTCAGTGATGATTCCAAGTAAGTTATATGATTTGTAAGTTCTGCACATGATGCTATGCCAAGATTATATCAAATTATCCAAAGGTTTTGTTGATTTTGTGGAATTTGGAGTTTTTGACTCAAGAACCCTAATTTCTGCACTTATGCAATTGAGTTGATTCCAATGGTTAAAACCTGATGTTAATGGATGGTTTTAGTCTTGGAATAAACCCAAAATGATTAAGAACTGGAATAAGGACTTAATGTACAAAAACAGGGAGCTACAGTGCAAAAATCGGACTCAAACTGGACTGCCCAGTATGAGCACGAGTCGTGCTCATTATGCACGAGTCGTGCTTCATCTGCAGACCAAAGAACATTGCTATTTAGTGCATGCACGAGTCGTGCTCCTTACAGACCAAATTATGCACGAGTCGTGCATACTCTCTGTTAAGAAAATGTCATTTTTGAGTTTGGAACTTGGTGCTAGACTTGTCCGATTTCTCTAATATTTATACCACAAGTCTAAAATGGTGTCAAGACACATGGAAAATTGTTAAACCGGGAATACGACCTCCCGGGGGTATTGTAGCAAAATACGTATAATATACGATTTATTTAAAGTTGGTCATTTAAAAGTTATAGACTTGTTATGACCCAAGGTAGTATTACAAGGACTCTAATGAGTTATAGAGTCAGTTAGCATGAATATTAATGTATAACATGTTAAATATAGGTCCATGCCAAGTGACTAATGGATCAAAAGAGTATAAATACAAGGAACGTGTAACCAGTTTTCTAGCAATACGTGAGGTGAGTACATGCAGTATTTTTACCCATTTTGGGGTACATGGCAAGTAAGTATTTTCAAGGTTTCTTAAAAAAATTTCTATATGTGAAAATTATATGCAAGAGTATTATTTCTAACTTGTTGTGAAAGTATAATGCTATATTTGAAGTTATGTTTTGAACTACAAGTTAAATTAAGGGATAGTATATTGGTCTATGAACCATTTATGTGAAAGTATATTTTGATTACAAGTTATATATGTTTTCAAGTATGAATGGCATATAGCCACAAGATGTTTAAGAAGTATGTTTTGGTTACAAACCGTATATGTTTTCGAGTATGAATGGCATATAGCCATAAGATGTTGGAAAGTATGTTTTGGTATAAAGTTTAGCATGTTAGAAAAAATATGTTTTAAACATATGATTATTATGTGATGAAAGCTATATTTGGCATCTAGCCATAAAGACATAAAATGATGTAGTTTGGCACCTAGCCACAAGTTATATGTATATAAGAAATGTTCAAGCAAGCAGCAAGTATTTTGTATGACTGGTAATTGTAGCAAGCAGCGTTAGTAAGGGAACTATGTTCCAACCTACCCGGGTTAGGTAAGGGGTCTACTGGGGGCAAGCCCCATCGCGAAGTAGATCGCCTCAGCACTTCTATGGTGAGGATTGATCCGTTCTTTCTAGCCATAGAGACTTGGGGTATCACTTATAGTGATTAAAGCCCTAAGTATAAAAATCCAGCAAGCTTATAAAACCAGTCAAAGAAAGTAAGAAAGAAGTTATTTTTGTAAAGTATGCTATGAAATGATTTTGGAAAGTAAAAGAGTTATAGTATGTTACTACTATAAATTTTGAAAGATATTATTTTGTAAAGCATGTTATGAAATGATTTCGAGAAGTAAAAAGTTATAGTATGTTATTACTATAAAGTTTTGACAGAAGTTTTATGTAAAAATTTTATAAAAAGTTGGAAGAAATAAGTTAATGGTTTGAGTCTAAAACTCATGTAACTCACGAGACATTATTGTCTTACGTATTTTATGTTTTGCCATGTATTCCAGGTTAAAATTCTAAAGTATAATTGGTTGGAGTAAAGCTGGAGTGGAGCCCGAGTTAGCTCCCGTCTTGGACTCAAGGTTTAATCCTTTCTTGCTTACTATGGTAGTTTTGATATGGATTTGTAACACCCACTGTTTTTAGGCATGTAAATTATCGGTTTTTGACAAACCGTATTTTTGTATTCATGTATTTATACGAAAAACCATGGTATTTGAAAACAGTGAAAATGGGGTGTCTCAACTGATCTTCTACACTTTTCTTGGCTGAATGAATGAGCTTCCAAAGAACTAGCCCCCAATTCTCCCGATTTTTTAAAACTCAATACAGATTGGTTTTTCATATCTTTCTTTTTATTTTTGCCTTCATAAACAGGAGACTTTAAACAATACATTTTTAAGTGATTCCCCAGTGCACTTGTACCATTTCTTTTTGAATTTGCACACATCAACTTTGAACAATATGGACATTTTAGTTGGTCCATGCCCTTCACTTTTTCAAAATGTTCCCACACCCAAGATCCCTTTCGACCACCACCTTTATTTTCTCCGACTTCTTCGTCAACATCAACAACAGGTGGTTGTGCTTCTTTCTGTTTACTTATACTTTCAGCTTCACCAACTGTTTTTTGAGAGCCTTCCATCTACAAATTTAAACTGTTATACAGTGATAACTTTCTAGACAGAAACTGTTAATAATAAATTGACAAATTGAAATAGGCTAGCAACAAAGAACTAAACTCATAAAGCTAGAATCTGATAAATAATAACAATCTAAAAGACTAGAACACTGATACAATCTAGAAATCAGAAATCAGAAACCGATAAGTGATAACTTTCTACAAATCAGTGATAATTTTCTACAAATCAGAAATCAGAAACTGATAATACAACATACAAGTACTAAACTACTAATAACGAGTTCAATTTAATCTAGAAATCAGAAAGACACGAATCACTAAAATCGAGTTCAATTTAATCAGAAATCAGAAACTGTCAAACTGATATTAAGAACACTGTGAGAGTGTGAGGCGTAGAAATTAAAAGAATCTAGTTCAATTTAATCACTAAAATCGCGACTGAAGATAATCGGAAGAGGAAAGACAGGCGACGGCGAGAACACTGTGAGACTGTGAGAGTGTGAGGCGTACCGTTCGGAGTTCAAGACATTAAGAGGCGTTCGTTCCAGACGACATCCCGACGGGCGACAGCAACTGGTTATTCAGTCTTGGCGTGGCGAGCTGGCGTCTCCGTCTCTCCGATTTAGGGTTTGCCCGTTTTGGAGTTTGTTCGATTGAGAAGAAACGAGTGAGATGTGAGAGTGAAACACAGACTGTGAAGCGTAGCCCTTGACTTTTGTTTGGGATATATTAATTATTAAATCAGTAAATAATAAATAAATAGTAAAATAAGTTAATTTATGGGTCGGTTCGGTTTATGTGGGTCGGTTTCTACATAATTGGGTCGGTTCGGTTCCTGTGGGTTGGTTTTGACAAGAAAAACCGAAACCGAAACCGACATTTTCGGTTTTTAAAAAAGCAAACTCGCACCACCGGTTTCTGTTTTGGTTTCGGTTTTTCGGTTTCGGTTTTTTCGGTTTCTCGTTTTTAAAAAAAAGCAAACCCGCACAACTCATACTTCCATTGTAAAATATATTTTAACCCGTTTTACCTAAATAAAAAAAAATTTGGTTAAAGTTTTTAATGACGATATGTTATCGTTTCGTTTCATATTAAATTAGTCACATTATCTATATTTTTTATCTATTTGTTTAAATAATAAAGGACAAAGCATCATAATACTTTTTTATTATTACTAACAATTTATACGTATGTGAGTTGGAAAATTATATAACCAAATCTGATTTTAAATTTGGTCCAGGTCTGGCCAAAGCGCTTTGAATTCAAATACGGCTCATGTCGGATCAAAGCCCTCTAAATCTAAATCCAGTCCAGATACAGCCAAAATTTCCAACCAATTTTCCTAAATTATAATTTTGACCCTTTTTTTTACGATATAA
This sequence comes from Cichorium intybus, assembly GCA_023525715.1. NCBI lineage: Eukaryota > Viridiplantae > Streptophyta > Magnoliopsida > Asterales > Asteraceae > Cichorium > Cichorium intybus. The sequence goes on along the minus strand of CM042012.1, from coordinate 44,192,860 downwards.
ATTCTCGATCACTTTTTTGTTTTATAATTTTGGTCTAATTTAAAAAAACTTCTTACTAATTTGGTGCCCTTCCGAGTTTTATTTTTAACGTTTCAAACAAACTTTTATACATTGACTCAACTTTTAATCTTTAGGGCAAATTTCATAAAAGACATTAACTTTTCAGAAAATTTCGATTTTAACACTGTGTTATTTTCTTTTCAATTAAGTCACTAAGTTTTCAATTTTTTTCAATTAAGTCACCATGTTTTCCATTTTGTTTTAATTTTGACCATTTGACCGGTCAACCCGGTAGCCAGCTGACGTGGCATGATGACGTGTCAGTCTTTGATGATGCGACGCTGACGTGGCATGCTGACGTGGCACTCGAGTGTCAAAATTGAAACAAAATTGAAAACATAGTGACTTAATTGGAAAAAATTGAAAACTTAGTGTCTTAATTGAAAAAAAAATAAAACAGTGTCAAAATCGAAATTTTTTTAAAAAGTTAGTGTCTTTTTTGGAACTTTTTCTACATTTTTTAAAAGTATAAATACGTATTTTTATGTTTTTAGAAGTATAAATATATTTTTTACAAGTATAAATACGTATTTTTATATTTTTAGAAACATAGATATATTGTCACAAGTATATATATATACGTATTTATACTTTTAAAGACGTAAAAAACGTACTTATACTTCTAAAGACGTAAAAATATATATTTATACTTCTAAATTAACGAACAAATATTTATTTTTTTGTTTTTAAAAATATAAAATACGTTTTTTTTTTCATATAATCACGTATGGAATTAATCAAAAGCATGTTTATAGTGGAAAATAGTGAAAACGAAACCAACATAAACGAGCAAACATAAACAAACAAATATAAATTAACGAACAAAAATACTTATTTTTATGTTTTTAGAAATATAAAATACGTTTTTTTTTTGCATATAATCACGTATGGTATCAATCAAAACCATGTTTATAGTGGAAAAATAGTGAAAATGAACTTAAACCAACATAAACAAACAAACATAACACAAACAAACATAAATTAACGAACAAATACTCATTTTTATGTTTTTAGAAATATAAAATACTTTTTGTTTTGCATATAATCGCATATTATATAAATCAAAAGTATGTTTATAGTGGAAAAATAGTGAAAACAAACTTAAACCAACATAAAAGAACAAACACAAACAAACAAACATAAATTAATGAACAAATATTTATTTTGATGTTTTTAGAAATATAAAATATGTTTGTTTCCATATAATCACATAACGTATCAATCAAAAACATGTTTATAATGGAAAAATATCGAGAAAAAGTTTTAAAATTGTTTTATAATACGTATTTTATTGATATATACATGTTTATATGCAGAAAAATGTATTTATATTTTTAAAAGCATAAAAATATATTTATATATATTTATGACAATGTATCTATGTTTCTAAAAATATAAAAATACGTATTTATACTTGTAAAAAAATATATTTATACTTCTAAAAACATAAAAATACGTATTTATACTTTTAAAAAATGTAGAAAAAGTTCCAAAAAAGACACTAACTTTTTTTAAAAAAAATTCGATTTTGACACTGTGTTATTTTTTTTCAATTAAGACACTAAGTTTTCAATTTTTTCCAATTAGGTCACTATGTTTTCAATTTTGTTTCAATTTTGACACTCGGGTGCCACATCAGCATGCCACGTCAGCGTCGCATCATCAAAGACTGACACGTCATCATGCCACGTCAGCTGGCTACCGGGTTGACCGGTCAAATGGTCAAAATTGAAACAAAATGGAAAACATAGTGATTTAATTGAAAAAAATTGAAAACTTAGTGACTTAATTGAAAAAAAAATAACACAGTGTCAAAATCGAAATTTTCTGAAAAGTTAGTGTCTTTTATGAAATTTGCCCTAATCTTTATTAAGAATTTAACCCAGTTTTACTTTTCGTTTTTATGTTTTGGCCAACTTTTATATTTTTTTACGACTTTTCTTCAAACTTTTTTGATTCACAAACTTTTTTTTATAAAACTTTTGGATATTTAAAAATCCATTTTTTCCATAATTAACTTTTGCTTTTACCCTTGCAATTCTATATGTTTCAAATTTGTTTACTGACGTAGCGCAACACCCGGGTGTCATCTACTAGTTTTTATATAAAGGGAAAATGATCTACAAGGGTAACCAAGTTTCGATTTTGTTCAAAAAAGACCATTGAAGTTTCGATTGTTCAAAAAACACCAGTGAAGTATTACATAAGTACACATTATACCATTGAAATTAAACTAATGTTCACAATCCACCATTCGGGTAACCTGCTCTAGCAGGTTAACCTTGATATCCCCGGTTACTTTTACATTTGGACGCACACATAGACAAAGGTCCGTGCATGCTTGCACACGTCAACCACAAAGGACCCAAACACACACACATACACGCACTGCAAAGATGCAAACATAAACGCCTATGTGATCAGTTTTACAGTCAAACGGGTAATATTAAGAACCCAATCTATATGAACATAGTTTAAAAAAAAGACTGAAAGCACTGATCTGAGCTTCATTACCATCTTCGAGCAAAAACTCAAGAGAGGCTTGAGTTCCTCCTCACTCAAATCTACACAACCCAATAAGTTTTCAATGAACTGCAACAAAAACGCACATACAAAAAATGCAAGATCTAATCACACATTGCTACCGCCGCATTGTTGGATTCAACCCTTGGACCTGTGTAGATAGAAAAACAGAGTACAAGATGGAAAGAACAAAGGAAGGTTTTGGGGCCACATTTTCTTTTATTATCTTCTCAAATCTTCAAGATACGTTCCTAGAACTGAAATAAATAAGCTAGACTAGCATGAAACTAGGAGCACAACAACCACTACTCCTCTTCCTTATCTGATGCTAAAAACTAGGAACTAATAACCAACATGGCTTTGATTGTTTCACCTACGAATAATAACGAAAACAATGATTATTAAATCCTAAAAATAAAAGCCACCTAGATTATTCTATCATGCATCAGGATTTCAACTTACGAAAATCACAGTGAGATTCAAGGAGTACCTCATTCTTCGGAGATGAAATAGGGTTCTGCAAATCCGATGGCGAGCAAGATAACCGAGTTTTCGAAGCTAAGAGGCTGAAATTCTTCCATGTTTGCGCAGTCCTTGTGGTTAATCTATGCAGTCCATGTGTATGTATGTGCTCTATGTGTCTGTGCAGTGTGTGTTTGGGTCCTCTGCAATGTGTGTGCGTCTGCAGTGAATGTTGAATTCTAATTTTTTTTTTTGCAATTGCAGTCCCTATGTTTGACGTGTGCAATGTGTGTGCGTGAATGCAATGTATTTGTCCTCTATGTCTTTGCAGTACGTGTATGTGTGTATGCAGTGTGTGTGTGTGTGTGTTTGGGTTCTCTGTGTGTTTGCAGTGCGTGTATGTGTGTGCTGGGTGTCCAAATGTGCAGGGATATCAAGGTTAACCTGCTAGAGCCGGTGAGCCAAATGGTAGATTGTGAACATCATGTTAATTTCGATGGTATAACGTGTATTTATGTAATACTTCACTGGTGTTTTTTGAATAATCGAAACTTCAATTGTCTTTTTTTAACAAAATCGAAACTTGATTACCCTTGTAAGTCATTTTCCCTTATATAAATATCGACTTTTATCCAAAAAGGCAAAAAGTGGATTGATGACTATGAGTCTATGACATCCCTATCACGACGCATCACACACTTTGAAGACCAAGTAAAAAAAATCCTGGACAAGAAAAACCTTATAACTTTCTTCCACTAACCTATGTTAGACAAAAAAAAGGCCAACTTGCAAATTTAACCCTTTAAAACATATATAAAAGTTAATGTTATTTCTCAAGAACTTATTTATCGATCAACACCAAATTATATTAGACATGGCAAAAACAAGACACCGTTAGCAATTCTGAAAACTAATTTATTTTGATTGGATATTTTAATCCCAATCCGATTTCACGATCACAGTATTCTAAAACATAAAATGATCACACGTAAAATCTTGATTTTGACATATTCAAGTAAAACTATTAATAAATTACATTAACAAAATCAACTATGTAAAATAATTCTTATGATAATATCCTAACAACTGATCTTTTAGCGTTTGATGGATGGAATAAGACTGGACATGATGAAACAAGTTCTTCAAATAATATTTTGTATTGACGAGAAAAAATTATTGACCGAGTGAAATAAGACTGATTATTAGAATTTTTAATTTTTAATCTCACTTTCAAAATGATAGAACAAGTTGGAATAAAAACCTTTGATAAGAAATACCTTTTTTTTTTTTTTAAATTATTTCTCCCCCTCATCTAATTTTCTTTCTCAGTCTAATTCGGCGCGTTTCATCCAATTCAGACCGATCTCGTCCGGCCTTAATAATGTATGGGACATTTTACTGATTATCCCTGTTTATTGTCCATCGGCTACCTCGCGGGTTTAGCCCTTAGGTTTATAGATCATTAATTAATCATAAATATATATTTCTTAATTCGAGTGGTTTTAATCAAAATTTTGTCTCATTTCCATTTGATCGTGAAATCAGAAAGCCAAACAAGATCAAATCTTACAGCGGTTTGAATTTCTTCATCCATCAGCCCGTAATAACCGGTAATTTCTGCTTCTCTCTTTGATGAATGTAATCATGTTAAAGTCTAGGGTTTCAGTTCCAATCTGAATTTTCAATTTTGATGGTGAATTCTCGTCACTTAACTACCTTCTTTATCGTGATTAGGTTAACTCTTTTGAATCCATCACCGTTTTTTTTTCATTTCATCGAATCTTAATTTCATTGTGATCACTTGTTACATATATTAGCGGCTTTGTTAATTCCACCATCTTTGGATTACTTAATAATCGACTATGTTATCATGTTACTGCTCTTAATCGCACCATTCAAAACAAATTGTTGAAAAAGTACAGACCTAATTACAATCCTTTTTCCTCTGATTATCATTTGCTTGCACCCAGTGTATCTAGATACGGAATTCCAATTTTCTAGAACGATAACCATCCGATCAAAGTTGATGAGATTCATGATTCTAGAAGGTAGTGATCGAGATCGCCAAGCATATATTCAGTTCGAGAAAACTAATCATTGGTCAAACCATACAGGTACACTACAATAAGTCAATAACACCATTAAACAAGTGAAGAAACGTAAAATCCACCATAGAAGCTCATGGAGTGCAACAGAGACGAAGCAATCAGAGCAAAAACAATCGCAGAAAAGAAGTTCGCCAATAGAGATTACACAGGAGCCAAAAAGTTCGCTTTAAAAGCCCAAACCCTAAATCCTGTACTCGATAATATATCTCAGATGCTAATCACTCTCGATGTCTACATCTCCTCTGAAAACAAAGTAAACGGAGAGTCAGATTGGTACAAAGTACTCAACATAAATCCATCTGATGATGATGAAACAATCAGGAAACAGTACAGAAAGCTACTGCTCATTCTTCATCCAGATAAAAACAAATCAGTAGGTGCAGATGGTGCATTTAAGATAGTTTCTGAAGCATGGAGTTTATTGTCTGATAAGACTAAAAGATTGGAATATAGCCAGAGAAGGAATTCATCTCAAAGTGGGAATGGAGTTCATAATTCTGTAAACAAAGCAACTTCAAAACCAAAGAGTTCAGGGTTAAATACTTTTTGGACTATTTGTCTTGGATGCAAAATGCATTATGAGTATCTGAGAGTGTATGTGAATCATACCCTTCTTTGTCCCAATTGCCATAAGCATTTTCATGCAGTGGAAATGGCGACACCAATTAATATTCCAAAACCGGGTTATTCAGATCATCGTCGGAATCATAATTCCGGTAATGGTGGAATGTATAATTCCGGGGCGTCGGGCGTTTACTGGGGGCCTTCTTCAAGAACAAAGGTGGCTGATGGATTTTATGGTCAACGGCCTTTGAAAAGAAGAAGGTGAAAGGAATTGATGCTTATGGTGCATTGGTGAAATTTATGGTGGTTTTTGGTATATGCTAATATTTGTACAATATTTATAGTGTAGGGGCTTGTTATGTAATTTATCTTTCTATGTTTATGTTAGATTTGTCAAACGTGATATATTCACAAACTAAATTATTGTGGAAGTTATTATGGGCTTGCCGTGGGTTCGTAGCTTCTTTTGATTTAGATGTCAAAAAGTATATAAGTCGATAATGAGATACTAGAGAGCGCTTTTGGAGTAATGTTGAAGTCAAATTAGTCCAACCTTATTTATACACATGGAGGAGGGAAATGGTCAAAAGAGAGCCCAAAAATGCCTTCAAACGGGGACATATAACGTTAGGCATTAAAAAAATACAAAAGATTAAAAACGGCTCGTAGACCGGGTCGGGGCTAGGTGTGGGTCGAAATTGGATCTCCGGTCATTTATGAACAGTTTACAAAACAATCTAGTTTTTGTCGTTAACTATACAAACTGGTTTATGTCAAACTGGATCGGATTGAAATTGACATCGAGTATAAAACATAAAATTGATGTAACCAGTTTTAGATTGACTGGATAAACAGGTTTATCTCAATTTTTTAAGTTAACACAAAAACTAAGCCATTATTTAATTCCACTCAAGTATATGTATGTATTATATTTGATTATAAATACAAAAAGAAAAAAAGGAAACCAAATACGAAAAAGAGAAAAAAAGATGGAACCAAATACATATTTCTTTTTGTTTTTATCGTATTGTTTATTTTGTTTATTTAAAAGTCGTTCGGTCTAGCTCACACCAGTGGTAGAAATTCATCCTAGCTCACACCAGTATTGTTCAGTTGTTTGGTTTAGACATTCTGCTATCAGGTGAGTTATACTTCCCTATACGTGTTATTATGTGTTTATGTGGTGTATGCTCATTTATGTGTTGTATAAGACTATATGGTATTCTTCCGGAAAAAGAGGGGTGGGGGTTGGGGGGTTGAAATGATTTTATGTCTTTGTTCCCGGAAAACGTATCAGATTTTAAGTCATTGTTCCTGGAAGTGGGAGCAAGGGAGTATCATATTACATATGTACGTGTACCATGCTTGCATGACATATAATGGAATGTGTTGCTGTAATATGTTCACTAAGCTCTGCTTACAATTGTTTATTAACATTTTTCAGGACCCTCCGGGATGGACAAGTGTAAGAATCCAACGCGGCTGTAGACGACGTTCGCATTCCCTAGTTTAGATTTTGACTATGGAGTACAAGCAACATGTTGGACAATTTGGATAGATAGGGACCTAGGAAGAAGATTCATAGGTTGCCCTAACTATTAAGATAAGTTGTTGCATTTTCTACCAGTGTGGACCTCTAATTGGTAAATGTTATTTCCTTTCTTACTAGGATCCAACTCAATACTGTAATTTCTTTAAATGTCCGCTACCCAATGATTGGTACTTGAAGCTTGTCTTTGAACATAATTTTAAATTGATAAACAAAAACTCTCAAATAAATAAAATAGAGAAAGAGTTAGATGCAAATAAGCTCGGGATGTTTGCTTATATTAGGGTGGTGGTGTTGTTAGTTTAGTTTCCCTTGCATTAATGGTGGTCATTGTTGATGGATGGTTTAGGATAGAATGAATGCAATGACCATAACATAAACAATTTTGGGAGGTAATTTTCTATATCTTCCAATTGAATTGAAACAGGGGTACATAGGAAAAATATATATAGAGGAAGCTAAAAACAGAACCTACAATCACGATGGCTAAAAAGGAAAATACAACAATATTGGCTATAATAAACGAAGTAGAAAAGGAAAGGATCGAAAATAAATCATTCCAAAACTCCCCCTCAAGTTGGAGCATGAAGGTTGCAAATGCCCAACTTGTCAAGAAGAAATTGAAGTTGTTTTGCTCCTAAGGCTTTCGTAAGCAAATCCGCAACTTGAGACCTGGTGTCGATATGTATGGGATTCACTTCTTTGGATTCAACACGTTCTCGGACAAAATAACAATCCATCTCAACGTGCTTGGTACGCTCATGAAAAACGGGATTGTTGGCAATGTGTTTCACAGCCAAGTTATCACAGAACATTTGGGTTGGACCACTTTGTTCAAGGTCCAATTCTTTCAGCAACCACCGTAACCAAATGACTTCACTGACTGTAGTTGCCATCGCTCGATATTCTGCTTCTGCAGAAGAACGAGATACAACGGATTGCTTCTTCGACTTCCATGATATTGGGGCACCTCCCAGTAGTAACAAATAGCCGGTTCTAGATCTCCTCGTGTCAGGACATCCAAGCCAATCAGAATCAGTGTATGAGACTAAGTTTGCTTTTCCCTCTTTGGGAAGGAGTATCCCTTGTCCCGGTGTGCCCTTTAAATATCTTAACACCCGTATGGCGGCTTCCATGTGGCTTTGTCGAGGGTCCGTCACAAATTGGCTTAAGACATTTACCGAGTAGGTGATGTCGGGTCGGGTGGCTTGTAGGTATAGTAATCTTCCCACAAGTCGTATATATTTGTTAGCATCCACCCATACGTCTTCATCATTTTTTCTGAGTTTAGTGTTTTTCTCCATGGGAAAGGCACTAGGCCGACATCCCATCATTCTGCTATCTTCAAGAATATCAAGGATGTACTTCCTTTGATTAAGAACCATTCCGTCTCGAGTACGTGTAACCTCGATGCCTAAGAAGTACATCAATGGGCCCAAATCCTTGATGCTAAATTTCTCGTTCAAGAATGATTTTGTCTCTTTGATCTTTTGTATGTCGTTTCCCACAATTATTACATCGTCGACGTATATGAGAGCTGCCACAAAGGAATTTTCAATTTTAAAAATGAATAATGAGTGGTCTGCTCGGGATTGCTTGAAAACGATCACATATAGGGAGGAAGTGAACTTTTGGTACCAATTTCTTGAAGCTTGCTTGAGACCGTAAAGGGATTTTATGAGGCGGCATACTTTATTTTCTTTTCCCTTTTCGAAGCCTTGTGGAATTTTCATATAGACTTCTTCGTGTAGTTCCCCGTGTAGGAAAGCGTTGTTCACATCAAGTTGGTTGATTATCCAATTCCTTTTTACCGCCACCGCCAAGAGGGTCCGAACAGTGACAAGTTTGGCCACTGGTGCAAACGTGTCATGGAAATCGACGCCCTCCATTTGGGTGAAACCCTTTGCAACCAACCTCGCTTTGTACCGCTCGATCTCGCTGATAGAATATAAAATGCTTGATATTAATATTGAGGGTTTAACCCTATATAAATAGGGATACAAAATGTTGGCTCATGGCCAAACCTAAACCCTAATGGGTATTAACACTAATCACTAACATCCCCCCGCAGTTTGAACGGGAGGATACGATTAAACTGAAAAAAATAAACAAACATAAAAAAAACATAATTGAAAAACAACGGCAGCGGTGGCAGAGCTCTGACGATGGCGCTAACAATAACTGCTCGTCGGAGAAGAAGAGAGGAGGAGCGGCGGCCAGAGGTGGATCCGTTGAAGAAGAAGGGAGAGCCGTGACAGTGATCATGGAGACGAAGGCGGAAGATTCCGAAGAAAGGCAGCGAGCAAAGAGAGAGGGCTCGAGCTGCGGCGGACGGTGCCAATTTCGGTGAGATCGACGAATGCAGTCATGACAGAGGAGAGAAAGACAACTGCAAATCGGAGGCTTCCCGACGAAGAATGTCCGAAGAAGATGTCATCCGAGGAGAGGGGCCGAAGCAGACGACGCAGTAGAAGAAACCGATGACGAAGCTCTGGTTTGGTGCCGGCGGCTGTATTATTATTTATGAGAAAAAAGAAGAAAGGGAAAAAATATTAAAGGCACCTCCGACGACTAGGTCGTCGGAGGTGGAGGTCGGCGGCGGCGGGTTATGGTCACCAGTAGGATTTTAACCTAGAGCTCTGATACCATGATAGAATATAGAATGCTTGATATTAATATTGAGGGTTTAACCCTATATAAATAGGGATACAAAACGTTGGCTCATGGCTAAACCTAAACCCTAATGGGCTTACCTAAACCCTAATGGGTATTAACCCTAATCACTAACACTCGCCATTCGGTTTGTACTTTATTTTATACACCCATTTTGAATCTATAACATGTTTTCCCTTTGGTAATTCTTGAAGAGTCCATATACCATTTTGCTCAAGGGCTTGTATTTCTTTCTTCATGGCTTCTCTCCAGTTTGCACTTCTTACGGCTTGGTTAAAGTGCTTTGGTTCATCGTTGGTGCTTATTGCCGCTAAGAGCGCTCTGTGAGAATGATAAAAGTTTTCGTAAGAAATGAAATTTGCTATAGGATGTACCGTAGATGAATTTTGATTGGTGACGGGTGTTGCCGGGTTTACGCAAGACGGCAGATTGACGATGTAGTCGTTGAGGTAGGCCGGTCGTGATTTTTCTCTAGTGGGTCTTGTGCTTTCAACGTTAGTAGTCGAAGACTCTTCTTCATGTGTGTGTATTTCGTTGGGCTCTTCATGCATTTCAATTGAATTCACACACTCACTGTTGACGTCATTCACATGCACTTCATTTTGCAAATCCCCATTATTCTCATGCACACTTTGGGACATATTAAAATCCTCATGTCCCACTGATTTGTCTTGGTTGCTATTATTATTAGCAACATTTTCATTAGCGACGGCTTCCTTATTGCTTGGAATTTCATGACCCCATGTGGGTATTTTAAAATTTTCGTTTTCCTCATCTTCAATTTCAGCGTTCTCTTTATCATATGGAAACGTTTCTTCAACAAACTTTACATCTCTTGATACTACCATTTTTCTAAATTTTATATCAAAAATTTTGTACCCTTTTGTCCCACGTGGGTACCCCAAAAAAATTCCCGGTCTCCCCCTTTCTTCGAACTTGTCTCCTTTAGTTTCGGTGCTGCGATAGTAAGCAAGGCAACCGAAAACCTTCATGTGGTCATAACTGGGTTTTTGATTGTAAATCATTTCGTATGGGGTCTTGTTGTGAATGGTCTTGGAAGGGAGGCGATTTATGATGTGTGTCGCCGTTAGAATGCATTCTCCCCAGAAAGTGGAAGGTAATTTTGCCTCAAAACGCAAAGCTCTTGCGGTCTTGACAAGGTGTCGATGCTTTCGCTCGACGACGCCGTTTTGTTGAGGAGTATGAGGACAAGTAGTTTCAAGGAGAATTCCTTGATCCGTGTAGAAGTTCGTCATGTGGTTTGACGTGAACTCACTGTAAGATAATTTTTTCGACCACTTCATAAAATGCAATATATTGTCATTAGATTCAGATTATTATGGCAATAATACAAAATTGTTGATGGACCGATTTTATAAGGATTTACACTTGCCATTGTGGGTTGAGTTCCCGGTTTGACTCAACATCCTCCAGATCCCTTCCATCTCTCATATTAGGGTATATCTCTATCTATATATACACATGATGAGGAGCATATTCAATAATACGAAATTCATACTAAAATCCGTGAGACTTTGCTGAGGGGTTTGAGAGGTAGTCTTGAGATCAACTGGAAACCCAATCTCACACATCAGATCCAAAATTTTCAATGGAAGCAGGTATGCATTCTTCTTCTCTCTTGTTTATTTCTTTTATCAGATTCAAGCTCTTGATCTTTGTTTATGCTTCCGCGATTTTATGTTTTGATGATGAAAATAAAACCAACAATTGGTATCAGAGCTTTTTCTTGAATCTTTTATTAGAAAATTTTGACTTAGTTTAAAGTAACTAGAATTTAGTTTCACAAATAACATACCTGTTTATCGCTCCACTGCATCAAGGTTATTTTCTTGATTTCTTGATTTCTTTACGCTTCTGTTTTAATTCTATCGACCACTGATAAGAGAATGAGAGAAAGAAAGTGGGTGCTTTTGTTTTAAAATATATGCTTATATTTCTTATAAAGTGACTAGTTTTGTTTGAATAAAAGAAACAGATTGCAAAAGTACAAAAGGAGATCTCACGTTATGGGATGTGTTTTCCATCCCAATACAACTTTTGTCATTTATTTAATATTTTCTGATTTTTATAATAAGATTTTAATATCAAATGCCACCATAATCCATAAGCCTGTGTGTAGATTTGACAATACGAAGATGTTATAGGCTTATAGCCATGCTTTAGTCATGCTTTACGGTTTGCTAATAGACAAATTTAAAAGGTTAAGATTTATTAGTATTATGATAATTATTTTGGTTTGCCTCAATGATTCACCGTCACCGACTGGGCTGATTTGTTATAATGACAAATTTTATTAAATTCATAATAAGGTTGATTAATGAATAGAACCTTATGATATCGTTTGTCATGTAGTTGGCCGATTTGATTTTGTTATTCGTATTCAAAACTACCGTTAGCTTTGTAATATTTAAAGTGGGATCAATTGTTTATTGATGTGTTTGCTTCTCTCCTACTATTGGTGTGCGCGTTGTTCTTTAATATTGGTTGTATTTATTTATTTTTGGTTTTGTAAATGCTTTGTCGCTGTTTTGATTTAAATCATCTAGATTTTTTAAGAAATTCAAGAACATAGCTTAATGATAATTCCAAGATACGGTTATGGAGGTTATTTTGTTACCAATTTGAATTGGGTTAATTGGAATCATTTACATTCAACTAGGCGTATCCCCGCGCGTTGCGCAGGAATAAAAATATTTGGTAAAATATATTGGCATATTATATAAGAATCCGAAAACATTAGATCTAAGATAAATACGTAGGTTTAATTATAAATATGTCATCACAATATATATCATGTATCAATTATAAATTTTCATAGCAAAACTCAAACACAATATCATAATCATATATTTAATACAATTATAATGTTATTAACATGTTAATTTAACCAACATTAATGAAACATCCAATAGTAATTTTGTATTATATATGGATAGTGTAATTAAAATATATGAAAATTTCTTAACATGAATTAGCTTAACATCTAAAATAAAATAGAAATAAACATAGTAATAATATTACAAATGTTACCATTGAGAAAGAATTGTATTATTATGACAATTTTTCTTCATGAGTTTCATCAAAGGTAATGAATAACAACTTTTGCAGATTTTATTATTTAGTTACATTCGAATCATTACATTCATTGTTTACCCTAATTATTATAAAATCTAACAATATACTTTGACTTGTAAATAATTTCACAAAATCAAACTTAAAGACTATCTTTAAACATAACTAACTCTAATTGATAATTAAAGAAAAAAAATCATTTTTGTCTCTTGAATAGTATCGTAGTATATTTTTTATGAATTTGATATACATATAACACCATGCGAAAAAAGTTCTATAAATTTCTCTTTTTCATTCGATGAACACATAAATACCTAGAAAAAAACATTGAGGTAAGTTAGTAAATAATAAAACTAAAGCACGAAATCTCAAATGATGTTCGCAAAATATATAAATGTGTTTCAAGTCTTATTTTCCTTCATCTCATTCTTCAAGCCAAGGAAATTGATTTATCTCAATAAACTATATATACATCTATATTAACCATAATCACCGATTAAATATCATATGTTAGAAAAACTATTAAGTTGTAGTAATTAATTAGTTGAAAATTGAAAGATTTTTATTTATGATTAACCAATATAAATTACTAACCAATTAATTAGATTAAGTTGAAGAGTTTGGTAGTTTCAAAATAACATGATTCAAGATACATGACATATCTTGAACCACATTGAATTGTAAGGTATTTATTATAATAATTATAAAGATTATAAAGATAAATATAAAAATAAATAAAGATAACGATTTAATCAATTATAATTAATTTAATTAAATAAAAGTTTCGAAATTAATATATAAGAGATAATTATTTTTATCAAACCATATGCTTTTATTTCTATATACTACTTAAAAGTCAAAAAGTTTAATCAATATAATATATTTCAATTAAAAACATTTCATTAAGTGCTTAATTGATTAATTTAATAAAAAAAACTTAAAACATATTCAACTACCATCATTTGATAGCCATAAATTATAACATCTTAAATATACTACTTAATATTATTATTATGCAAGCCAAAAACTCTTGAATGATTGTAATTAATTAGTTGAAAGTTGAAGAGTTTTGGAAGTTTTAAATGAATATGATGCAAGTATGATTCATATCTTCAACCATATACCTTTGAACACATTTATTATATGATTTATAATGATGATAATGATAATGATAAGATAATGATATAATGATAGTCTTTTTCTATTGTGATTATGAACTCATTTAAATATTACTTGTTGTACCATCTTTTTTATTTCAATCATAATAATTATTTAAAATAACAATTAAATATGATTGAAATATTTAAAGTTGGTTTAACCAATTAACCGAATAATATCTATATCAAAATTTATGTCAACCACGTCCAAACACTTGAAGCATAAATATAATAAAAATTTATATATTGCATTAAAATTTTATTTAAATACTATAACTCTCCAAATTCCATGTAAGAGTTATATATATCATTATACCATTATAACTCAATATGTTTTTTTGCTTATCCCACTAATATATGTTTATAAGACATAATTTAATTTACTCAATTGATTTAAGTAATTTCTTTTATTTGAAGGAGCACTTGCAATTGCTACAAAATCTTTACACTTTCGTCAATATCTAATTTGTCACATTTTTTCCTTTTTGGACGACTTATTTTATTCGTTAACATCACAAATTCATCTAACAAAGTCGCACACATTCCAACTTCAATTTAAAAATTATATCAAATGTGACTAATAATAATAACGGATACATATGGTTTCGTTTGACGGATTTCTATAGCAATTTATCTAAAAATAATTATAAATGTATGACAAAACTTACAATATTAATAACAAAATTATAAGATCAATTGTGATGATATATCACTAAAGAAATAATACAACGAAATCAAATAACTTGTAATGCAAAACATCACCATATTTTACATCAAATGAATAGTTTTATCGTTTAAATATTTGATAGAGCTAAATATCATATTCCTCTACGTATTTCATAATAACATATTCGTTTACACATTATACGACTACAAACTCCAACATATCACCCACTCTACATAAAAATTGGAAATATAAGACAAACAAATGAGACTAACTAAGCATGGAAAATAATGTTCTTACTCATTTTTGAAATACTCAAATTCTCTAAGCATATTAACTTCATTCATTTCATCAATGCATATTTTTCAAAAGTGGTAGTGAAACCTTCGTAGAGACGCATCACCATGCTTTAAACCAATCAAACAATTCGACCATTCAAATCTTTGATATAGACAAAGAAGATCATATCTCCCGATATTTCATCGTTGAACGTTTTCTTTTACACATGAAATGATTATGAAATTATACTAAATTTCCATGTAATCTACAAAATGAAATTGGAAAGAGAAGAAAATAAAAGGAATTAAGAGTAACCAAGCATGGAAAATGATGTTCTTATATAGCCAAAAAAAACATCTCATTTAATCAAATCATTAAGTAGAATAAGTTAAAGAGTTGAGGGAGTTTCAAATGAATATGGTGCAAGATATAGACATATCTTTAACCACATCATTTGGATGGCCTCTATTATAAGAGTTATATAGATGTATTTTTATTGTGGGTATGTTAACCAACGCTCCATAATTTATTATTTATTATCTTGGATTCTATTATTACTAAAGTTTTTTTTAACGAAATTTTTGCAACTGTAATTGTGCAAATTTACATGTTCTTTTGGATTATTGATAAATTTCAGTTATGACATTTAATTTAGTAGTAAATTTATTGACATAATATATCGCCAAAGCGGTCTCTTTTGTGAAAATTAATTTACAAAGAATTTAAATATTATGATTTATGTGTTTATTAATGCGGATATTAACCGACCCAAATGTTGGTTAATATTTGGTCGGATAAATACATATGTTGTGGTAAACATTTGACAATTATTCGGTTCAATGTGATTAATAAGTTGATCCAAAAATGGACTTATTGATTGACATAATTTATTGTCAATGTTTTATCACTATAACAAGATATCTGTTGCAAGTTAATATTACTGTCCAAAGACATGATATTAATGTTGTGTTGATAACTTGTGATGTTGTCATAAATTGAATTTAACTATTATAGTTTATGTGTTTATTAATGCGGATATTAACCGACCCAAAGGTAGATTAATATTTGGTCGAATAAACACATATGTGGCGGTAAACATATGACAATTATTCGATTCCATGTGATTAATAAGTCAATCCAAAGACGGGCTTATTAATTTATATGATTTATTGTCAATGTTTTATCACTAAAACAATATATCTCTTGCAAGTTAATATTATTGTCCAAAGATTTGATATTAATGTTGTGTTGATACCTTGCAATATTGTCGTAAATTGAATTTATTGATTAAAGTTTATGGATTAATGAGCATAAAGAAGGAATATGTTCTCATAATATCAAATTTGAATCATGGCATAATATTTGCAATATGAATGCTATTTATGCACTTCACGGGACCACCTTTACGGAATGGAATGAGAGCATTATGTTATTTCTCTGTTGCATGAACATTGGCAATGCAATTTGGATAGATCAACGTTCTTTGAGGATGTTGAGTTTGGGGGAGAAATAAGGTTAGAAACATTGTCATTCAAGAGCAATCTATCATTATTCATGTTATTGCTTCTGATTATGTGTGGATTTTAAGTACCTACTGATGAAGTAGTAATTCATGAACAAGGACCGACAATGTTATTCAATCTCCCATTTATAATAAACAAACTCAACAACCTCAACTTATGAGATCCCATCTATAGTACCACGAGTTTCATCGTATCATTTTCTCGTTGGTTTTGAGATAAATGCTAAAGATGATTCGTGCATCAAAAGTATAGTGGGAGAAAATATATCTTTATGGTTTTAGACAATGATATTGAGAACAAAATGATCATACAAGAAAATGCTATATGCTCACATATAGAAAATAAGATATTTTGGAGATCATTGGGTATTCTGATTTTAATTTTACTTGATGCCAAGATAGTTATCGATCTACATCGGGCTACATTTTCCTGGTAGCAGGATGGCCTATTTCATGAAAGAGTTTTAAGCAGCCTTTGGTAACTTCTTTCACTATAGCGGCATAATTTATAGCATGCTTTGAGGAATCAAATCTCGAGATATGATTACAGAATTTTGTCACGGGGCTGCATAATGTTGGTATTGAAAGACCGCTAAAGTTGTAATGTGACAATAATTTAGCAATGTTATATTCCAGCAACAACAGAACTTGTACTAAGTCAAAGCGTATTGACATTAAGTTTCTACTTGTTAAATAAATAGTGCAAAATGAAAAGATTTTAATAGAGCACATGAGGACAAACTCCATGATAGCTGATCCGCTCACGAAGGGATTACCTCCCAAGGTCTTTCACGAGCATATTACACACATGGGTGTGATAAGGATTGATGATATTTTGTTTTAGTGGGAGTTTTGCATGTTATTTTGGTGCTTTATGTTTTGTTTAAGAACAATTATGTTTTTCTGTACAGAATTAAAAATTCAGTTTATTTCATTACTATTTGCACTTATTTGAAGTTTGATCTCACTTCAAGTTAAAGAGGAACTCGTAGAAAATTCATTTTGAAGTTAAACCTACATATTTGTGTTTATTAATCTATGTCATTTATTTGTACTTGTATATGTGACCATTGATGAGTTTAGTTACGTTGATTGTAACAAAGACTGCTTTGATCCTATACAGTTATGATTAATGGACGAGATTGTTTGAGGGTATCAATACTATGATAACATACCTTAAAGCGCTTATACGGTTATATGTGCATTTAGATATTCGTGGTCCAGTGGGAGATTGTAAGATAATTTTTTGGACAACTTTATAAAATGCAATATATTGTTATCATTAGATTCAGATTATTATGGCAATAATACAAAATTGTTGATGGACCGATTTTATAAGGATATACACTTGCCATTGTGGGTTGAGTTCCCGGTTTGACTCAAGATCCTCCAGATCCCTTCCATCTCTCATATTAGGGTATATCTCTATCTATATATACACATGATGAGGAGCATATTCAATAATACGAAATTCATACTAAAATTCGTGAGGCTTTGCTGAGGGGTTTGAGAGGCAGTCTTGAGATCAACTGGAAAACCAATCTCACACATCAGATCCAAAATTTTCAATGGAAGCAGGTATGCATTCTTCTTCTCTCTTGTTCATTTCTTTTATCAGATTCAAGCTCTTGATCTTTGTTTATGCTTCCGCGATTTTATGTTTTGATGATGAAAATAAAACCAACACTCACCTCCATTGTCACATCGAATTCTCTTAACGACTTTATTGAATTGAGTCTTGACCATTTTGCCAAAACCGATTAAGCAATCACTTGCTTCGGACTTATGTCGTAAGAGAAAAACCCATACCGACCGACTATAATCATCAACAATCGTAAGGAAGTAACTAGCACGGGTAAGCGAGGGAGTTTGATATTTTCCCCATATATCACAATGTAAAAGTTCAAAACACTCATTTGATTTAATTGAACTAGCAGAAAATGGCAGTCTAGTAAATTTTTCTCTTTCACAAGAATCACAAACCATGTTGTTTGGTTTAAAAGAAAAGAAATCAAAATGCGACAATTTACTATGTGAAGCATGTCCCAAGCGTTTGTGCCACACTTCACTAGTGGTTGCTAAGGCTCTTCTTTTATTTCCTTTTCCCTTCATCCGATATAAACCTCGTTGGCAACTACCCGTCCCAATCAATCTCTTCGAACTCAAGTCCTGCATGACAAAAAAATCAGGGAAGAATGTTACAGCACACATGAGGTCCTTCGTTAGCTTGCTAACCGACAATAGGCTACATGTGAAGTCCGGAACATATAAAACATCATGAATTTCGGTTTTATTTGGTAGGGTGCAAGTTCCTTTTCCCTTGACGGGAATGGAGTCGTCGTTGGGTATGGTGATGGGTAATTCTTGTGATGTTTTAAGATTGTTTTGAAAATGATCAAAGATGTGAGTTATGTGCTCGGTACAACCCGAGTCCACAACCCATTCGTTACCTTCATTGAATCTACCTGCCATGTTTGCCATCGGTTGAGCAGTGTCTATGTTTTGAGGAGCTTTCGCAGCAAATAGATTAGCAAACTGTTTGTATTTTTCATTGCTCATGCCTGCTATTGGACTCTGTTCATTTGTATTCTGTGTGTTGTATGCCGAGTCACGTTCCGTTTCCACAAAAGCAGCCTTTGCCTTACCTTTTTCTGGTTTTCTTTTGTCGGGCCACCATTCGGGGTACCCTATGCGTTTGAAGCAACCATCACGGTTGTGCCCGTCCTTCCCACAGAAGTCACATTGTTCGGTCTTCTCATTTCCTCCCCTCTTGCTGTTTCTTGGAGCCATTTTGGTTTGTGACCAGCCGGTACCATCACGTTTTTGTGTAGGCTTGAAAGGCAGCCGTCTCACTGGTCGTTCTCTTCCCAGTGGAAACAGCCCGCTGTTGTTCATCTTCGGCTACCAGATAGTATGCCTCACCTAAGGTAGGGACAGGTTTCATGGCTAATATTTGAGTTCTGGTTGTGGAAAATTCGTTTTCGAGTCCAAGTAAGAACTCGTATAGTCTCTCTTTGTCTCTCAGTTCTGTGAGTTTCTTGCTGATCCCGCATGTGCATCCGGTGCAGGAGCATCTTGGTACCGTGAAAACTGAACTTATCTCATCCCAAAGTGATCTTAATTTGGTGTAGTATGCAGATACGGAAGCCCCGTCTTGTTTGGTGGTAGTGAGAAGTTGTTTTAGTTCATACGCCCTCGGTGCGCTTTCTTTGCCGAAGCGTTCACGAAGGTCGTTCCAGATGTCTTTAACACTAGACCTGATTTCCTTTTCCATGGCTGTGGTCAGCCACCCCTTTAGCATGGCATCACATCGAAGCCACGCCATGTGATTAGCGTGTGTTTTCTCCGGTTTTTGGAGGGTTCCGTCAACGAACCCTATTTTGTTTTTTACGAATAGAAAGTTCTCCATTTCTTGAACCCAGTCAAGATAGTTGCTGTCGTTCAACGTCTCGTTCACTTGCATCTGTCTCGGGTAGTCTGAAGGATGAAGGTAGTAAGGAGAACCATGGTCAGATGCTTCATTTTTCTTTGATTGGTCTCCGCCGCCATTCTTGCTTCACCAGCCATGGTGGTCGAAGGTGATAGTTTAGGTTTTGCTAGAACGACTTGTTACCCGCTCTGATACCATAAACAATTTTGGGAGGTAATTTTATGTATCTTCCAATTGAATTGAAACAGGGGTACATAGGAAATATATATACAGAGGAAGCTAAAAACAGAACCTACAATCACGATGGCTAAAAAGGAAAATACAACAATATTGGCTATAATAAACGAAGTAGAAAAGGAAAGGATCGAAAATAAATCATTCCAAAATAACATTATGTCCTATATGGCATTCAAACATTTAATAACATTAGTACCATGTTTGTTCCTCTTTGTTTTGTTCATTTGTCGGTTTGTTGACTTCATTTGTAGTATGTGTTAACATAAAAAATTGAATGAGCAACAAGTAATTTGTAACATCAAAAGGTATGTTAATTCCATTTCACCATGGTTTCCCAATCCAATTTTCTTAAATAAAAGCCACATAAGATCTTAGACTGCTCTCTAAACGGGTAAATTTATTATACGAGCTGATGGTTGATCTAAATTTTTTTTTCATTGATTAAATCAGATAAAAAATCTTTGAAATGGTACATGGTTTTTTTTCTTCAAAATACTGTGATTTCACGGTACTTGCCTTTAAAAGTAAGACATAATAGTGATACAACGAAATAAATATACAAATTTGAAAATTAGGTGTCATCTAATTTTGTATAGGTGGATAATTCAACAAGCTGTTTCATAATTCAGGGGTGCATTTGCAATATCTCTTCTCTATTCCATTTACATCAGGGCGAACACGCAGATCGGTCCTTCGACGAGGATCAACAGCAGTTACATAATTCCCAACGGTCAGAATCAGATCGGAAGGGCGATCCGGCGTTCGTCAATCGGAAAACCTCATCGATATAAAGTCGGTAAGTTTGCCATAACGCTGCAAAATCTCTTGCATATCCGCCATTATATAGTCTGCGTTGATTTTGATTAGGTTCGCGTTTCGCTCAAATTTGAAATTCAATTTGAATTTCTATCTTATCCGTGCGTGCGTTCGATGGTATGGACCAATATTCAGGAATTAACCATAGATCTCATCGAAAATTTTCGTTGCTGCTTGTCGATTACGTTGAACCCTAAGATCGTAGTGCTGCAATGTAGCATCGTGCTAAGTTTGTTCTTCCCCTGTTACATTGGAGTTGCAGAAGTAACTTAGATATAGATACACTGATAGCACTGAGTAATGGAAATAGACTTACCACTAGAAAGACGATAGTTTTGGTCTTATTCAATTTGGTCCTTAAAACATTCAAACACGTGATCATCAATTTCATTTACCACTAGAACGACAATAGTTCTGGAACCAATTCATATGTGTACTTTAATTTCTGTAACTTCTTATTCTTGTTTCAGATCCAGGAGATGATCATATCCTTTTGTTAAATTTGAATTTTCCCATCTTATCATACCATTAGTCCATTACCACCAAGATGTCTTCTGCTCAAGATCCATTTTACATTGTGAAGGAAGAAATTCAAGAATCTGTAAGTCAGCTTCATTAATTATACCAAAATCTATGATGAATCAAGCTATGTTCTAAGTTGATTCATATAAGAAACATTGATGTGATCGTATTCCATTCCTAGATCGATACATTACAGGCTACCTTTCAACAATGGGAACACACCCCTGTAGCTAGTGGGGGGCAATTCCAACTCACAAAAGAACTCCTTTCGAACTGTGAAAGCATTGAATGGCAGGTACATGCATTTGTAGTTTTGTACATAATCAAGTAAAAACAGTTCGCTGTTTCATAAAGTTCAAACGATTTAGCAAAAACTTTCTGAAAAGCTATTTTACTGATAGGAAGGTGGATGAATTGGAGAAAGCTATTTCTGTAGCAGCTAGAGACCCTGCTAAATATGGAATCGATCAACCCGAACTCGAAAGAAGATTCAAATGGACACGAACTGCTCGCACTCAAGTAAATAAAATCCTTCATCTTATTTTTATTTTTGATATAAACATAAAAAAGTAAAAACTCACACAATCGAATCAGGTGGTCAATATTAAGAAATCAGTAACGGGAACAGACGTGACTCGTAGAAGCTCTTCCACATTTTCCGGGATGCGTCAAGAACTAATGAGCCTGCAAAGTTCACGTCACCAGGACAGAGCCAGCCATTTTATTGCTAAAGATAACGACGATTTTATTTCTTCAGAATCCGATCGACAATTGCTTTTAATCAGGTAAACTCTATTTCAAATTTTCATCTCCTTTTTTATTTTTCATACATTTTTTTTTTTATACAATCGCTACTTTTAGGCAACAAGATGAAGAGCTAGAAGAATTAAGCGAAAGCGTTCAAAGAATCGGATCCGTTGGGCTTACAATACACGATGAACTTCACGCACAGGTATTGTCACTTTCTTTACTTAGAAGAAATTAGAATCTCTTTGCTTGCATAACAAGTTACCATGTTTAGGAGAAACTTCTAGAAGAATTGGGCTCCGAAATGGACAGTACATCCAATCGTCTTGATTTTGTCCAGGTTAGTTATACATGATTTTTCGTACAACACATATAACGTAGCGTACTATCTTGATTTTAATATTGAAATCGTTACAGAAAAAAGTGGCGGTGGTTATGAAGAAGGCTAGCGCAAAGGGCCAGATGATGATGATAGTGTTTTTGATCATTCTGTTTATTGTTTTGTTTGTGTTGGTTTTTTTCACCTAAGTTCATTCAAAGTCATTTACCCATTATAGAAAAATTTCAGTTTTGACAATAAAAAGTAAAAAACACTTTCTAGCATTCGTTACACTGTAAAACAAAATTTTGAGACAGATTTATTCTAACGGCCGTTTTAAAGTATACCGACACGTGTACAATGTTTAGGAGTTACCGACAAGAACGTCTTTGTACGGCGTTGGACCTGGTGGCGCTTCTGTTTCCGGTGGTTCTGCGGCGGCTTCTAGAACCCTCGGCCACTTTCTCCGTTCTTCTGTAAGAAACGGCGTTTGTCCTTCACGTACTCTCACAAGTCGTTCTTGTGCACCGCCTCTTAATTTCTCCAACCTTAATCTATCCATCTGAAGCATTTTGAATACTTTAACCACATTTGCTAATCCTCCTATAAACAACAAAAAACTTGCAAATAAACCCATCCAAACCCACGTTTTTGTCTGCACATTAAAATAAAAGACTTTATTAATTAGCCACCATCTCCGACGACCAGTTGAGTTCTGTTAACACGTACCAGTAAATACGGACCATGACGTAAGATTCCGACATGCTCACGGCTGTTGACAATGGCCGCCACCAAGAACAAGAAGCTTCCGGTTAGAAACGGGATCTGAACACTTTGTTGCAGGATTTGAACATGGCCGTCGGCTCTTTCATAGATTTGACATGAATTTAGGATCGAACCAATCACCCATAGCACCGCGCCGGCGATAATCATGTTCATTGCGTGTGACTCGAGTTTGTGATCTTCGTATCCGATATCGTTATCCCCCTACGATTGCAAATTGAAACTGTAATTAGTTTATGATTAATGTATTTGAGTTTAATTAGGTTAATTTTGTTAATTACTTACCTGGATGAGAAGAAAAAGAACGGCCAAAAAGAAGAGGACGCCTCCCAAAGCTTGAACCACCGGAACGGCGATCTCCACTAATGGAAGTTGAATATCGAGTTCCATTAGTCCGATCCGGTAATCGATTCCGGCGAGATGTGCGATTAGGTCGTGTATGTTCACAACGACTATGAAAGTTAATCCTATCAGCATTAGGACTAGCCCTAAAATTGGTTGCCTCAATAGCAGCGATATAAACCCACATATCAATACAATCGTTGAAAACACGTATATTCCGGCGTTCATGTACTCCGCTCTGTTCCGGGTCAGCCGCGGGCCGTACATTCTACACTCACGCGCCGTCGCTAGCTTCACCATTTTTTGTGTGAATGAAAAAACTGAATTAACTTCTGCTAGTTAGAGAGATTGGTTGCATCACGTTGAGAAGAAACGGAGGGCGAGGTGGTGAGTAGGTGCCGGAGAGAGGGGATACGTGGCGGCATGCATGGCGGTTTGGGGTTTTTTAAATTAATGTCAGTATCTGACACGTACTGGACTTATTTTTCAGAAATGGTCCTTGAACTATTTGGTTTTGACCCCTAGCTAGCACCGGCGAAAATGGAACATCGAACACGAAAGTCTTGTTTGACAACTTGGTAAGAAGTTATGGCAGAAAAAACCGGTACAATGTCAGCGGGAATGGTCATAGAAGACGGCCCAACTTGGTAGTGCCCGTAAACTGTTCGATTAAATGCCCAGCTTTTTTTATATGCAACATTTATATATAAACATTAAATATTAGTTAATAACATGTTAAACTTGTTATATAATGGTCTAATATTGTTTGTGTAAAGGTAAAATCAAATTCAAAATTATTTATTTATGTAGAAAAATTTCCCAACTATTAATTTTTACACTTTATGCTGTTAGATTGGTATCTCTTATACACGTAAAAGAATATAGAACAATTTCGAAATTCATTGAACAATATTGAGACGTATATTTTTGAGTTTTTGGGATTTTCATTTTAAAATCATATAAAACTATGGGTTATTTGTGTTGCACAATATATTGGGATTTTCATCAAACCAAAAATAAACTGACACCCAATCAATAATGTATTGCACAATATTGGTGTTTTGCAACGAGTGGTGTTGAATGAACACAATAAGTACGTGGAACTTGTCTACCAATCTTGTTAGTTAGGGCCGGTCCTGAGCATGTATCGGGTGTGCGACTCCATAGATGTACGTAATTTTTATATGTATACACATATTATATATTTACTAGATGTGCATATCTAATGCATAAGAAGCTGTTGGATCTTGGATCAAATGATAAAGGCGTTGGTGATTTGAAACTATGGTCTTGTGTTTGAATCTTGGGAGCTGCATGGAAATAATTGTTGTGCGTTTTGTTATATCTTTTGCAACTAGACAGGCCTCTGTTTTCCATTTAGCCCAAATGAATACGCAAACCTAAATGAATGACAGCCCAAATGTATATGCAAACCTAATTAAGTTAATTAGTAAAACCTATGACACAAAGTCACAAACTTAATTACAAATACCGCAAACCTAATTATAGCGATTAAAAAAAATTACGTTTAGGGGTTCATTTTTTAGTCTTTATACAGGGCCCTTAATATCAACGGTCCAACCCTGTCACCGCAGAACATACATTCATTATTAGGGACGAACATTACCATCAATAGTTGGACGTAAATTTCCAAGTAAAAATATTTTCTAACAAGTTTTTAACTTATTTGTGATGGATACGTTGTTGCTAAAACTGTTGCTACTATAAAAGAAGGATGTCTTCTATCGCTAAAGAACCGAAACAACTTAGTTTTCTAACGCCCTAAGTCAGCGGCTATATCTGGTGCTAATGATCTTCAGTGATCGTTTAATGAAGGGTTGGGTCGTCAATGAGTTTGATTTTCTAGTGGTGTCAAGTAGTTATAATAGCATGCATCACCAAGGGCAGAGCCAATATTCTAAAATAAAGAGGGGCTTATATCTTAATAAGGTATTGAAATATGCTTAATATCCAAATAACATAATAGAGCTTTCAAACACTTGATACACAAAAAAAGAGTTAATATAGGTTTTTGATTCTGTCTTGTTTGCTATATATTGAAACAAATAGAATGAAACACAATAACAATTAGCACTTCTTATTGATTCTCAATCATCATCTATCAATAAGAAAAGAAAATTTTCGTAAAAGTAGTCAAATACAATTATTTGTTTTTAAATGACAACAAATAAAGCAATAAACCATTAAATAATTAAGAGTTATTCATCAAAATAACATCTCTTATTCAACAAACCATAACCGAAAATAGTTTTCTAAGTGGCTTTAAAAAACTGAAACAAATGGCTTCTAAAATTTTAAATAGAACATCATATAAATGAAATCAATTAATCTATAAATAATCTTTTGGAACTTTCAAAATTATAATATTAAAAAGTAACTCAATAAAAGTATAACAAAACTATCAAAACACTATATTCGGACATTGAAAATCAATAAACAATTAAAATGCATTTGTAATATGGTAAAAAGCAATTTATGTAATTATATATTTAATCAAGGATTTAAAGTGTAATAGGTTATCTTTAACATGGCGATGGGTAAGTGGAATCAACCAATCATATTTTACTAGATTTTAAGCCTTAGATGAATTAAATTAGATGGAGAATGAGTGTGGTGCAGCACCGGCCTGTCTCCCTATTGCCTCCGCCTCTGTTGCATCACATTATGGTTTAATTGTCACAAATATGTACATGTATACACTAACACATTCAAATAAGTTATATCTTATGAAATGTAACTAAATATGAATGTGTTCACCAATATACTTATATCACAATATATTTGGATTTAGCAATGGATTACTCAAGAGGTGAAGCCTGAGCCAGATGATGGCCAACATCGGTGGCCACCCAAGGAAATGTTTTTTAGGCTGCGTTTGGTATGTGGAACAGAACTGGACGGAACAGAACAATGTCTTTTTGGTAAGCGTTTGGTACGGATGGGACTGGGACAATATCAGTTGTTGACCAAGTCCAATGAGACTATTTCTCCATAATTTTGTCCCATAAAAAACCATGGCACACGATGGGACAAAGATCAAAATGACAAAAAGACCCTTTTCCTATCTTCCAGCATTTGTTTGTTAACTTTCCTTGCACGAACTCCACGACCCCTCCATTGTTTTCGTTTGTGTTATTCTTCCAGTCATACATTAAAAAAACTATGAAAATACTCAATAAAATATGAGTGTAGAAAGACGTCACTTTTTCCTCCAACTAAAAGCTTTATTTGTGGCAATATATATATAATAAAACGGCAAACAATCTTCGTCTGAGTTAAGGGAGGCAAATATATATATATATATATATATATATATATATATATATATATATATATATATATATATATATATATATATATATATATATATATATATATATATATATATATATATATATATTTCACGGTACGTGTAACTTTTATCAATAAAAATATTGAATTGATATATTATATATGAGATGTCTACTTACACTTATTATATGATAAAAGAATATTAGAAATAATGCTAAGGATAATTTGGTAATTTTAACACTATGTTTTGTTTTGTTCTGGTCTTGCCAAACAACACATAACAAGTTCAGACTAGTTCTGTTCTGTCCTGTCCAGTTCCGTTCAATTCAGTTCTGTCCAATCTAGTTTTTGCGCCAAACGCTACCTTAAGGGGCATAAATTCTTTGTGAGTTATGCAATTTATAATCACTTTTAGAAGATAAATTAGATAAAGCATTGTTCAGGGCCTAAATTAGATACTAGAATGGAGGTCCAAATCAGATACAGGACTGGAGTAATAAGCACCGTCTGATTCATTTCGTAGTATCACAAAACCGCATAAATTCAAATCAAAATGGTGAGTGGGTACGTTTATGAATCTTCTATATCCGATCAAAAAGGGGTGAGGAATTTAATCACCAACACTCATGATTGAACATTAATCAGACAAACCCTAAGGTCCCAATAGTTAGAAAATCAAGAGTTTTTGTTATAAATGGTTGAGTCGTGCTTAGAGTTTCTACATCTCGGTTTCAATCATGTAAACCGTAAGCGATAAGCCGAACCCGATTTTCTGATATTTGCTTGTTTTACTTGCACGATTCTTAAATTTTAAATCTTATTTCTTTCTTTTGCATAACCAATGATGTGGCCATTTGAAATATGTGTAATTGTGTAATGAAATTAGGAAGTTTATTGAATATTTTGATTATTTCTAGTTTGTTTAATTGTTTAGAAACTTGAAATCAATCTTTTAGAGAATCTTATTGATTCTTCCTTCAAAGTTACATGCTATTAGAGAAGACGTGATTATTTTTAATCATAGTTTCTTAAATCCTGCTTTTTAATTATATGTGGTTAATGATTTCTTATACTACTTACTACAAAGCAAATTTTTTTTTTTTGCCAATCATTCTTATTGGATTTTGTTGAGTGGCTCATTTTCTTGATTTGTGATTTTTATGTTACATATATATTACTCTTTTTGGGTTTGTGATTAAAATAATTATACTTGAGTTTTGTTAAAGGTGTTAATCGGTATCCGGAATGTTTTCATTGCATATAAAATCTTATTAACCATTCATGTCATGGTAGCATCCATAGAGAGAAGTTTTGCAAAATTATAGTTACATAAAGGTTCAATGGTTAACCTATCTTGTGTATACAAAGATACACAAAAAGATATCTTAGAAAAGATTAATGGTCTTATACTATTATTAATGATTTTGTGTTTAAAAAGGTTAAAATAAATATTTTTTTCTTTAAATTAGTAGACTTTTGTAAATGGTTAGATTATATTTGTGTCTTAGAGGGGCATTCTTAATTTTTTTCTCTCGTCTGAACCCAAAATCTGTTTGAACTAACCCTGCAAGTACTTATGACATGATATTTATCCACTAAGTATATCATAACAATCATAAAGATGCAAGCATCTTTCACTCACGTATACAACATTTATGATAGATCTTGTATATATATATATATATATATATATATATATATATATATATATATATATATATATATATATATATATATATATATATATATATATATATATATATATATATATATATATATATATATATATATATATATAGGGCTAGGATCAAATATATCCATACAAATATTGTGTAACCTTGAAACTCAATCTGGACCACTCATTTAAAACACATTCTTTTAAGAATGTACAAAATTTAGTTCATTCTTTTAAGAATGGTAAGAACTCATTATGTCAAAAACTTATTCTGTTAAGAATGTGTTTTTTTCATTGTTACGAGAATGAAATCCGATGGCCAGGATTTGATTACAAGGTAACACAATAATTGTCATTCTTATTATAACCTAGCCCTATATATATATATATATATATATATATATATATATATATATATATATATATATATATATATATATATATGTATATATATATATATATATATATATATATATATATATATATATATATATATATATATATATATATATATATATATATATATATATATATATATATATATATGCTTACACGCTCACAACAACAAAAACAGTTAACGCCAACATTCGGTTTGCAAGCAATGTCAAAACTCTTAAAAGATTCCAAACACTAATCTTAATATATAAGTTTGGGATGATCAATACAAACATTAATTATCTAATCAACATACTCTAAATATATTATTGGGTGATGGAGGGGTTAACTAGGGTTTTGGGCATTAATGTAATAAAGCAAAATCTCTATGAGTGTCTTCTTTTCTCTTTACTAGCCTTCTAATTAATTCCTTAGACATCATGCCCGGTGCAGTGAATATAACATACCATATATCGTGTATTCTCTCAAAATGAGGTTACCATTAATATCATAGAAAATGAGGCAGCTGAGGATCCAGACAAGAAACGAACTAGGTAGGTTTCGGTTAGCAGAATGTCTGTTGAATGTGTTGAGCAAGTTCTTGAGCACTTAGTTGGCATTCAACTCCAATCTACCAAGAAAGCAAAGCCCACAAATCAATCAAAACTTAGTAACATGAATCATCGTCAACTTTTTAATCTGAAATATGAAAATAGTTCTATTATCTAGAGTGTAAACATTATAGAAACAAGTTCTAGTTACCCCATTTATCATGAAATTAATATTTATTATTGGTCAAATATCTAAAACGTTTCTTAAAATACAAAATGAATAAAAATCATGGAACAAAATCAACTTAAAATTAATAAATAATGATTACTAATTCAGAAAGTAAATGTATATTTTCCGTTTAGAATTTATAATGACTTTGCATTATTAGACAATTCAATAAGTGTTATGTTTTTTTTTTTTTTTTTTTTTTTTTTTTTTTTTTTTTTTTTTTTTTTTTTTTTTTGTATTGCAAAGACTACAAGTAATTTTTTACTAACACGGTTAAAGGCTTAAAGCAGATGTGATCAATATGATTTCGAATCCGATAGTGGTCTAATCGAAGTTCCAATTGAACTCTTCATTTTTTAGTTTTAATTTTAGTAACATAGGACCAATAGAAAGAAAGGATAGCATTAATGATTTCATTAAATGAGTACAACACATTAAAACTACCAAAATACAAAATAATAATAATAATAATAATAATAATAATAATAATAATATAATAATAATAATAATAAAATTGCATGTTTTTTTATCAGTATCAAAAATTACCACGTAATTCGAATTCAAAAGGCTAACAAAATGATTGCTTTTTTTTTTTGTTGCCAAATGACGAAATATGATACATTTTCATAATATACGATCCATCTTGGAAAATATGACTTTAAATACTTTTTTGAGGTTTTTTCAAGTGATTCTAATCAAAAAGCAAACTTAATTACAATTCACAAAATTAATATTGCAAAAATGATGGTAATTTTGTTACATGGTAAAAATAAGATAATTTTCTTAAATGTACCACATATCATTTCGGTATTTAATAATTATCCCTTTATTGAAATAATCACAGCTTTCCTCTTTGTTATAAAAAGCTGGCTAATATACAGCCTCTTAAATAATCTCACTTCATGTTTTTGTTATATGGGATTTTCTACCATGTGCCCTTAGGACATATGTAAGAGTCATTAATTATGTTTAATATTCTTATTAGAATTACAATTTCATATTAATTAGTTTAGGCTTTTTATTCTTTTCTTGATTTACCCTTTTATTATTGTCTCCTAATATTTCATCATTAATATGAAATGCTAGTTCCAATAAGAATATTCAACATAATTAATGATTTTTATGTGTGCCTTAGGACACATGTTAGAAAAATCCCTTGTTATATTTATATATTCTCAAATTGTGACTTCAATTAATAACTCACTCAATTTGTTCCACAAAAATGATTTTTAAGACAGGGACATAAAAGCATGCATGCAAATTCATGTGAAAATGAAACAAAAAACCTGAAAAAAATTAATTCTTTTGCTTACGGCTTACCTTGATGGTAAAGGAGTTAACCATGGCTTCATCAACAATACTAATCTTAGCCTGAAGTACTTCAAGAGACAGCTTTTCAAGAACCGCTATCACTTTTGTTGTTTGCCCTGGTACCCGATTTGACCATGTCTTTAGAAGAAGATTACCCCCAGCAAACTTCACCTCAACTTCCGCCATGGCTGACCTTGAATTCGCCACCAGCTCATTAACACTCATGTCTGAAGTTGTGAAAGAATTAGCAGGTGAAGATGGTAGCGGCAGCCTGGACCCGTACAGGCTTGCTGGTTGTGGGGTTCTTGGGCTAATGGGCATGGTTGACATAGGGCTAAGAGGCGGTTTCTGGGGGCTAAGAGATAAGGTCCTGGGGCTTGAAACAATCCTAGGGCTCAGTACTTCACTGTAAACTTTTCTTTGCTTTTTTGCTTCTAGGGCTTGTAGAATTTGTTGCAATTCAGTGATGTAATCAACTACTCCTTCAATTATTGATGCTTGATCACCCTGAAAGTTTCATATAACATAATCACGTATAAGCAAGTGGTTACTGCGTGTGGGATAACAGTAGACAAAATAAACATCATGCTGTTTATTCGTCTGAGGTTTTCAGTTTCCATCGTTTTTAAGATCACGTGATGTTCGAGTCTTAAACTGATTAATAAATGTTTGTAGATGATAAAAAAAGATTTTATGTAGAACTGATGGCCGATGAAATGATTACTCGTTTGGATAAGATTTGTGTATGGAAAATTTAAGTAGAGTGATTTGATACCCTTTTCACATAGAAGCATGGCATAAGTGAACGGAGAACAGTCAAGTGTTCGTTCATTTGCTTCCTCCGGTTCCTTTCCACCGTGATATGCGACACCTTCTGCTGGCCATCTGAGTAACCGCCGCCGTCCTCCACAACAATCAGCTTCTGTCTCTTGCTCTTAGGCGCCTCCACAACCTCTTGTAAAGCATCAAAAGAACTCGACTTACAAGACATCAATGGATTCAGACCACATCCTCTTCCGCCTAGGGGTGCCATGGCGGTGAGTTCACCGGAACCACAATCCAGGTCGGCCTTGAGAGCACGGAAGATATCGTCAGCAGACACTGCAACAGGTGAATATAAGTTGGTTTCCTGAAACTGCTGAGCAGAAGTATGGAAAACATAAGTTAAAGAAGTACACTCACCAGCCATTTTTTTATAAGAAACAAACAAGACGAAACGTCAAATCTAAATCTGGCGAGTGAAGCAAAAAGACACACAGTTGATGTACACCTCTCTCGGCTGCAGGTTACATGTATAGATTTTGTCGGCCACAATCGAGGAAAGAGACCCAAAAAAGGTCATGAAGATGTTAACGCAAGCTGTCAAGATCAAGAAAAGGAAAATGCCAAAATATTAATAGACCTCTGATTATCGATGGCGACTAGGCTATGGACATTATCCCATGTCTCTCGCTGGGAGGTTTTAACGTGGGCATTCTAATGTGGATGATGTCTAAACCGTTAGATTCTTTTTAGTGGGCCACACGTATGCTAAGCTTTTAGGCTATAGGGTGTGCAAGACAACAAAGACCATCGTGATGTCATCAAGACATCCTCATAACACATCCAAGGAAATGCCTCATAGTTTTAGGACTTCTTTTTTAATTTACACATTACTTTTTTTTTTAATTAAAAAACATTTGTTTTTTTATTGGCTGGGAAAGGTTTTTTCGCGTTCCACGAACGTCTTCAGCAACTCACCAGAGGACGCCAACAAGGAGGACGCGCCCAGGGGGCAGTGTTCACCCGCGTCCTTGGTGTTGACTAGGCGGAACGCGCCCCTGTGCGTGCTGCACACCCTACAGCCTTAGGGCATGGCTATACCCATCTTCCATGTTCTTCCTTGAAGATCCTCTTTGGTCTTTCCTTCTCCTCGTAAGCTATCTGGTGTGGTCTCTTCCTTTTTCTATTTTTTCTCTGTGACGTCAGCATTCTAACTTTTCTCATCACCCCTGAAAATGGTTACCTCTCACTTCCCCTCCATTTTAATACAATTAATAATGCACAATGTACACTCACACAACCTTTCCTAGCCTTTTCCGCGTACGATGAAAACTCCCCTTGCAGGGAGTAAAGTGAGGGGACCCCGCACCCTCCATATCGGTAAGTATTAGGGTGGAAAGAACTCATCTTCACAAATCCTTTCATCCCACTTGCTACATAAGTGTCACATCAATTTTTCACTTTGTTCTCACTTCCATTTTTTCAACCCACAACACAAGAAACTCATATTGTCATGAATAAACGAGAATAAAATACATACACACAAGACACAATTCGATATTGTTCGGTCAATATGACCTACGTCTACACGATATGAGGAGGTATTTTTATTCATGAGTTTGAAAGACGATTTTACAGTATAATTGGATCTTAACTAGCTGCCTTTATATATAGACACCGAACGCTTCGAGTCTAACAACCCTCAACTTACTCCAACTATTTATCCTGTTGAAATTCGGGTGGCAGATTTCTTCACTTCATTCCGGTAGATCGGGTCTTCAATTCTCAAGTCACATTTAACAATCTCAATCTTCACATGAGTATGCTCCAAACTATAGAAACCAACAACTTCCTCCTCCCTCCTGCCACCTGGTCCCAAAGGGACTTACTTCTCCTGAACATCAACTAAGTCCAAGCAGTGCTTG
The DNA here is from genome assembly GCA_023525715.1 of Cichorium intybus. Taxonomy (NCBI): domain Eukaryota; kingdom Viridiplantae; phylum Streptophyta; class Magnoliopsida; order Asterales; family Asteraceae; genus Cichorium; species Cichorium intybus. The sequence continues at coordinate 44,158,870 of CM042012.1, read as the reverse complement.
AACTTCTTAGTGGGCAACAAGTTTGTCAACATATCAACTGGATTCTCCTTGGTATCAATTTTTTGAATGTAGAACCTTTATTATTCCAATAAAACAAATTTGATGAAATTCAACCGTACATCAATATGTTTTGTCTTTTCATGATAGGCAAGATTCTTTGCAATACACAAAGCACTCTGCCCATCACAAAATAAAGTAAGCTTCTCCACTTTAAGACCAATACTCTAAACAAGATCATCTAACCATGCACATTCCTTTATTCTTTCGGTTATAGACATGTATTCAGATTCAGTTGTCGAAAATGAAATAATAGCCTGTAATTGATCTTCTTTTCACCAAATCACCAATATGGTTTGTGTCTGTACAACAAACTAAGACATTGTTTCGTGTGTTAGGACCATAAACCAGACAAATGTTAGTTGTTACCTTCATGTATCGTATTAGCCATTTAACCACTTCCTAGTGAGCTTTCCCTAGATTACTCATAAACATGTTTACCACGCTAAATGCATGACCCAAGTCAGGTCTGGTATAGACCATAACATGCATACGTCTCCAGATAACACTCGAATATGAAACCCTGCTCATGTGGTCCTTTTTCTCATGCATAGTCATTATGGTACTTCTGTTAAGTTTAAAATGTGAAGTCAAAGGAGTTCCAACTGGTTTGGACTACTCAAAGTGGAACGAATGTAGGAATTTCTTAATGTAGCTTTGTTGTAAATATATAATAGCCTCGCTTTTCTCTCCCTCAAAATCTCCATTACAAGTATCTTCTTTAATACGGCCAAATCCTTCATCTCAAACTCACTTTCTATTAACGCTTTAAAGTTATGAATGTCAGCGAAATTCTTGGCTTTAACGAGCATATCATCCACGTATAGCAAAAAGTATAAGTATGAACCATCAAAAAATTCCTTCAAGTAAACAAAACTATCAAACTAGTTTTTATTGTAGCCATGCGATGTCATAAAAGAATCAAATCTTTTATACCATTGTCTCGGAGACTGCTTCAAACCATATAGAGATTTGTTTAGCAAACATACATGATCTTTTCAAGAATAGTCCAAGAAACCTTCTAACAATGACATGTAGATATTCTCATCAAAACTGTCATGAAGAAATATAGCCTTTACATCTAGCTGATCAAGCTCCAGATTAAATACACTTGGCATACCTAAAAGGACACGAATCGTCTTATGCTTCACGGCCGGTGAAAACACCTCGTGATAGTTGATTCCTTCATTTATGAAATCCTTTTGCCACCAACCGTGTTTTGAAAATTGTTGGTTTAATTCCAAGAATTCTTTTTTTCTCTTAAAGACCCATTTACATCCTCCAATTTTGTTCCTTTCGGTAATAGAACAAAATCCCAAGTTTCATTCTTTTTAAGAGATTGCATATCTTCGTTAATTGCCATCAAACAACTTGATGCGTCTTTATTCTCTACGACATCCTTGTAGGTCTGAGGCTTATCAGAATCTATGTATTCTCCGACCTACAAAAAGTTGCGTCGGTAATCCGTCTGTAAACGGCTTTATCGACAGAAATGGGGTGTCGGAAAACCCCTTGTGGGTAATCTGTATCGATGGAATAACAACGTATATCTCCTATGCAACACAGACGCACCCCACTTCCGACGCAACTCCGACATGCCGAAGTTGACCACTGTTGACCAATATACCAACACAACACCCACGCACTTAAGTGACACAATACTGATATTGTTAACACTTTCGCAATACCGCTGCTTATTAGTTGACCACCGTTGACCAATATACCGACACAATACCCACGCGATTTAGTGACATAATACTGACACATATATGTTTTTCGTGACAAATCATTTGTCACTAATCCGCCACTAACGTTTTATTAAGAAAACCCCATTTTTTCTAAGTCAAGTATTTTTTTGGTCATTGTTGTCCTCGGTTGACAAAACACACACACACACAAATATATATATATATATATATATATATATATATATATATATATATATATATATATATATATATATATATATATATATATATATATATATATATATATATTAACTATTCAAATATTTACGATAACTTTAGTTTAATACATTAAAAAAGTCAAATTGTTCATCTAAGTTATTCAAAAACATAAAACTAACAACCAGGATCACATTGATTCATTCATCTCGTCAATTCACCAATTTGTTCTTTTGTTTGTTGTTGTCTTTGTTCATATTCAACTTGAGTTTGTTGCATGCTTTCCACTTGTTGACGTAACATTTGGACCTAAAAAATGGTAACATCCTATTATCAATTTAATTTATAGAGTAAATTACAGTTTTGGTCCCTGAGGTTTACCAAAACTAACAGAATGGTCCCAATTATTCGATTTTCACTATATAGGTCACTAAGGTTTATAAAATCCTACAAATCGGTCCCTGAGTAAAGTAAAAAGACTAAAATACCCTTTTTAATTTCTTTTTTCTTTTTCTTTGAATTTATTATTATTTTATTAATAAAAAAAAAGAAAATACCTCACCCACCCCCACCCCCACCCCCACGTCTCTCTATGTATCTCTCTCTCTCTCTCTCTCTCTCTCTCTTCAAGAAAACCCACCAGTAAGATAGATCTAGAACTCCTAGATTATCAAAGGCAGCAAACTCTGATGGTATCTTGCCGGAGAATTTGTTACGGCTGAGATTGAGAGCGATCTCCAACGCTGGAAGCTTGCCTAAGTTTGCTGGCAGAAAGCTTCTCTTTTAAGATCACCAATCGAGGAACATTTCTAGATGTTATTCTGATCTTACTTCTAGTACTTACCCTATTTATCCTCTTCCTCCTTTGCGTTCGAATCAAGAACCCATTATCAAGAATAATGACAGAAAGAACTCGAGCTTTCCCTCAAGAAAGCACCCACTCATTGCTCCTCAAAGTCTAATCAGAACACCATCTTTGCCAAATTCAATAGAAACACAATCTTTTCTGATGAAAAATAAAAGTAAACTCGATGTATGTGAAGAGTTCATGAAAAAACATAACCTCCTAGATTTTTGTCTAGGAGGTTTCGATGTATGTGAAGAGTTCATGGATGCTTGTCTTATCAATCTCCCCAAAGTAAACTCGCTTTCTTGATCTTCTTCTTCTACATCTTCTTGATCACTTTCACCTACAGAAGTTGAAATGGATGGGGCTTTTGCTACAAAATATTGTGTTTCTATTGAATTTTGCAAAGATGGTGTCCTAGTTAGAGTTGGCGGGGCAATGGGTCGTTGCTTTCTTGAGGAAAAACTTGAACGTTTTGGCTCGATGGCATCTTCTTGATCACTTCTATCTACGAAAGCCATTAAATTAGGACTAGGGTTTTTATTTTTCATCAAAAAATATTGTGTTTCTATTGAATTTAACAAAGATGGTGTTCTTATTAAACTTCGACGAGCAATGGGTGGGTGCTTTCTTGAGGGAAAGCTCGAGTTCTTTCTGGCATTATTCTTGACAATGGTTTCTTGATTCGAACGCAAAGGAGGAAGAGGATCAAGAAAGCGAGTTTATCTTACCGATGGGTTTTCTTGAGGAGAGAGAGAGAGATAGATATAGAGACGTGGGGGTGGGGGTGGGGTTGGGGGTGGGTGGGGTATTTTCTTTTTTTATTTATTAATAAAATAAATAATAAATTCAAAGAAAAAGAAAAAAGAAATTAAAAAGGGTATTTTAGTCTTTTTTTTACTTTACTCGGGGACCGATTTGTAGGATTTTGCAAACCTTAGTTACCTATATAGTGAAAATCTAATAGTTGGGACCATTGTGTTAGTTTTGGTAAACCTTAGGGACCAAAACTGTAATTTACTCTAATTTATAATAACAACATACAATCAATTTTACATAACAACAACATACTTTACATGTACAATCCATAAGAGCAACATACTTTTTATCAACTATAGCATTTTACTTTACAATTACAATCATTAATAGTTATGTACTAAAGTATCCAAAATACCAACATACTTTAGTTTTCTTCAAAAAATAGCATTGAACTTTACATTTATTATCCGTAATAGCAACAAACTTTCTTTTTCATCCATAATAGCATTGTACTTTACTATTACTATACATAATAACACCAAATTTTATTTCTCATCCACAATAGCAATCTACTTTACCTTTCCTATCTATAATATAACAAATTTTCTTTATCATCTATATTAAACATAATCCATTTAATAAATAAGTGTACCTCCTGTTGCGGCTGTGCATACTCGGAGGACGATCCAAACGCAAAATAATCTGACCTGGTCACCATACAGTGGAGATTTGATTGTTCTATTGTTAGGTAACCAACAAGCGATATCGTAAACTCAACCTCTCAAGATCAAGAATAGCCAAACAAACTCTCGACAGTAAGCACTCGACCAATGAAAATGTAGCAGCAAGAAATACAATAAGAACTAACGAAAAAAGATCAACACAGAAAATTAAAGTGGTTCACTCGATCGCGAGATCAAGCTATGTCCACTGTGGAACTAGAGACAAAATTTTATTAAGAATGTTATACAAAATTCACAAGTATAAATATGCACTCTAATAATCCCACACTAACACTCTTGGTTTCAGGATACTCTTGGTTTCGGGATATATATATATATATATATATATATATATATATATATATATATATATATATATATATATATATATATATATATATATATATATATATATATATATATATATATATATATATATATATATATATATATATATATATATATATATATATATATATATATATATATAAAACTGGGTACAGAATTCGAGATTGATGATGGCAAATCTTCTAGCCTTTGACTTTCTACACATATGCCAGCTGATGGGACAAGTCAAGGAACATGCTGTGGCTGACCCACTATCGACAGAAACAGTTCTCCAGAACGTGCTATGCAGATCAACTTTCTGACATCAGCAAACCTTGGAACGTGTGCCAATGGGACAATTCACTTCTGAAGTACCTTATCCCTTTTACCGACATCTCGAATCTACACATTCGATCCTTCAGAAGGATCTACTGTAGAGCCTCGGACCGGAGCGAAGGCTGCTCCTCGGTCCAGATGATGCCTTCTTGCGAACGATCTTAAAGTAGAGTAAGACAATGGTGAATACAGCAGACTTGTGATACCTACTTTACAGCTGATCGATCTTCACTTTGCATCACATGATTATCCGAAGCATAACTCACAGTCTCTTACGAAGAAACTGATATGGACGAAGAACGACCTACAACCACACTGACATTCCTCGCCTCGATTCGGTTGCTTCAGAAAACCGATATTCTCCGGTCGTAGTGACTCCTCAGTTCGGATTAGGCTCCACATACTTCCACGGAAAACCATTTGAAGTCATGCACAACTTTAACTTTTCCAACGAAACCACCTTGGTGAACATATCTTCAGGATTCTTCGCACCAAGAACTTTCTTCAAGATAAAGGTACCTTCGGCTATCTTCTCACGAATGAAGTGATACTTTATCTTGATGTGTTTCGTCCTGCTGTGAAACACCAAATTTTTCGCCAGGTGAATTGCACTTTGATTATCACAATGCAACACACAACCCTTCTGCTTTTGCCCAAGTTCTGATAGGAAGTTCTTCAACCATAGCAGTCCACTGCTAGCTTCGGCTGCTGCCATATACTCTGCTTTGGTGGTTGAAAGAGCTACACTCTTTTGTAATCTGGACATCCAGCTAACTGTGGTTCCTCTAATTGTGAAGACATAACCAGTCCTACTCTTCCCTGAATCCACACAACCCCCTATATCTGCATCGATAAAACCCTCAAGGACCACCTTCTGCCTTTTGAAAACTAAGGTTGCGTCCGAGGTTCCCTTCAAGTAGCGGAGCAGCCACTTGACACCTTCCCAATTGTAATGCCTGGTTTCTCAATTTTAGGATACACCAAAATTTAATCAAACATAAGTATTATAGTGGTGTAACCCCAAAAGATGAGTAACAAGTTTACAAAGTTATATCAAAATCCTAGTTTAAGTCATAAACTATATACAACAAGTGTTTACATATTTTACACAAAAATCGGGATATTTATATAGTTCAAACAACAAGTACAATCCAAGTCCAAAGTCCAAGGTCCATATCCATTCCAGCTAACCCTCCGTGATGTGCTTTCCATGATCTGCACTACCAGAACCTAACACAGACAATAATAACAGACAATTTATGAGCTTCAAGAGCTCAGTGAGTAATTAAAAGTTAACCGGACAATATTATCTGTTATCTCGTTCACATCAATCTCAAGGGATTACTTTAATCCATAGTATAATAATCATACTAAGGTTCTTCACTCCAAACTTATATAATTAGTATACTCAACCAATTTCAATAGAATTTATACTTCTTCTACAATAACCATCTCAACCAAAACATAGTTTATTTAGTAAAGAACTACTCACCTGAGGTTGAATCGAGACGTGGTACTCCAGAACCTCGTGCGTGATCCTGTCTAGCTTTAGCTATAACACAACAGCTAAATTTCAATACTCAAACCTCTTTATAACCTCAATCATACTCAATAACGACAATAATCAAGAATTTAAAATTATACAGGGAAGTTGCAACCATATAACAGAAATAACATTCTAGTTATAACTCCCGACTTCACCATTTCGACCCATTCAATTACATAAACACAATAACAAGCATATCACTAGCTCGGGTCTAAAGTTAAACTCTTTTTACACCTACTAATCCAACAATTTTGCTCTAACATCATCGATTCATAGGTGGTTCATCGAAACCACATGAAACCACCCAAAATCAAACCACCCAACCGTTAAAATGAAATCAAAATCGAAGAGGGTTACCTTTCAAGCTCAAAGTATCAATCCCTAGCTTCAATCCGTGAACAATAAGCTTTAATATCGACTTAGAAGGTTTAGAATAAATTTTCTAGGGTTTGGGAGGGTTTTGTTCGGAATAAGTTTGACCCAAAATGAAAGAAACCCGCATAGAAAAACAGGTCTGCACCGTAACCCGACCCGTGTTCATTTACGCAAAAATCATGTTTACTCCATGGGTGTAGCACGACCCGGGTTGGTTTACATGACCCGGGTTCCTGTCAAACACGACCCGGGTTACCCTTTTTCCCAATTTCTTTATAACCCAACTTGACCCGTGTCTTTGAACCCGACCCGGTTTGACCCTGCAGGAACCCAAGTTGTTTCTTATACCCTTTTTAACATCCTACTTCTCCTATATGGGTTTCTATACATCTTAACTCATATTATAACTCATTTAATCACGTTTATATTATAATTAACATAACCCTACCATAATTTAAAGTTACGGTATTACACCAATGCTCTTTTTTGGATGCGACATGAACCTGCTGAAGACTCCCACTGCATGTGCAATGTCTGGCATTGTGCACACCATTTCATACATCAGACTGCCAACTGCGGATACATAAGGAATCTTCGCCATTTCTTCCTTGTCTTTATCCTTCTTTGGGGCTTGTTCTTTTGAAAGCTTTAAATGGCTTCCAAGCAGGGTGTTTCAGACCTTATTGTTGGAATAGTGTCCAAGTTATCAACTTGCTGGAACATTTCTGATAAAAGTGAAGTCCTTTTGGGTTGCCCTCAGAGCCCAGAAAAATAGACAGAGTCAAAATAGAGGAAAGGTTATTTAGTTAATTAATTTATTGAGAATAAATTAATTAGTAACTAAAAGAATAATGGCAATTTAATTGGTAAATTAATCTAGGATTAATTTGGAACCAATTAAAGGGGTTGGATTGTTATTGATTAAAGTTGTAATCAATAGAACAAGTCTAGGGGGTGCGGCCGCCAAAATGCTCCATAATTTGGAAACCCTAGGAGCCTTGTACTATAAATAGAAGCCTTGGGGTAACACCCAAAGGCATCCCAAAACCCTTGAGTGTGTTGCCAACCCTCCCTCGTCCTCCCTTCTGTGAAATCTCTTCTCTCTCTAGGGTTAGAGATCTTTGCTCTTGATCTGCCTTGTTTTCTGGTTGTCCCTCGGTACAAGCCACTAGATGGATTCACATATTGGATCCTGACCATCCTACAATCATGGCCTTGACTAGATCTCAAACGCAACGACTTGTTGAGGTACATTCTTGTTGGATTAGGTGTCTAAGCCATGACTTGTAATTGAACTTTTATCTTATGGTTAAAAGCAAAGTCCATTTGGGTTGCCCTCATGGGTGGAGGAAAGATAGTTCAGTAGAGAGAATAGTTGATTTATTAATTGTATAATAAATCAATAGAATATATATATATGGTTTATTAATATATTTAAGTGCTAATATATTAATTAGAAACTATATTAATTAATTGAGATTTAATCTAGAATTAATTGGATTTAATTTGGAGATTAAATTAATTAATTAAAAGGTGCAGGGACTGGTTTGGTATTTATTCAATAGTTGAATAACTGGCCAGGAAAAACCAGGGACCAAATGTGGCGCCACCTTGGAGGCATCTCCAAGGGTTTGGCGAAACCCTAATTAGGGTTTGGTAAGCCTGGTCCAAGTGGTCAAAAGCCTTGTCCAATTGGAGGCTCCTTAGGGTTTCAGGTGTAACCCTTGGAGGCTATAAAAGGAACCCCCTGGCACCTCATTCTTCACGCCATCTTCTCTCTGGATTTACTCTGCTGGACTGATTCTTCCATCACCTGGGTGTGACTTTCATCTGAGGCAGGATAATTTTGCTGCTGCTTAAAAGGATCATAAGATCTAAGGTTGGTTTTTCTTGATTCTTCTTTAGAATTGAATTGTATCCTTTAGGTTCTTAGTTCTAATCTTCATAGAAGAAAACATAGATCAATATTAGGGTTGCATGTGAACCTTAGGTTATTTTGTGTTCATTGATTGCATAGAAACCCTTCAGTGGTATCAGAGCTAGCTTGTTTTCTTGTGATTTGATTATGAACTGCTTGCATGATCTTGGCCTTGGTGTTTTTTGCGAAAATCCACCCTTGGTGGCCTTGAATGTTGACGGCTTGGCTAGGGTTTCCTAACCCTAGCCGCCATGCCCTAATGGTCCCCCTTGATTGCTTGATTTACTTGCCATAATAGTATGTTGTTATTTTTGGTAATAAGATCTTATAAAATAACCTGAACTTTGCTTGCCTGGCTTGTTGATTTCGAGAATCACTAGGACCATTGTAGATAAATTAATTTGATTAATTTGGTAATATCTACATTAGATTTAATTAATTTAATTAATTGATTAATTAAAGGCAAATTAAATCTGCTTTAAGAATTAATTAAAATTTTCAAGAAAATTAGAATAATTTGAGAAAATTAGAATTTAATTAATTCTAAAAATATTTTAATAAGATTAAAATATATCTTATATGTATTTATGATTAAAAGTTAATTTAATACATATAAGAAAATTGGTTAGTCTACCGCTAGTAAGCCTCATTCACAAAACTGTCCTATAAAGAGGGTATAAGGCGACTGACTATAAAATGTTAGTCTAATGGGTATCTACTCTTACCCACCGCTCTCCTGGTCAGTCGAGTGTCGTTAGCTGAACGGGTATGATAGAACCACTAAGCCTCTTAAAAGTATAATGCTATAATTGAAAGTACTAGAACCCTAAAACAAATCCCAATCTAGTTACTTTAGGAAAATGTGAATTTGATGCTACCCCATGAAATTGCACATTGCACTTTATGAAACGTTGGTGGAGCGTGTGTGGTTTACCGGCACACCAATAGGGGTTCATAAAGAGTGGCAATGGGTGTCTCGGGTGTTATCATTGTTGATGGAGCGTGTGTGGTTTACCGGCACATCAATTTGAGATGATAATGGATCCCGAGAGCACCAAGCTAATTTGCATGGTTATTCACACCCGGTTTGTGATCCTCGGCATCCCAGTCACAAACGGTGGGGCATATCCGAGATTAAACATGCTATTGAACAGTTCAATTAATCTCATAAGAAACTAGGAATTCCATTTATAATAAGATTATTTTTCCGCGGTGGAATCGGCTGAATCGTCATTCGCCTACCTTTATAAAATTTGCTTATAGATTACGGCATCCCTCTTCTATGTTGCAAATTGTTATAGTTGGATCCTAGCCTTATTTTATATTGGGTTAATATAAGGACCGACAAGTATCTAATTAAACTTACCTTCTTTTATAGATGTCTTCTGCTGATCAATCCGCTCCCCAATCAAACTCCAGTGTTCCCTCAATCCTCTCACTATGTTCCAAGGTTCAATTGAACGGGACAAACTATAATGACTGGATTAGAAACATCAAGATGGCTCTGAGGTATGAGAACAAAGAGTATGTTCTCGAGACCGAGCTTGTCGATGTCGACCCAGAAACTGCTACTCCCGAGGAAATTGCCTCGTACCAAAAACATACTGATGATGCAACCAAAGTGGCCTGCATCATGATCGCCACAATGAACCCCGAATTGCAGAGAATATACGAAGACTACTGGCCCTATGAGATGCACAAGGAGCTAGCGGAAAAGTTCCGCAAGCAAGAGCGCATCGAAAGGTGCGAAGTGGTCAAGGACTTCACGAACAGCAAACCCAAAGATGGAGAGTCCATCTGCGCTCATGTGCAAAGAATGCAAGGTTACGTGGAGCGGCTTAGAAAGCTTGCGATGCCTGTACCGGAACAGTTGGCCGTTGACATAGTGCTTAACTCGTTGCCGAGTTCTTATGACCAGTTCAGGCTGGCTTATCATTTGAACAACAATCAGGCTAATATGACTGAGTTGCATCGCATGCTTCGAGTAGCTGAAGACGGGATGAAGGGTAAAAGTGTACCCTCGGTTAATCAGCCCGTTCTAGCCATTGGAAGTGGCAAAGGAAAGAAAAGGAAGGGCCCTCCTAAGCAAAATTGGAGGGAAAAGGTTCAGGCCGGGTCATCTAGTAATGGCTCGAGAACCAAGACTTCCCAAATTCCTTGTGTGGCCAACCCCGATGAAGCAAACTGTTTCTACTGCAAAGAAAAGGGTCATTGGAAGAGAAGCTGCCCCAAATACTTGCAGGATGTCAAGGATGGGAAAGTAAAGCCATCGACAGCAGGTATATACACTATCTCTAAAAACTCACCATCTTCTAATTCTTGGGTCCTTGATACAGGATGTGGTCTTCACATTTGTTCTGATATGCAGGGCCTAAAGGAAAGCAGGGAGGTGGAGCACGGTAGACTGAACTTGATCATGGGCAATAGGAGATCGTCCCCTGTTACCAAGATTGGAGTTTATAGTTTAGTGCTTAGTAGTGAAGTTTGTTTAGATTTATTAGATTGTTGCTATTCGCCAGAAATGGCAAGAAATATTATTTCATTTCACGCATTATTCAGACAAGGATTTCATTTTTCTTTTGATAATAATATTGGATCTATTTCTGTTTTCAAAAATGGTATTTTGAATTTTACTGCTTATCCTTGTAATGGTGTGTATGAAACTGTGAAATGTGTTGACAATCTAGGACAAAGTGTAAATTATATTGATTCTACTAGTGACGTGGAAAAGGCATGTCTGTGGCATAGTCGGCTCGGCCACATCAGCAAGAAACGCATCGCCCAACTCCAAAAGGATGGAGTGTTGGAATCATTCGACCTCAAGTCGGACGATGTATGCGAATCTTGTCTGTTGGGCAAGATGACTAAATCACCTTTCAAAGGGTCTTTTGAAAGAGGTGAGGGTCTATTGGACATTATTCACACGGATGTGTGTGGTCCATTCAGATCAACCACAAAGGATGGCACGCGGTTCTACGTGACTTTTACCGACGATTTTAGTAGATACGGTTACATCTACTTGATCAAGCACAAGTCGGACACCTTTGAAAAGTTCAAAGAGTTTAAGAACGAAGTAGAGAATCAATTAGGCAGGAAGATAAAGATGCTCAGATCCGACAGAGGCGGAGAGTATCTAAGTATCGAGTTCCTGGACTATCTAAAGGAATGCGGAATAGTTTCGCAGTTGACACCTCCCAGGACACCACAGTTGAACGGTGTTGCAGAGAGGCGCAACCGAACCCTGTTGGACATGGTTCGTTCCATGATGAGTCGAGCTTCACTTCCCATTCACTTCTGGGGGTATGCCTTAGAGACTGCCGCCCATATCCTCAATCTTGTCCCAACTAAGAAGGTTGCGAAAACACCTCATGAGATGTGGACGGGGAAAGCTCCCTCGTTGGCACATATCAAGGTCTGGGGTTGTGAGGCTTTCGTTAGACGAGAGACTCAAGACAAACTCGCAGACAGAAGTGAAAGGTGTTTCTTCATTGGTTATCCCAAACAGTCCTTTGGATATCTATTCTACAGACCGAGCGAGGACGTGGTCTTTGTAGCTAGACGAGCAGTCTTTCGAGAGAGAGAGCTCGTATTCAAAGAGGACAGTGGGAGTACCATTGATCTGGAAGAAATTCAAGAGTCATCAGATGACGCAACCTTAGGAGAAACTAGCAACCAACATGAGGAAGAAGTTCCTGTTGGCCCGACAGATGTATCCTTACCTCTTAGGCGTTCTAGTAGGGTTAGCATGCCACCCGAGTTTTATGGGTTCCATATAACTTCGGATGGGGACACTTTTGTCAGTGATAGGACACTGATAAATTTGGATGAACCAGCTAACTACCAGGAAGCAGTGGCAGGCCCTGAGTCTGCCAAGTGGAAAGAGGCCATGGATAGCGAGATCAAGTCCATGTATGACAATCAAGTTTGGAACTTGGTTGACAATGTACCGGGTCGAAAGACAGTCGGGTGCAAATGGATCTTCAAGAAAAAGACAGACATGGACGGAAAGGTACACACTTTCAAGGCAAGACTGGTTGCGAAGGGCTTTACTCAAACCCCAGGGGTTGACTATGACGAGACCTTCTCACCAGTAGCTAAGATAAAGTCTATTAGGATTATGCTGGCCATAGCTGCATTTCATGACTATGAAATTTGGCAGATGGACGTCAAAACCGCTTTCCTTAATGGGAAGCTGACTGAGGATGTTTACATGAATCAGCCAGAGGGTTTCGTCGATGCAAAGTATCCTAATAAGGTGTGTAAGCTTGAGAGATCAATCTACGGATTGAAGCAAGCTTCTCGCAGCTGGAATCTTTGTTTCCATGAGAAAGTCAAAGAGTTTGGCTTCTCTAGGAGCGAGGATGAGTCCTGCGTATATGTCAAGGCTAGTGGGAGTATAGTCACTTTTCTGGTGCTGTATGTCGATGACATACTGCTCATGGGAAACGATATTCCAACCTTGCAAGATGTTAAGGCTTGGCTTGGGAAATGTTTCGCCATGAAGGACCTAGGAGAGGCTGCCTATATTCTTGGGATTAGAATATTGAGAGATAGGAAGAAGAGACTGATTGGACTCAGTCAGGGTACATACTTGGATAAGGTACTAAAGAGGTTTAGTATGGAAAATTCCAAGAAGGGAGAGCTGCCTATCCAAAGTAATGCGAAGCTGAGTAAGACTCAAAGTCCGAGTACAGACGAGGAAATAGCTGAGATGAGTCGAGTACCATACGCTTCGGCTGTGGGATCGATCATGTACGCTATGACATGTACTCGCCCTGACGTGGCTTTTGCCTTAAGCATGGTCAGTCGGTACCAGGGTAACCCTGGAAGGGCGCATTGGATAGCTGTGAAAAATATACTCAAGTATCTGCGAAGGACAAAGAACATGGTGTTAGTCCTCGGTGGCAGTGATACCTTGAGAGTTGAAGGATATACAGATGCCAGCTTTCAGACAGATAGAGACAGTGGTCGGTCTCAGTCGGGCTGGGTATTCCTTTTGAACGGTGGAGCAGTGACTTGGAAAAGTTCCAAGCAAGAAACAGTGGCTGATTCTACGTGCGAATCAGAGTACATAGCAGCAAGTGAAGCGTCAAAGGAAGCGGCTTGGCTGAAGAACTTTATCGGTGACCTTGGAGTAGTCCCGAGTATTCAGGAGCCCTTGGAACTGTTCTGCGATAATGAAGGTGCGGTCGCCTTGACAAAGGAACCGCGAGATCATGGAAAGTCCAGACATATCGACAGAAAGTACCACTACATCAGGCATAGGGTAGAAGAAGGTCACCTCCTTGTAAAGAGGGTATCATCGGAAGATAATCCTGCAGATCCCTTGACAAAGGCTCTGAGTAGGATTAAGCATAATCAGCATGCTAGGAGCATTGGATTAAGAGATGATATAAGTTTTAGTAATTAGATAGGTTCGAAACTTGTAACAATGTATTGTATTTGACTCTTGTGATTTAATAATAGAGATTTATTATGGTTTACTACCCTTGTCAGTACTTTATCATTGTGTTTCATTTTGCATGTTTTACTTCCTGAATAATTGGATTATTCAAATATCCACAGTCGATTACACTTTAAGGGAGTAAGTGTGAAGTAAGACTGTCATGAATTGGTAATAGATTGTCTAAGGAGTTAGACATTGCAATTGGATTGCTGAACCATTCGTGAGTACTTGGAAATGGAGATTTGAGTATTGGATAAACCCGCGCTCAATGGATTGCTTCATGGATTACATCACGAGCAATGTTGAGACGATAATATCTTTTGATCTTTAAGCTAAGACATATGAGTTATGATTTATTAGACGGTTGTTCATTGATAATATGAAAACGCATCGGTAACTCGGTGTTATAAAACGTATTGTTGTGAGTGATTTGTCTGATAAAAGACATAAGTATATGAGTCGAAGTTTATTCGTCCCTTGACCCTAACGGGAAACAGATATCTGTAGGCCTCTCGATGATTTTGAAGTTGACTAAAATGGTTGGCCAACCGGGACTAAATTGGTAGTCTAAGAGTCATATGCAAATCGGAAATCGAGGAACAGTGAATCAGACCAGATTGATTTTATCCATGTCTTGAGTCTGAAAATATCTTGTTGGACGGAGGATCATCTGATCACTTATCTTTGGACAAGAACTGACTGGGTCAGAGTTCAGACAATTAAAGTCATAGACTTATCCAAGTGGGAGACTGTTGGATTAGGTGTCTAAGCCATGACTTGTAATTGAACTTTTATCTTATGGTTAAAAGCAAAGTCCATTTGGGTTGCCCTCATGGGTGGAGGAAAGATAGTTCAGTAGAGAGAATAGTTGATTTATTAATTGTATAATAAATCAATAGAATATATATATATGGTTTATTAATATATTTAAGTGCTAATATATTAATTAGAAACTATATTAATTAATTGAGATTTAATCTAGAATTAATTGGATTTAATTTGGAGATTAAATTAATTAATTAAAAGGTGCAGGGACTGGTTTGGTATTTATTCAATAGTTGAATAACTGGCCAGGAAAAACCAGGGACCAAATGTGGCGCCACCTTGGAGGCATCTCCAAGGGTTTGGCGAAACCCTAATTAGGGTTTGGTAAGCCTGGTCCAAGTGGTCAAAAGCCTTGTCCAATTGGAGGCTCCTTAGGGTTTCAGGTGTAACCCTTGGAGGCTATAAAAGGAACCCCCTGGCACCTCATTCTTCACGCCATCTTCTCTCTGGATTTACTCTGCTGGACTGATTCTTCCATCACCTGGGTGTGACTTTCATCTGAGGCAGGATAATTTTGCTGCTGCTTAAAAGGATCATAAGATCTAAGGTTGGTTTTTCTTGATTCTTCTTTAGAATTGAATTGTATCCTTTAGGTTCTTAGTTCTAATCTTCATAGAAGAAAACATAGATCAATATTAGGGTTGCATGTGAACCTTAGGTTATTTTGTGTTCATTGATTGCATAGAAACCCTTCAATTCTGTTATGTTTAAGTTGCTATGATTTGCTATGAACTGCTATGATCCTGAATGTGTTATTGATTATTATGTGATTTGATCTGTTTGTCTTCCGCTGCATATGAGTTTTTGTGTTTATGATCAAATCCCAACACTTAGCACTTTTGAAAGCTTTAAATGGCTTCCAAGCTTTAAATGATTACTTACCAATCTCTGACGGTTCTCGGAGTATCCGGTGCTACCATCAGTATGTTTGAATATACCCCTAACGTATTAGGGGTATTGCGATTCTTCTTCCCGCTGGCAGACTTCTTATTCCACTTCTTTGTGTCCTAATGTTGCAAAAAGAAACAAAACATGTATACTAATATAACATGGAACAATAATTAAAAAAATAAACAATAATGAATGAAATTGCATACGGCACACAAATTGTGCCACACCGAATCTTGTATGTTCGGAGGATGGTACTCATGTATGATTCCAAATGAATCAGATAATTGTCTTACAATTTGACCCGTTTCTTTTGCTTTTTTTTCAATGCATTCTTTCTAGCATTGTGTATCTGGTCTCTATACCAAGACTTTAGGGTTTTTTAAAACCCTCAAATATACTATTTTCCTCATTAGGATGCCACTAATATAGAGTCTGTAAAAGAACAACTAAAGCTAGAATTTCAAACTAATAACAAAGCGCATACTCATGCAAATTAAATTTTAATATATTGCCCAAAAACGAAGAGCATACTTCTGGTTGCGCCATGTAGATGTCTTCTTCCAGTTCACCATGCAAGAACGCTGTGACACCCCAATTCTACTGTTTGCAAATACCATGGTTTTTCGTATAAATACACGAATACAAAAATACGGTTTATCAAAAACCGATAATTTACATGCTTAAAAATAGTGGGGGTCACAAATCTATACCAAAAGTAACCATAGTAAGCAAGAAAGGATTAAACCTTGAGTCCAAGATAAGAGCTAACTCGAGCTCCACTCCAGCTAAACTTCATCCAATTACAGCATAGCATTTTAACCTGGAATACATGGCAAAACATAGAATACGTAAGACAATAATGTCTCGTGAGTTACATGAGTTTTAGACTCAAACCTTTAACTTCTTTCTACAACTTTTTTATAAAATTTATAACATAAAACATCTGTCAAAACTTTATAGTAATAATATACTGCAACTCTTTACTTTTCAATATCTTTTCATAACATACTTCGCAAAAATAGTATTCTTCTTACTTTCTTTGACTGGTATTATAAACTTGCTGGATTTTTATACTTAGGGCTTTAATCACCATAAGTGATACCCCAAGTCTCTACAGCTAGAAAGAACGGATCAATCCTTACCATAGAAGTTGCTTAGGCAATCTACTTCGCGATGGGGCTTTTTCCACAGTAGACCCCATACCTAACCCGGGTAGGTGGAACATAGTTCCCTTACTATCGATGCTTGCTACAAATACCAGTCACACAAAATACTTTCTGCTTACTTGAACATTACTTACATTCATATACATAGTGGCTAAGTGCCAAACTTCTTCATTTTCTGTCTTTGTGGCTAAATGCCAAATTTATAACTATCATCACATATCAATCATATATTTAAACATGTCTTTATAACATTTTAGGCTTTATGCCAAATCATACTTTCCAAACATCTTATGGCTATATGCCCCTTTATACTTGAAAACATATACAGTTTGTAACCAAAACATACTTCTTAAATATCTTGTGGCTATATGCCTATTCATACTTGAAAACATATATGGTTTATAACCAAAACATACTTTCACATAATCGGCTCATAGGCCAAAACATACCTTCACATAATTGGCTCATAGGCCAAACATAACTTCAAATATAGTATTATACTTTCACAAACAAGTTAGAAATAATACTCTTGCATATAATTTCATATATAGAAATTTCATAAGAAATCTTGAAAATACTTACTTGCCATGTACCCCAGAATGGGTAAAAATACTGCATGTACTCACCTTGTCTAGTTAAAGAAGTCTAACTATGGCTACACCCTTCCTTGTCCTTTCCGTTTATTGATCTTTTACTTCTTAAGCACCTAGAACGTTTATTCACATTTTATTAATAACACATTATACTTTAACATGTAAGGACTACTTTGTTATGTTCCACTAGACTTCGTATCACAATATTTTTGTGATATTCATCCCTTAGCACACCTTTTTACTTATTCTTCTTATCATTTAAATGACATTTTATTGACCATTATACCCTTGGAAAGTCACATACACAATTTAGACTTATTTTTCATGTTTTCATGCTCTATAACACTTATGGGATCAATTGGAGACCAAGGCTACATGTCTAGGGGCAAAATAGACTCTTTACCACCTTCCAATAGGTTACACAGTCGTGTAATTCTGCTCATAAAAGTTACACGGCCGTGTAACTCCCAGATCCTTCAAAAACTTGAATTTTTCACTAAAAATCATGTATCGGGCTCGTTTTAACTCCAAACTTCACCAAATTTTGACCATAGGTTCTATTGACCCTTTATTATGTTAAGAACATGTTTTCACTTCTATTAAGTATTATTTAGTCCATGACTTAATGATTAAGACCATAGGATGTCACAAGAGCTCTAAGGAAGCTCATATATACATCAACTCAAATTTTAAAGTCTAGTTTTGTCAATTTTCTATCCATATACTTATATAACAAATGGATGATTTAATTTATGGTTTTTATAACCCAAAAAAAATACTTTGTTAATTACCAATTCATGATTTCCATTAACCATTTCCATGGATTTCATTCATGGAATCATCAATTCCATTCCACCCGACAAATTTCAGTTTTTGTTCAAACTTTCATTTTATTAAATGAAACTCTTAGGAAACCAGTTCTAATGGTTTCTTCATACTTAAACATCATTTATGACTCATTCTAACCAACTCTTTATGTCAAATTAACATTTTGATCTTAAACTCAAATTTCTAGGGTTCAATGGCATATGAAATCACCAAACTTGATTTTAAGTTATCCATATGTTGGATAATGATCAAGATGTGATTAGAAACATAACCCAACTATTTTTACTTTTTTTTTAAACCATGGAATCATGGATTCCAAGTTTCTTCCAAAAATTTCCATTTTTGACATTTTTACCCAAAAATCTAAAATTACTTGAATTTAACAACTAGGACTGATTTATTACTTCTATTAAGACATATTTAACTCATTAAGAACCATTGAAACCAACTTGTTCTTACAAACCCGTTGGTTAGGGTTCTTGAGCTCAAATTCTCATTTCTTGATTTTTAACACTTTCAATAGCTGAACTATGTTTAGATATTGATTTAGACACCAATTAAGGCTAGGAATCATAGGATAATCCTCCTCTAGCCACTGAAATCATGAAGCTACAGTACTCATTCACGGGAAATGGGTTAAACAACCCTAAAAACAAGATTACTAACCTTATATGGCTTGTAATTCTTCAATTCCAAGTTAATTTCTTCCAATTTCTTCAAAACCCTCAAGACCCGATCATCCTAGCTCCCTCTGGCACTCTCTAGAAGTCTCTCCCGTGTTCTATGAACTGGGAGAAGATTTTTCTCCTTTTTATACCTAGCCATTTTACACTTTGGTCCCTCAAGTTCTATTTTTCCCAAAATGGCACAAGAACTTCATTTGATAACATTATAAGTTTATTTTCTTTCATTCTTACCCCATAATTATATTTTCTTTACATAAAAGTCATTTGTGTGCCAAATGACCATTTTGCCCCTTTTTGAAAATTTTACCATTACGCCCTCGTTCAAACCCAACTTTACATATATTTATTTTATGACTTTTACCAAAATTTTCGGGTTCTTACAATCTCCCCTCCTTAAGAGGATTCCATCCTCGGAATCTTTTTGTACTATACATGGTATGTATATATTTTCTTTACGTATACTTTTTATCCTTAGGGGATTGATCTTTCATTTCCCTCAACTTTCAATATTTTAATTACATTTCTAGAAGTATATACTCTTAGAGGTTATCCTTCTTCTAGACTTCTTCCTTATAAGAGATATACAAGTATCTCTTTAAAACCTTACATTTGCTTAAATAACTGAAATACCTTTTTGGTCATTTTACTCTACTTTCTTTATAATATTTCAAAATACTTATAACACATTTAATACTTTTATTAAATGACCAAAATACCCTTGCAGTCATTTTTATCCGTTTTCTCAACTTTTAGTTGCTCGCTCATACTTCATACGCTATGTTCTAATTACATTCCTTTCTACCTCATTTCATTCATATGCAACTCTCTTAGTAAGACTTATTTTACAAAGTAGTTTCATACTTTCATACTTTTATCAAAAATAACAGTCTACTTTGTAATTCTTCTCATATCTTTACCAAAACACATGAGATTATACTAATCATATTATTTTCTTATAAATTTTTTTTCCAAATACAATTAATCATAATTTGTATTTATACAAAATTCATATATACACTAAATCTTTTCTTGTAACCTTTTGTCCCTTAGTGGACATTTTACTTAAGCAAATTTATTTTACAACACCTCCTCATCCTTTTTACTCTTCTCTTTTTCTCATTCCTCTACTCATTCATTATTACATAGGTAATTTATTACTATTTCTTCTTTCTAGAAGTTTTACAACTTCTTATCTTTTATATATTTTATTCTTTAAATCTTTTAAACTTCAAGTTTTTTCCTCTTTTTCTCTACTAACAACTTTCGATTCATTGCCATTTATAAGGATTACATTTTTTTCCTTTCGTTACACTTCACATCCTCACTTTTCTGTTTGGGACAGAATCTGTCGAAACAGTATATCTTTCACGAGAATCTGCATATCTCACTCTAAAAGTGTTGAAACGACGTAGCGCTTTTTTTTTTAGAAACTAGACATCATTAGCTTTCTTTCTATGTATAATACATAATTTTTGGCCTTGTAGATTTGTACAGTTTTACTGTTGAAGCTGACCCATTATTTCTGTCAACTTCCTTATTTTCTACTCTTGACACTTGTATTGCGAAATTATATACTTCTTTTTACTTCCCACTAGCTTCCATACATTTACCATAGATTATTGTCTTTTCTGCTCTGTAATCTACATGTATTACCTTCTATAAATACATGTCTCATTTTATCCTATACATATATTACTTTCACATCTTGACTTTTATTAATGATTCAATTATCACTTTTCTTCTTATTTCATAATTTATGAAATTTCACTTTCACATACTTCTTACTTATTTCTTATACATTATATGTATTACTTCCATTACTACATGTATTATATCGTTCTTTACTTGTATTATTTTCACATTTCGACATATTAGCAATCCAAGATACTTCTTTCATCCTCCTTATTATTTATGAGATTTCGGTCTCACTTACTCATTACACTTACTAATATAATCATGTCTTTTTCATGTTTCAGCTTTCTTTCAATACTTTTATAAATAAACTTTTCATCTTTTTAGGTACCCCGTGTACCATTCTCATGATATTACTTATGTTTTAGTACTTTATTGTCGTTCTTATTTCTCCCACTAGTGCTTAGTTTAACACTTTATCTCCTACTCATTTGTTCTCCACCGCCCTTTCAATTGGTTACCATAATTGATTCAATTTTTCAAACGAATTATAAAATCTCATACATTTTGTGTACGACAATTCATCTTTTCATACTTTTTACACTTTTCATATATTTTTCTTTTCTGACTCGTCAATTACTTACCCATCCCATCATTCTTTCATAATCATATAGATTAATACCATTTTACCATTTGATTACCAATTCAGGTATTTACTTCCTTTCCTCATTGCACTCTTTTAACATACACTATTTTCGTATTTATATAGTATAACCCTTCTTTCATATTTATTAAACCTTTGTATCCCACTCCTTTTCTATACATTTTGTAGGCTTTAAGCCCAAATTTATTCCATCACACCTTTTACCATCTCTATTATGTGTTATAAGGCTACATGCCTAACACATTATATTATTCTTTCGTTTATTCTCTACTTCTTTACACTATATATTTCTTTACAACATTATATATTTCATATAAAACTTACTTCTTATGTATCTTCAGGTGATACACAACTGCCATTTATTTTCTCATAATCTTTCGTTCTTTTGTATTTCAAGGCAATATGCCCAATACATTATTTTACTCTTTTGTTTCATACCTTATAGTATTCTAATTAGAATACCTATTTCATAACCACCTTTATACTTTTATATATTATATATATGTCCCAAAACTTACTCATTCTTTTATATTTATAAGCACGTATAAACATATATACACTTCTTTGTATTTCATGGTTACTAGCCATGTACTAACCATTTCTCACAATCTTTGGATACTTTTACCCATCATTCCCATTCGGAAGTAGTAACTTCCTGTCTGTTTATTATAGTTCTTATCTTATCTTTGATTCTTCATCTAACACAGATTTAGACATTTACTCTTTTTTTTACTTCCTATTGATTATGACCTTTAGTCATTTTATTGATTATGACCTTTAGTCATTTTCCTTAAATACTTATAGTTTTCTTCATTTAACATACGTCATTATACTCTTTTATTACTGGTATTTCTTCTTATACTTCCTTCATTTGGTTGCGGAATTTAATTCCTAATAACCAATATTTTTTTCATCTTTAATTTATTGCCTAACATTTATTTAGGCATTCAACCTTTAATTCTCAATTCATGTTCGTTTAATCACATTACAATAATACAATTTACTTCAAACATCATAGTTTCTAACAATTTTCCCATTCATCATTCTTTTCCCCATTTGGGTATCTTACTTTATTTTTTTTACTCATTGTAGCACTATACTTATAACTTAATCATTTGTTAAATCTTTGAACACTTTCATACATCTTCTTTTTTCAATCTATACGTTAGTCTTCCATTCCCTTTTAGAATTGCCACCTTCTATCTTTAACTTTCCTCATCATTTTACTCTTATTGTTCTGCAACGATAATCTTACTTCCTTTATATATTTAATATTCACACGAATTTTAGATAAGATTCTGAATTTAATGGTTATGCCCGAAGCACACCACTTGTCAACATTAAACTCTTTTTTTTTACCAAATTTATGTACTATTAATACACTCTACTTATAATTTTCATCCTTTATGTAAGAGTCTTACAACTCTTATATAGGTAATCAATACCCATAATTCTTCTTTAAGTTGCTCTTATTCATACTTCCTCTCGCCTCGGCAGGCATATACTTTAATGTCTTTTAATCTGTCTAAGAAGTATTAATTATCTTATTGATTTCCTTTTTCTTTACCATACTAAGTGGTATATATCCACTGCATTATCTTTTAATACTTATAATCTTACTTGTTCTTATTACATAGGCATATAACTCCTATGTTATCCTTACTACTCTCTTCACAAACCCAACCCACCAGATTACCATAATTCCTTTACGATTCCACCAGTCTCAATACATATCCTGTGATTATGATAATACGGGCACATATTACCATAATCACCTATACATATTGATTCTGCTGTTACCACAAGGTCTCATGGGACACTGGTTCCTTTAACATATAACACCATTATAAGTACATGGTGATCAATACTAGAAATCTTAGTACTTTATAAACATAGCGTTTAATAAATTTAGACGGTTACGGAAAATATCATATAATTTTCCTAACGGTCAAATTTTTGCTCACTCTAAACGTTAGCTTAACATTTCTTAGTGTTATATATCTACATATTTTAAATAATGCATAATGTCTTAATCTTTTAAGACGTCATATAGCATACTTTCATAAACTAGCATTCCTATAGCATGAGTTTAAGCCTAGGAGTGGAACAAGCCAATCCTAATTCGCTTAAACTATGGCTCTGATACCAACTTGTGACACCCCAATTCTACTGTTTGCAAATACCATGGTTTTTCGTATAAATACACGAATACAAAAATACGGTTTATCAAAAACCGATAATTTACATACTTAAAAACAGTGGGGGTCACAAATCTATACCAAAACTAACCATAGTAAGCAAGAAAGGATTAAACTTTGAGTCCAAGATAGGAGCTAACTCGAGCTCCACTCCAGCTAAACTTCATCCAATTACAGCATAGCATTTTAACCTGGAATACATGGCAAAACATAGAATACGTAAGACAATAATGTCTCGTGAGTTACATGAGTTTTAGACTCAAACCTTTAACTTCTTTCTCTAACTTTTTTATAAAATTTATAACATAAAACATCTGTCAAAACTTTATAGTAATAATATACTGTAACTCTTTACTTTTCAAAATCTTTTCATAACATACTTTGCAAAAATAGTATTCTTCTTACTTTCTTTGACTGGTATTATAAACTTGCTGGATTTTTATACTTAGGGCTTTAATCACCATAAGTGATACCCCAAGTCTCTACAGCTAGAAAGAACGGATCAATCCTCACCATAGAAGTTGCTTAGGCAATCTACTTCGCGATGTGGCTTTTTTCCCAGTAGACCCCATACCTAACCCGGGTAGGTGGAACATAGTTCCCTTACTATCGATGCTTGCTACAAATACCAGTCACACAAAATACTTTATGCTTACTTGAACATTACTTACATTCATATACATAGTGGCTAAGTGCCAAACTTTTTCATTTTCTGTCTTTGTGGCTAAATGCCAAATTTATAACTATCATCACATATCAATCATATATTTAAACATGTCTTTATAACATTTTAGGCTTTATGCCAAATCATACTTTCCAAACATCTTATGGCTATATGCCCCTTTATACTTGAAAACATATACAGTTTGTAACCAAAACATACTTCTTAAATATCTTGTGGCTATATGCCTATTCATACTTGAAAACATATATGGTTTATAACCAAAACATACTTTCACATAATCGACTCATAGGCCAAAACATACCTTCACATAATTGGCTCATAGGCCAAACATAACTTCAAATATAGTATTATACTTTCACAAACAAGTTAGAAATAATACTCATAGGCCATGACTTAATGATTAAGACCATAGGATGTCACAAGAGCTCTAAGGAAGCTCATATATACATCAACTCAAATTTTAAAGTCTAGTTTTGTCTATTTTCTATCCATATACTTATATAACAAATGGATGATTTAATTTAAGGTTTTTATAACCCAAAAAAAAATACTTTGTTAATTACGAATTCATGATTTCCATTAACCATTTCCATGGGTTTCATTCATGGAATCATCAATTCCATTCCACCCGACAAATTTCAGTTTTTGTTCAAACTTTCAGTTTATTAATTGAAACTCTTAGGAAACCAGTTCTAATGGTTTCTTCATACTTAAACATCATTTATGACTCATTCTAACCAACTCTTTATGTCAAATTAACATTTTGATCTTAAACTCAAATTTCTAGGGTTCAATGGCATATGAAATCACCAAACTTGATTTTAAGTTATCCATATGTTGGATAATGATCAAGATGTGATTAGAAACATAACCGAACTATTTTTACTTTTTTTTAAACCATGGAATCATGGATTCCAAGTTTCTTCCAAAAATTTCCATTTTTGACATTTTTACCCAAAAATCTGAAATTACTTGAATTTAACAACTAGGACTGATTTATTACTTATATTAAGACATATTTAACTCATTAAGAACCATTGAAACCAACTTGTTCTTACAAACCTGTTGGTTAGGGTTCTTGAGCTCAAATTCTCATTTCTTGATTTTTAACACTTTTAATAACTGAACTATGTTTAGATATTGATTTAGACACCAATTAAGGCTAGGAATCATAGGATAATCCTCCTCTAGCCACTGAAATCACGAAGCTACAGTACTCACTCACGGGAAATGGGTTAAACAACCCTAAAAACAAGATTACTAACCTTATATGGCTTGGAATTCTTCAATTCCAAGTTAATTTCTTCCAATTTCTTCAAAACCCTCAAGACCCGATTGATATTGCCTCATTTATACATATATTTCGAGCAATATCAAGTGCTTAAAAACGTGTTTTTGGTTTAATATTAAGATAAAAGGTACTTATTCATTTTAATTACCAAAATACAGGAAAAATTGCTATATGAAGAAGAAGGAGCTCAATTCACGCTTTAAAATGAAGAAAAAGGAGTAAAAGAATCATCGGGAAGGAAAGAGCTAAATAGAGCGTATTTTGGGCAAAAAAAGCGAAGAAAGAAGTCTAACAGGACTTAGATCGCGACCCGATCTAAACCTAGATCGCGACCCGATCTGATGACAATCGCGTGACAAATTGCTGACAAGAAGATCGCGAAAACAACTGCAAATCGCGACCCTACAACGATCGCGACCCGATCATCATGTGGATCGCGACCCGACCCACCAACCACAGTCCAAAAAGTCAGAGTAGCGGCCAACTGCGAAACGCAATTCACACTGGATCGCGACCCGATCCCCTATAGGATCGCGACGCGTTCCTCCCTGGACAGCAGTATAAATAGAGGCCTTCTCTTGTTGTTTGGGACACACCTTCACTGATAGTTCTCCAGACCTGGAGAATTTCACTCTCTATATTCCTCATCTCGACCTCTCATATCAAGGATTGAAGCTTTGCTAGCGGATAGCCTCGAACGATCAAGAAGCATCATAGCTTGGATATTCGCTTTGCTACTTATGTTTAGCTTTCTTAATTATTCTGTGTGTTGCATGTTCATGATTATGGAGTAATCTACTTTTGCTTTTACTTAGAATAGATGAAACTTATAATTATGTTTTGATTGATATAAATTGGATATTGCATGTTTTATAATTTACTTTGCATGTTTATTTAACCAACTTATGTATATTAATAATCTATCCTTGAAACTTATTACTGAGTTATATTTAGTTTAGATGACCATTCTTACTAAATTAACTTGTATCATAACATATATGATTCATATATATTTATGACTAGTGATTGACCAAATCCTAGGTTAAGTTACAAAGAAAGAATCTTATATGCATATGTCTAAATTGTATTAGTGGACCAAACTATACATCTCATTTTGATTTTCATGACCATTGATATCAAAAGCAACAAATAAATCATGCAGAGTACGAACAAATCAAATGATTAATTGGAATAATTAATTTTCAGGACCAATGGAATTAATAACCTTTTAATCATAAAATTGGATTGTTGGACCAAGACATCTGATTAACTTAGAAATCGGTATTTAACTTGTTAATATCCATTGCACATTATTATCAATCAGAATATTATTATAGGGAGTAATCACCTCTGAGTAAAAGCATTTTTGTTAAAAATATCTGTTCAGTTCAACTTCAACCTCGGTATTATCCTTGTTATTATTTACTTATTTGTTGTCACCACATTTTCACAAAATTCAATTACACAAAACCCCCCTATTATCTCTTTTATTATTATTATAAATTATTAATTGATAAGTGATTTTCTTTAATTTAATCCATTTCCCTTGGGTTTGACCCGGATTTACCATTACTATATTATAACCGATTAGGTTCACTTGCCTAGTTGTGTTGTTTTCATTCATGGTATTTCCCTATTTATAAATTTAAAACTTATGCGAAGAAACTACAAAGATAATATTTGAATCCTCAATATTCCAAAAACTCGTGGTATTATTTTGAGGATATTTATATGTATGTTTGAAAACACATCAAGTTTTGGCGCCGTTGCCAGGGAATACGGTTTTAAGTGCAAGAAATCATTTATTAATATAATTTATATTATTATTATTTTAGATCTCACCTTGTTGTTCCTCAGATAGTGTATGACCAGGAGTTCAAACTCTCATTTAACTCCACAGTTTCAAGAACCGGAACGAGAATTTCGCAGACGACGAAGACACGCAAGATTAATGGCAGACATTGCAAATCTCTCCTTGGAAGAATATGCAAGTCACACACAAGAAGAAACAGGCCAAGGACTAGTTCGTCCCACAATTCCAGATGGAACACATTTTGAAATAAAAGGCCAATTCCTACATCTTCTAAGGGAAACTTTGTTCACAGGAAAAGATGCTGAAGATGCCAACCAACACGTGGAATCTGTCCTTGAAATAGCCGATTATTTTCATATTCCTGGAGTCACTAAAGATGCTGTTATGTTACGAGTATTTCCAATAACACTCCAGGGAGCAGCAAAAAGATGGTTAAAGGCTGAACCCCCAAGAACAATAACAACTTGGGAAGAATTAAAAACAAAATTTATTAAACAGTTTAGCCCACCTTCTAAAATTGCTAAAATGAAAGCAAAAATCCAAAATTTTCAACAAATGGACGATGAAACACTTTATGATGCATGGGACCGTTATAAAGAAATGCTCCAAAATTGTCCACAACATGATCTTAATCCACATCAAGTTTTTGAGATAAAAGGTACTTATTCATTTTAATTACCAAAATACAGGAAAAATTGCTATATGAAGAAGAAGGAGCTGAATTCACGCTTTAAAATGAAGAAAAAGGAGTAAAAGAATCATCGGGAAGGAAAGAGCTAAATAGAGCGTATTTTGGGCAAAAAAAGCGAAGAAAGAAGTCTAACAGGACTTAGATCGCGACCCGATCTAAACCTAGATCGCGACCCGATCTGATGACAATCGCGTGACAAATTGCTGACAAGAAGATCGCGAAAACAACTGCAAATCGCGACCCTACAACGATCGCGACCCGATCATCATGTGGATCGCGACCCGACCCACCAACCACAGTCCAAAAAGTCAGAGTAGCGGCCAACTGCGAAACGCAATTCACACTGGATCGCGACCCGATCCCCTATAGGATCGCGACGCGTTCCTCCCTGGACAGCAGTATAAATAGAGGCCTTCTCTTGTTGTTTGGGACACACCTTCACTGATAGTTCTCCAGACCTGGAGAATTTCACTCTCTATATTCCTCATCTCGACCTCTCATATCAAGGATTGAAGCTTTGCTAGCGGATAGCCTCGAACGATCAAGAAGCATCATAGCTTGGATATTCGCTTTGCTACTTATGTTTAGCTTTCTTAATTATTCTGTGTGTTGCATGTTCATGATTATGGAGTAATCTACTTTTGCTTTTACTTAGAATAGATGAAACTTATAATTATGTTTTGATTGATATAAATTGGATATTGCATGTTTTATAATTTACTTTGCATGTTTATTTAACCAACTTATGTATATTAATAATCTATCCTTGAAACTTATTACTGAGTTATATTTAGTTTAGATGACCATTCTTACTAAATTAACTTATATCATAACATATATGATTCATATATATTTATGACTAGTGATTGACCAAATCCTAGGTTAAGTTACAAAGAAAGAATCTTATATGCATATGTCTAAATTGTATTAGTGGACCAAACTATACATCTCATTTTGATTTTCATGACCATTGATATCAAAAGCAACAAATAAATCATGCAGAGTACGAACAAATCAAATGATTAATTGGAATAATTAATTTTCAGGACCAATGGAATTAATAACCTTTTAATCATAAAATTGGATTGTTGGACCAAGACATCTGATTAACTTAGAAATCGGTATTTAACTTGTTAATATCCATTGCACATTATTATCAATCAGAATATTATTATAGGGAGTAATCACCTCTGAGTAAAAGCATTTTTGTTAAAAATATCTGTTCAGTTGAACTTCAACCTCGGTATTATCCTTGTTATTATTTACTTATTTGTTGTCACCACATTTTCACAAAATTCAATTACACAAAACCCCCCTATTATCTCTTTTATTATTATTATAAATTATTAATTGATAAGTGATTTTCTTTAATTTAATCCATTTCCCTTGGGTTTGACCCGGATTTACCATTACTATATTATAACCGATTAGGTTCACTTGCCTAGTTGTGTTGTTTTCATTCATGGTATTTCCCTATTTATAAATTTAAAACTTATGCGAAGAAACTACAAAGATAATATTTGAATCCTCAATATTCCAAAAACTCGTGGTATTATTTTGAGGATATTTATATGTATGTTTGAAAACACATCAAGTTTTGGCGCCGTTGCCAGGGAATACGGTTTTAAGTGCAAGAAATCATTTATTAATATAATTTATATTATTATTATTTTAGATCTCACCTTGTTGTTCCTCAGATAGTGTATGACCAGGAGTTCAAACTCTCATTTAACTCCACAGTTTCAAGAACCGGAACGAGAATTTCGCAGACGACGAAGACACGCAAGATTAATGGCAGACATTGCAAATCTCTCCTTGGAAGAATATGCAAGTCGCACACAAGAAGAAACAGGCCAAGGACTAGTTCGTCCCACAATTCCAGATGGAACACATTTTGAAATAAAAGGCCAATTCCTACATCTTCTAAGGGAAACTTTGTTCACAGGAAAAGATGCTGAAGATGCCAACCAACACGTGGAATCTGTCCTTGAAATAGCCGATTATTTTCATATTCCTGGAGTCACTAAAGATGCTGTTATGTTACGAGTATTTCCAATAACACTCCAGGGAGCAGCAAAAAGATGGTTAAAGGCTGAACCCCCAAGAACAATAACAACTTGGGAAGAATTAAAAACAAAATTTATTAAACAGTTTAGCCCACCTTCTAAAATTGCTAAAATGAAAGCAAAAATCCAAAATTTTCAACAAATGGACGATGAAACACTTTATGATGCATGGGACCGTTATAAAGAAATGCTCCAAAATTGTCCACAACATGATCTTAATCCACATCAAGTTTTTGAGATAAAAGGTACTTATTCATTTTAATTACCAAAATACAGGAAAAATTGCTATATGAAGAAGAAGGAGCTGAATTCACGCTTTAAAATGAAGAAAAAGGAGTAAAAGAATCATCGGGAAGGAAAGAGCTAAATAGAGCGTATTTTGGGCAAAAAAAGCGAAGAAAGAAGTCTAACAGGACTTAGATCGCGACCCGATCTAAACCTAGATCGCGACCCGATCTGATGACAATCGCGTGACAAATTGCTGACAAGAAGATCGCGAAAACAACTGCAAATCGCGACCCTACAACGATCGCGACCCGATCATCATGTGGATCGCGACCCGACCCACCAACCACAGTCCAAAAAGTCAGAGTAGCGGCCAACTGCGAAACGCAATTCACACTGGATCGCGACCCGATCCCCTATAGGATCGCGACGCGTTCCTCCCTGGACAGCAGTATAAATAGAGGCCTTCTCTTGTTGTTTAGGACACACCTTCACTGATAGTTCTCCAGACCTGGAGAATTTCACTCTCTATATTCCTCATCTCGACCTCTCATATCAAGGATTGAAGCTTTGCTAGCGGATAGCCTCGAACGATCAAGAAGCATCATAGCTTGGATATTCGCTTTGCTACTTATGTTTAGCTTTCTTAATTATTCTGTGTGTTGCATGTTCATGATTATGGAGTAATCTACTTTTGCTTTTACTTAGAATAGATGAAACTTATAATTATGTTTTGATTGATATAAATTGGATATTGCATGTTTTATAATTTACTTTGCATGTTTATTTAACCAACTTATGTATATTAATAATCTATCCTTGAAACTTATTACTGAGTTATATTTAGTTTAGATGACCATTCTTACTAAATTAACTTGTATCATAACATATATGATTCATATATATTTATGACTAGTGATTGACCAAATCCTAGGTTAAGTTACAAAGAAAGAATCTTATATGCATATGTCTAAATTGTATTAGTGGACCAAACTATACATCTCATTTTGATTTTCATGACCATTGATATCAAAAGCAACAAATAAATCATGCAGAGTACGAACAAATCAAATGATTAATTGGAATAATTAATTTTCAGGACCAATGGAATTAATAACCTTTTAATCATAAAATTGGATTGTTGGACCAAGACATCTGATTAACTTAGAAATCGGTATTTAACTTGTTAATATCCATTGCACATTATTATCAATCAGAATATTATTATAGGGAGTAATCACCTCTGAGTAAAAGCATTTTTGTTAAAAATATCTGTTCAGTTCAACTTCAACCTCGGTATTATCCTTGTTATTATTTACTTATTTGTTGTCACCACATTTTCACAAAATTCAATTACACAAAACCCCCCCTCTTATCTCTTTTATTATTATTATAAATTATTAATTGATAAGTGATTTTCTTTAATTTAATCCATTTCCCTTGGGTTCGACCCGGATTTACCATTACTATATTATAACCGATTAGGTTCACTTGCCTAGTTGTGTTGTTTTCATTCATGGTATTTTCCTGTTTATAAATTTAAAACTTATGCGAAGAAACTACAAAGATAATATTTGAATCCTCAATATTCCAAAAACTCGTGGTATTATTTTGAGGATATTTATATGTATGTTTGAAAACACATCACCGATCATCCTAGCTCCCTCTGGCACTCTCTAGAAGTCTCTCCCGTGTTCTATGAACTGGGAGAATATTTTTCTCCTTTTTATACCTAACCATTTTACACTTTGGTCCCTCAAGTTCTATTTTTCCCAAAATGGCACAAGAACTTCATTTGATAACATTATAAGTTTATTTTCTTTCATTCTTACCCCATAATTATATTTTCTTTACATAAAAGTCATTTGTGTGCCAAATGATCATTTTGCCCCTTTTTGAAAATTTTACCATTACGCCCTCGTTCAAAACCAACTTTACATATATTTATTTTATGACTTTTACCAAAATTTTCGGGTTCTTACAAACGCAGTCTTAACATCTAGCTGCTCTAGGTAGAGATCTTCAGATGCAACGATCCCAAGCACAGTTCTGATTATGGTTATCTTCACAACCAGAGAGAAAATCTCGTTGTAGTAAACACATTCCTTCTGTTGGAACCCCTTGACCACCAATCGTGCTTTGTATCTCTTACTCCCATCAACTTCGTCTCTGACCCGAAACACCCACTTGTTGGACAATGCCTTCTTCTTCGTTGGTAACTTGACAAGAGAACAAGTATTGTTCTTGTCAAGTGAGCGTATCTCATCCTCCATTGCCTTCTTCCACTGTACGGAGTCTTTCATCCTTAAGGCTTCAAGATAAGATTTTGGTTCCCCATTCTCGGCCAGCAATAGGTAAATTGCTAACGCGGGTTAGCGAACTGGATGTCTTCTCTCTCTATTGGATGTCCTGAGAATACCTGGAGCTGCAACTATTGTTCATCATCTTCACTTTCGTCCGAGGTGTTGCCATCCTCCTCAGATGAGCTCCCACTATCTTCAGTTCTCCCAGATGTTTCTTCATTGCTCTCAATGCTTCCTGAGTCTCTGCTTGTCTCTTCTCTGAAAGGCTTCACATGATCATCTTCGGATGACCCTTCAAACACTATTTGTTCCCTCTCTTCGGATTGTTTACTTCGGTCAGTACCTGAGAGACTGTCTTTATACATGACATTCTCGTTGAATATCATGTCCCGACTTTTGATAACCCTTCGACTCTGGCTATCCCAGCATCGGTATCCCATGCTATCCACGCCATACCCAATAAAGAAGCACTTCTTTGACTTGGCCTCTAGCTTGTCTCTCTCACTGTCCTTCGTCTTGACATATGAGGCATACCCGAAAACTCTTAAGTGTTTGAAAGCTCATGACCTTGCCATTCCTCTTCAGGAATCATGAACCCCAGGGAGACTGAGGGTCCTCGGTTGATTAAGTAGATTGTGGTATTCACGACATCTGCCCAAAACATCTTAAGCATCCCAACATGCAGCCTCATGCTCTTCGCCCTCTCATTCAGAGTTTTGTTCATCCGTTCCGATATGCCATTCTGCTAAGGGGTTTCTGGGACCTTCTTCAACATCCGGATCCCGTGCTCAACACAATAATCAATGAATTATCTGTTGTTGTATTCTCCCACATTATCGGACTTAAGGCATTTGACCTTGAGACTCATCTCGGTCCCGACAGCAGCTCTCCACTTCTTGAAAGTCACAAAGTATAAGCATCAATGAAAGTCACAAAGTATAAGCATCCTCAATGAGATTTCATTAGGTAACGCCCTTATAAATCCGAGTGAACATATTCCAGGACTTCCTTGCTTATGTGTTGACCAGAACTAAACTTCACCCTACATTGTTTGCCCTTTACGCAAGCTTCGCAAATTTTATTTTCCCGATTATCTCACCATCGAACAACTCCTGTTTACTTAAGATTTCCATGACTTTCTCGCTAGTATGCCCCAATCTATGATGTCACAACTATATCTTATCATCTAGTTGCTCCAAGGATTGAGAACCTGTTACACCGTTCCTCTAACTGAACTATCTTCTAGAAAATAAATCATGTGTTGCAGTTTTCCTTTGTAGAAATGTTCGGTTTTACCCTTTTATGTATATTTGGTTCATCAAAACCCTTAAGTTTGGCAGGTTTTATAATAGGCCACAAGGGTAAAACCGAGCATTTTTATCAAACTTAAAGTTTTTATGAACCAAAAATAAATTTAAGGGCTTTTATGAAACAAAAATGCATAAAATGGTAAAATCAAACATTTCTAACAAACTTAAGGGCTTTTATGACATTATCTCTATCTTAGAATTTTCGAAAATATTTTTAGGGATTTTGTCTCAATGTTATTGTGCTAATCTATAGGTAAGATTCCATTGGACCAAGGAAAACATGATCATTGAAGGTCCTTTCTAAACGTCCTTACAAGCCTCTTATTGCTCATGCCTCATAGATGCTAATTCATACTTCGACAATAAAGACATCAACCCAGAAGTTTCTTGTTTGCATGCTCGTACAACAATTGGAACTAAAGAAGAGTTATTAACTAAAATGACTATAAAATACCAACTGTTAGAGATCTATTTAAGTTGTTTGTTTGTTCTATCTACAACTAGATAATAAACAATACAAAACAAACATTATTAGAACTAATATATAAAACTCGAATGAGCGTTATCAATGCGAGTTGGTACAAATATTCATGAGTGATGAAAAGATCTCAAACAATAGCGAGTTGATATAACATCGATCCACGAGAAATATTAAAGTTGTTAAAAATATTTAAAGCAGCAGATTGTGAGTGCTGAAAAGATGTAAAACAACAAAACTTTTAAAATTTTAATTGGATATGGTCGACGATATATGTTGTATCATTGTCTTCATCTTTATCATTGGATTTTTCTAAAAATATTGTTCGAGAAATGAAAGAAACCAAAATCAGGTTGTGGACTTGTGGTATTGTTATATCTAAAACTTGGTAAATTAATTGATGATATTTAAAGACGATATTAGATCTAGATTGTATATCCGTGATCGTAATTAGTGGGTTTCCGACATAGACGGAACATAAAGCATGTTTGCACGGTATAATGCATATATCATGAGGCTTTAGCGAGTTCTTTTTATAAGAAGCTGTATATTGCGTATTTGCGGGCTTTCTTTTGCAACCTTGTGCTTGTTTTCGTAATAGAAGTTGCAAAGACAATTATATAGGAATATGACGCCTCAAATACCATGTTTTAGTGAATAGCTATTAAAAACACTCAAAGTTAGAAGTTTGGTTAAAAAAACTCAAAGTTAGAACTAAGGTTATTTTTAAAATTTCAAGGGGAAAGCTAGCTGCAAGACTCACTCATGCGTTAGGCTTGAATTTCATATTTTCATAACAACTCACACTTCTGGAGTTCTGGTGTTGCCAACCTTTTACACTCAATTTCAAGGCTTGAAACATTTATCTGAAATTTTATGTATTTGAATTATATTATTATGAAACTCTTTTAAATCACTTATTTTGAAGAGGATATGGTCCAACCTATGAGGTTAATCTACTATAATATTAAGAGAGGTAGTTGTTGACTTCTTGCATTTACATACAAAGTAACTTATCGAATTAAATACCCTTCCCCCAAACATGCGGGTTTTTCTAATCAAGCAGCAATCATATCACTGAAAAATAAGGTAGGGTTGTATTTATAATTTTGTTGCGAATTAATAACTGTACGTAGGAGTAAGTGGTTTCAATCAATGTTTTAAAACCCGGTTTTTTAGTTGATCCGGTGCGATGACCGGGTCACGGGTCAACCGGTCCAACCGGTTCAACCGCCGGGTCAACCGGTTTTTACATTTTTCATATATTTTATATTTTTTAGCATAATTATATATTTATAAAACATAAACAATGTAATTTAATCTTTTAGATTCCAAAAAAAAAAATATTTTGTCCAGTTTGTATAAGTAAAATTTATCAAATTTGATGAACTAATAGTGAACTAATCTTAAAAGTTTGAGTCTTGACCTTTTTAACCAAGTTTTTAAAGTCCAAATTCTATTTTTTTTCCTACCACCGGGTCAACCCGGTTCCGGATCACCGGTTCAACCGGTTTTTTGAGAAAACCGGCCGGTTCAATCCGAGTCGAAAATTAATAAAAAACCGGTCATAATTAACCCGCTCTATTCACCGGTTCACGGTCCAACCGGTTCAACCGGCCGGGTCAACCCGGTTTTTAAAACATTGAGTTTCAATTGAAAATTATAAATTTTAGTTCACGATAAACTTATAAGTATAACGGTTATTATATTCGACTGTTTAAACAGGGTTAGTGCGTCTCTTCCGTTTTAGTATATAAAATAGTTTGTCTATAACAAAAATAAACATGGATTGATTAAGAGATCTAATCAAATACAGACATAAAATATATAAGGCCTTCAGGTGTGGGCTTTCAGCAGCTTCCATTTTTTGTCTGCCGTCACTTATGATTGGTACATTTTTAAAGGATTATTGAAATGCATGGGTTGTTGATGAAGGGAAAAATTCATGTGGATCATAGGGGGTGAAATTGATCCACTTCAACACATGAATTGAACATTAACATCATTTAATTTAATCCAAAATTTTTAGGTCAATGTTTTTAATGAATATTTGTGTATGATGTAATTTCATGAAACATTTGTAGGTTTTGGCAAATAGTTTAAGATGTTCTTTACATTACTATTTTTTAATGTAATTTGTATAAATTCAGAACTCTACTTTCAATTTTGTTAAATTTTATTTCAATTTCTTTTCTTACACTATGACAATCAATAATTTCATTTTCTTTCCATGAAACAAATTAATTTTCGTAATTCTCATTTACAAAAGCTCTTACGCTCTTTCAATGGCGGTTATTGGTACTTCCACTCTCTCTCACTTCTTATTATATGTTGTTATGCTTTTCGATATCTAGATTGGGCACTTATTATGATTATTTATATGTTTTCCAAGTGGAAGGACTTGCTAAGAATTGGGATATAACTAAGAAAGAGGATCATTTTTGTATCTGAAATGAATAGATTTATAATGACATTGGTGGAAGTGCTACATGTAGAAATAAAAAGATTCTGACTAATTTTTATGGAGCAATAGGTAGCTTACATGGATATTTCATATAAGGTTGGTTCCAGAGATCAATCCTGACCATCATTAGCTTATTCTTTGATGATATCAATCATGATCATAGCACCACCGAGGATAACATATTCAAACAATAGCTACATAACATGGGACGAGTCAGTGATGCATTTGAAAGGATTTTTTTTTTTTTTTACTTTTAAGAAGATAGTAAAAATTGTGAGCATGTCATATTCCCAAGAGCTTGTGATTCATAGCATTTGACCTTCTTATTTTGTCATTTAGTCATATATCTATCAAATATGCTTTCTCAAATTCAAGTTTAGACTCTTTCCATGATGTAACAATCTGACTTATGGATTCTTCAAAGATAAATGTTTTTCATAAAGAAGCATAGAACACTTGGTTTGAATCTCAAATAAGTTAATGTTAAACAAGAAGAATGATCAAACATGTATTTCACGTGAAATGACTATTGTAGATGGAAGAATCTTTCTATTAAATTTCAATGTAAATGCTTGAAACCTTTAATGTCACTTTTATTAAAAATTAAAGAAAACACTATTGAAGTATATAATCATACTACCTGCAAGATGATTGATTCTAGGTTTACCATATTACTAATTATTATTTATTTATTATAGCATCCAATTTTCATTTATTTTTATTCCAATCTTGTACTTAAAATACATGTATCCAATTATAGGAATGAACTTCTGTTTTTTCTTATTAGGACATTATACTTTGAAAAATGCATCCAGTTATAACGACGTAAAATACTTCATGTTTAGATTATATTATTAAGTTAGGTAGATTTTTCAAAGTATAAT